>JAOPTO010001234.1:0-27219 GCA_033822845.1 Tetrapedia diversipes
CTCTCGGGTTGGCGCAATGAAAAAGATCAGCGCTCCAGCGACAGCGGTTGCTACGAAAAGGAAGGCGGCGGTGTCAAAGCCGACGGCCGCCCCTAAGAAGACATCCACCTCCACCACCACCAGGAGCATCGCGACCCTGCTGCGACGGGCGCCGCCCAACCAAGCGGCAACAACATCTGCAGCGAGGGTGCCGACGCCGGAGAACCGTCCACCTGCCACGGCGTCGGCAGGCCGACCATCAGCCACCGGGGGGTCTTCGACAGCCTCCACCAGCCGGCACTCGGCGGGCAGACGGACCCCGCCGTCGGGGCAACACCGGTCCGGGGAGAAGAGGGGTCAAGGGAGCGGGGGCCCCAACACCAGCAACCCCCGCTCCTCCACATCATCTGGAGGGGCCGCTCCAAGGGCCAAGGAAGGAGCGGCCAAATCGCCCCCCCCACCCGGACCCCAGAAGAGGACAACCCCGACGAGGACGGTGACACCCACCACCACCTATGCGGATGTCACCAAGGGGCCGTCACCCGTCCTGGTTGAGGCCGCTGCGGTATCGCGCGCGGCCCGGGCTCTGCCCATCTTGCCCGTGGCCGCGCAAGCGACGGGGGATACAAGGACCAAGCTGTCCCCCAGGGGGGTGCCGACCACCTGCACCCCCCCTTCCACAACAACGGGAGCGACGGCGACCACCACCACGCCGTCGTGCAGCGGCCCAACCGGGACAATTACAACGACGACTACGACGACGACAGTCTGCGGCGGGCCGATCCCCACGGCGGCCGTTGTAACAAGCAATATCTATATAGGGGCGGCTATACTAACCGGGAGGTCGCCGGTGGGACTATCCATCTCCCCACCGGCCGCCCCGCCCGTTACCAGGGCGCGGGCGAGGAGGGCGTCTACGGAACCTCCCGAGGCCGCCCCAAAGAAGAGGAGGAGGGGGACCCAGCCAGGCCCGTCCCCCTCCAAATCACCGGCCGCCAGGGGTGAGGCATCACCACCTGCCGCAGACCGCTCCACCCCCAGAAGGAGGACTCGGGCGACGTCACTCCCGCCTGAGTCCACGAAGAGGAGAGAGGGGCTGCGCCCCAGGAAGATCATGGGTGCAGCCGGGGTTCCCGCCCCCACCAAGGGGACCCCCAGGGTGGAGCCGAAACCAAGGGTAGGGTGGCGGCAAGGGATCGTAAGTCCCCCTCGCTTAGCCCCCTACCCACAATTAGGGAATCGTCGTCGGAGTCGGAAGAGTGCCCGGCTGAGGATGGGTGGAGGTCTGTCAGGAGCAGACGAGGACCGAGCAGGAGAGGTGTTGGGCGGCTTGAAGATACCCCGTCGCCCAGGGTCGCGCCGACGAGGGAGCGGCCGTCGCCTAATCACGTCGTGGAGGAGTTGAAGAGCAGGACACCGCCGGCGCCAACTCGAGTGGCGCGCCAGGTGGAGGGAGGCGACGGACCTCGGCGGGGGCCCGAAATTATAGACAGTAAGACTATTAAACATAGGATTAAATTAGTGACGGATCGGGCGACAAGCCCGATCAGGTTTATGACGCCGAGCGGTACCGGCGAGAGTGTTAACAGTGCTGTGGTGAGTCACCCCGGTCCAAACCGGGGTCGACAAAAGGATAAAAAGTGCACTTGTGGAGCGGCGGGAAATAACCCCGCCAGCAATAGAGACGGAAACGCGGGAAGGAGCCGAAACCCCACGTCAAGGGTATTCTCCCGCGTCGCGGAGTCAAGGGCCGCGTCGACGTCGCGGAGGGGAGGCAATACTGCCGAACCCGAAGCTGTCGATGTAGACGCCCAGCCCGTCGCCACTCGGAGCCCTTCCCAGGGAGGGACCGGGTCGCGCCGGGGCGGGCTAGCGGGCCCGCGTTACTCCAGACCGCGTCGAGGTGGTCTGCCCACATCGGTACCCCCGCCGCGATCGACTAGCGCCACACGCGTCCCCCGTGAAAGCGATCGTCACGAGGAACTGCCCGGCACTGCCCGGTCTTTTGGGCCCGCTCAGGGGTCCAGGGCCGCCGCAGCTGCCATCAGGGCACAACTCGTGGCGATGGCGGAAGCGGTGGAGACGCCCCAACAACTCGAGGACCTTGCCACTGAGGTGGCAAGGTTCTTCGGTGGCAAGATCGCCGCGGGAGCCGATGAGGCAACATCGACCGCCTCAAACGCGGGACTCGGTCGGCAGAGGGCGGCGGCGAGCAGACGGGACCGTCGTCCCGGTATGGGTCTCCAATCGCGAGAGACCGGAGCCCCGGAAAGTGGAACGGGACGGGTTGAAGAGGCAACTCGCCTCCAGCGCCTGTTCAGGGCGGACCGAAAGCGTGCAGTCCAGGAGGTGCTTCAGAGCCCTCCTGAGCACTGCCAAGTGCCTATGGATGTGGTCCATAGGCACTTCACGAACATCTATACGCGACGTGTCCCCTCTGGACAGGTGCCTTTGGCTCAGTACGAGGCCCCTATTGAGGGCTCTAATGAGCGCCTGGTGTCCGACCTGACCCAGGTCGAGGTAGCCCGTCGGCTCGGGAGGATGAAAAAGTCCTCTCCGGGTCCAGACGGCCTCACCTATCTCGACTTGCGACGGAAGGACCCAGGCTGCATCCTTTTAACGGCGACCTTCAACGCCTGCCGCCGTACTGAGCACGTCCCGGGAAGCTGGAAGGGGTCGTCCACTATTCTTGTTTACAAGAAGGGCGACCGGGATGACCTCGCGAATTGGAGGCCCATAGCGTTGGGAGACGTAATCCCAAAACTGTTCGCGGCCGTCCTCGCCGACCGAATCTCGCGTTGGGCCGTTGAAAACCAACGGCTTTCCCAGGCCCAAAAGGGCTTCCTGCCGCACGAGGGGTGCCACGAGCACAACTTCGTGCTGCAGGAAATCCTGGAGGACGCGGAAAGGAGCAAACGCGAAGTGGTAGTGGCGTGGTTGGATCTTTCCAACGCGTTTGGATCGATCCCCCACTCCATTATCACGGACTCGCTGGTCCGCACCGGCGTACCCCGCTCCCTCCTGAACCTCGTCAGCAACCTGTATACAGGTTGTTGGACGAAGGTAAGGACTTCGAGCGGCTACACGGGGCGGATCAGCATGGAATCCGGAGTCAGGCAGGGGTGCCCCCTCTCCCCAATATTGTTCGACCTGGCGATCGAGCCGTTGGTCCACATGGCCAGCGTCTCGGGAGTCGGGTACGACGTATTGGGACAAGAGGTGACAGCCCTGGCCTACGCTGACGACATAGCGGTTGTCACGAGAACTCCGGAGGACATGCAAGGGCTGCTGTGCGCAGCCGAGGAAGTGGCAGCAGCTCTCGGCCTATCCTTCAACCCGAGTAAGTGTGCAACTCTGCACGTTACAAAGGTTGGAGGAGTGGCCGAGACTCAGTTCACCCTCGGAGGAGTACTCGTTCCCCCCTTGAAGCGAGGTGAGTCGTATGACCATCTCGGGGTCGCGACGGGAGTTCGCGTCGACCCGACCCCACTTCCAACCATCGAAGGCCTGCTTCGGGATTTGCACAGGCTAGACACCTCTCTGTTGGCTCCGTGGCAGAAGGTCGAGACGGTAGCAAGTTTTCTGCTGCCGCGACTCGACTTTTTGCTGCGGGGCGCCAGAGTGAGGAAGGCACCCCTGAAAGAAGCCGACCGTATCCTAAAGCGAACGGTCAAGGCTTGGCTGTGCCTGCCTCAACGTGCCAGTGCGGAAGTAGTCTACATCCCCCCCTCCAAGGGTGGTTGTGGGCTGCTTCCCCTGGCAGATCTCGCCGACGTGATGACGATCGGACACGCATTCAGAATGCTGAATGCGGCGGACGACGTCGTCGCGTCAATAGCGAGATCAGCGTTGCTCGTGACCGTTCGCCAGAAGATCGGTCGTGCCCCGGACAACCGGGACCTTGCGGAGTACCTGTCGGGCTCTTTGGCCGGGGACTTCGCAAGGCCTTCCACAGGTCGCACCTCGTTCTGGGCGCAGGTGAGGGCTGCCTGTGCAAGGACCGGAGCGCGCATCGGTGTCAATTGGAGGTGGGATGAGGGTCGACGCGAGCTCTCTGTCGAGTTACGACCCAACGGACGCTCTGTCCTCGTGCCGCCCGCTGCCAAAGGGCTTATTATTCGCCGGTTGAGGTCCGCAGTGATGGATCACTACTTGGGATCGCTTCTCAAGAAGCGTGACCAGGGGAAGGTGTTCGATGCCACCTCCCGACATGGAGTGAGTAACCACTTCATGCGTACGGGAGGTTTTATCCGCTTCGCCGACTGGCGGTTCGTCCATCGAGCTCGACTCGACGTGCTCCCCTTAAATGGGGCGCGTCGGTGGGGTGAGTTGGATCGCCGCTGTCGGCGTTGTGGATATGAGGCGGAGACCCTTCCTCATGTGCTCCAACACTGCGGACTTCACTCGGCGGCCCGGCAGCTGCGGCACGACAACATCGTCCGTCGGATCGCAAAAGCGATCCGGCTTCCGGGGGAGATCCGGGTGAACAGGCCGGTTCCGGGTGCTGATGACAGCACAGCGGCTCTGCGTCCCGACATTGTCGTGGCGCACGAGTCGTCAAGAACCGTCGTGCTGGTAGATGTGGCCGTGCCGTTCGAGAACACCTTCGGCGCAATCGAGGAAGCGAGGCTGGCCAAGGTACAAAAGTACCAGCCCCTCGCGGACTCGTTGCGTAGGCGCGGCTACCGGGTGCTAGTCGACGCGTTCGTCGTCGGCGCCCTGGGAGCCTGGGACCCGGGGAACGAGTACGTCCTGGACGTGCTGCGCGTCTCATCAGGATATGCCTCCCTGATGAGACGTCTCTTAACATCAGAGACAGTAGCCTGGTCCAGAGACGTCTACGTCGAGCACGTTTCGGGGATAAGGCAGTATTCCCGAACCGATGCGACGACAGGCGTGGCCGCTACTGACTCCGCGACTCGGGAGAGTCCCGAGCCCGAAAGACCTGAAAATGACGTGGGGTAAAATTAAAATTAAATTAAAATTAAATTCAATACTAAAAACTAAAAACTGAAACCAAAGAGGCTCAGAAACGCAATAAGGAGAATATAAAATTCCCGCCGCTCGACCATAACATTAAAAAAAATTAAATTTTCTGGTGATTGCAGCTCCCAAGAACAAAGCATGAATTTATTTATTTTTTCATAGCTCACCGGTACCGCTCGTAGGTGACTATTCTGTATTTTATGATTAAGCCCGGCTTGCCGGGAGGGGCAGCGAGCCCCTTTGCTTAGAATTATATTTATTGACGACCCCGCCCGGGCTTTATACACCTGGGTAGGGGGATTATTTTATTAACTCAATCTCGGGGGGTATTGTCCCCTGAGATACGATATAATCTATATATAAGAAGTTCGGCAAGCCGTTTGATATTGTAACAAACTCTGTATTCATCCCCGGGGCTTCGGCTCTGGGGAAACATTTATTGAAAAATAAACAAGCTTAATCTGTTCTTATCAGCTTAATATCTGATACACTCTCCATCGGAGAGTCAGAATATTAGTCTGATTTTTGGAGCTCGGCGGTAGACGGGAGCTCGCTCCTCCTCCGCCTTGGGTCGGACCTGTTTTGCAGTTCCGCAGGACTCGGCCCACGTCTGATAGCTCCATATATAGTTTCTTTCTTTTACTCTTTTATTTATTTATTTATTTTCTTTTATATATTCTGACTCTCCTTCCTAAAAAGTGCGTGCGGTAAAAGTGTTTTCGCGAGTGATAAGTGGTGCGCGAGTGGTTCCTGCCTGGCTACCTGTGGTGGACTTTTTGAGGTAAGAATTGGTCAATTTGCTGCATGAGCTGGTGAAGGGTCAGATTTGTCTTGCACAAATCTTTGGGAAATTTTTGAATTTTTGATTTTCGCGGTCATTTTGTGCCCGCGGGACCGCCGGACCGCCGACGGACCTGCGCGGACGGTCCGAATTGGACCCCTCCTGCCCGCGCGAATTTTTCGCAACGGCGGGTTGTATTTGAATTCGTGTAGAGTCTTGCATGTTTTAAATTTTTAACAGCTATCGGTGACGCTGGTCGCCACCCTTAGCTGGATCCCGAGACCCGGATCCGGTGCGGCCGGTTGGCCGGTTCGCGCCCTTTTGCTGGCCGCGTGCTCCCGGAAAGTCGCCCGCTGCCGCGGGCTCCGGGAAGACTAGGCCAACCCTAATTGGGTAGTAGTTTTATTAGAATCGAGATTGTTTTTTTATTAGTGATCGGGGTACGTTCCCTCTTTACAGGAACGTAACTCGATCCGTTGTCCACCCCCGTACCAGCCCGCCTGGTAGAAAAGTGCCCCTGGATTGATCGGGCGATCCGACGGTCCAGGGAGACCGAATTCCGGGAATTTATTCCCGTTTGAATTCTGTATATTTTCTATTCGTTCGATTGTCTCTTTTAAGTGGCGGCTCATCCCTGGCAACGGGGACAGCCGGCACTCGCGAGGCGGGAGAAGCAGCTAGCCCCTCGCGCGCTAGCTGTCACTGTTTTCGTGTGTGTGTGTGTGCGTGTGTGTGTGTGCGTCGGTCGGGGCGCATCAAGTAGGTCATAGTATTTTAAATCTAATTGACTGTTATATATTATATTTTATTCTATTTATTTATCTGTTGTTGTGTATTTAATCATATATTTATTTATTTTTGTATTATTTATATTTAACTATATATTCTACCCACTGACCCATCCCGTTAACTTGTACTATATATTAAATTATTTATTGAATTTTATCGACTATTTATTTATTTCTCTGTTTTGTTGCGCGGCGACCCCGACCCAACTGTGTGTGTTTTAGAGTGTATGATTGGTATATCTATCTAGGAGAATAATAAGAATAAAGTATTAGTTTAGGGCTTGTTATTTATTGGATAGGAACAGACGCCATTTTATTTATTTATTTATTTATTTAGTATATTTATTTATTTATTTATTTCTTTTTTTTAATCATTGACTATCTGGGTGTATCCCTTTTGATACACCCAGCTCTAGTATTTTAAATTACAAAATTAGCAATATACACTTTGACGCCAGTCCCGGCTTGTGCGGTAACACCATGGCGGCAAATACCACCAACGTGGTAATCATTAAGTACCCGTTTCCGCCAGAGTTTCGATGCCCGTTCTGCTACAATAGCAGAGCGGTGCTTAAAAAGGGCGCGGGCGTTTATCAGCGGCATGAGGACCTGGGAAAGCATCTCAGGCTCCACCACCCCGGCGCAGTACGGAAGTTCGTCTGTGCTGAGTGCGGCTTCACTGACTCCAGTGCGTATGCACTGAAGAAGGTGAGGAAGCATCACGCAGACGGTCACGGAGCCGTCGGGGGGGAAAGTGCCCCTGCTAATCTCCCGACCCCTTCCCCGGGAGTAGCCGCCCCCACAAGCCCGGGACTGGATGCCGAGACGCGTCTCTCCGTCCCTGTCTACACGACCGAGGCGGAGATCAGGGACACGCTCCTGCCGAGCGATCCTCCCCCCCCACCCTCTCGGGTTGGCGCAACACGAAAGACCAGCGCCCCAACGACAGCAGTCGCACCAAAGAAGAGGACGGCGGTGTCAAAGCCGACGGCCGCCCCTAAAAAGACGACTACCTCCACCACCACCAGGAGCATTGCGACCCTGCTGCGACGGGCGCCGCCCAACCCGCCCGCAACTACATCTGCGGAGAGGAAGAGGCCGACGCCGGAGAAGTCTCCACCAGCCACGGCGTCGGCCGGCAGTCCACCAGCCACCAGGGGGAGCTCGACGGGCACCACGAGCCGGCACTCGGCGGGCAGACGGACCCCGCCGTCGGGGCCACGTCGGTCCGGGGAGAAGAGGGGACAAGGGAGCGGGGGCTCCACCACCAGCAACCCCCGCTCCTCCACGTCATCTGGAGGGGCCGCTCCGAAGAGGGCCAAGGAGAGAGCGGCCAAGACGTCCCCGCCACCCGGGCCTAAGAAGACTACCCCGACGAAGAGGGTGACCCCAACCACCACCTACGCGGAGGTCACCCGGGGGATGTCGCCCGTGCTGGCCGAAGCCGCTGCCGTGTCGCGCGCGGCCCGGGCCTTGCCCATCTCGCCCGGTGTCGCGCAAGCGACGGGGGATGCGACGACTACGCCATCCCCCCGGGGAGTACCTGCCATCTGCACTCCCCCCACCACAACAACGGTGACGACGGCTACCACAACAACGCCGTCGTGCAGCGGCTCGGCTGGCCCACTAACAGCTACGACGACGACGGCGATGGTCTGCGGCGGGCCAATCCCTACGGCGGCCGTGACCATTAGTAACATCTATGTAGGGGCGGCTATACTAACCGGGAGGTCGCCGGTGGGACTGTCCATCTCCCCACCGGCCGCCCCGCCCGTTACCAGGGCGCGGGCGAGGAGGGCTACAACAGAACCTCCCGAGGCCGCCCCAAAGAAGAGGAGGAGGGGGACCACACCAGGCCCGTCCCCCCCCAAATCACCGGCCGCCGGGGGTGAGGCATCACCACCGGCCGCAGACCGCTCCACCCCAAGGAGGAGGACTCGGGCGACGTCCCTTCCGCCCGAGCCTAGGCAGAGAAGAGAGGGGCTGCGCCCCAGGACCATCGTGGGTGCAGCCGGGGTCCCCGCCTCCACCAAGGGGGCCCCAGGGGTGGGGCAGAAGCCTAAGGGTAGGGTGGCGGCGGGGGACCGCAAGTCCCCCTCGCTCAGCCCCCTACCGACCATCAGGGAGTCGTCGTCCGGGTCCGACGAGTGCTCGGCAGAGGAGGATGGGTGGCGGACTGCCACAAGGAGAAGAGGATCAGGCAGGAGAGGTGTTGGGCGGCTGAAAGACACGCCGTCGCCCAGGGTCGCGCCGACGAGGGAGCGGCCGTCGCTTGAACAAGTCGTGGAGGAGAAGAGGAGAACACCGCCGGCGCCAATCCGAGTGGCGCGCCAGGTGGGAGGAGGCGACGGACCTCGGCGGGGGCCCGAAATAATAGATAACATTGTAACCAATTGTAAGATTAGGATAGTGACTGATCGGGCAACGAGCCCGATCCGATTCTTGACACCGGGCGGCACCGGTGTACGCGATTTTAACAGTGTAGTGACTAGTTGCCCCGGTTCAAACCGGGGCCCCACTAAGTGCAGTGCATGTGGAGCGGCGGGCAGGAGCCCCGCCAACGGCAGTAGAACGGCGGGTAGGAGCTACCCCGCATCACGGGTACTCTCCCGCATCGCGGAATCGAGGGCCACATCTGCGTCGCGGAGGGAAGGCAATATTGCCGAACCCGTTTCTGTCGACGTGGATGCCCAGCCCGTCGCCACTCGGAGCCCTTCCCAGGGAGGGACCGGGTCGCGCCGGGGCGGGCTAGTGAGGCCACGTTATTCCGAAGCGCGTCGGGGTGGACAGTCCACTTCGGTAACCCCGAGACGATCAGTCAACGCCACAAGCGTCCCCCGTGGAAGCCGTCGTCGCGAGGAACTGCCCGGCTCTGCCCGGTCTTTTGGGCCCGTTCAGGGGTCCAGGGCCGCCGCAGATGCCGTCAGGGCACAACTCGTGGCGATGGCGGAAGCGGTGGAGACGCCCCAACAGCTTGAAGACCTTGCCACTGAGGTGGCAAGGTTCTTTGGTGGCAGGATCGTCCCGGGGCCCGAGGAGGCTCCATCATCCACCCCAAGCGCGAGATCGGGTCGGCCGCGAGCGGCGGCGAACAAGCAGGGCCGTCGTCCTGCTATGGGTCACGGTTCGAGAGGGACCGAAGCCCCGGAAGGCGGACCGGGACGCATCGAGGAGGCTACGCGCCTCCAGCGCCTGTTCAGGACGGACAGAAAGCGCGCGGTGCAGGAGGTGTTGCAAGACACCCCTGATCACTGCCAGGTGTCGATGGACTTAATCCATCGACACTTTGCCAACATCTATGCGCGACGTGTCCCTCCTGGGCAGGTGCCGATCATTCGATACGAGGCCCCCATTGAGGGCTCGAATGAGCGCCTGGAGTCGGACCTGACCCAGGTCGAGGTATCCCGTCGGCTCGGAAGGATGAAAAAATCCTCTCCGGGCCCCGACGGCCTCACATACCCCGACCTGCGAGGGAAAGACCCAGGTTGCTCACTTTTAACGGCAGTTTTCAACGCTTGCCGCCGCGTCGAATGCGTTCCGGAAAGTTGGAAGGGGTCGTCCACCGTCCTTCTCTATAAGAAGGGCGACCGGGATGATCTCTCGAACTGGCGGCCCATAGCAATGGGAGACGTTATCCCAAAGCTGTTCGCCGCCGTCGTTGCCGACCGGATCTCGCGCTGGGCCGTTGAGAACAAGCGGCTCTCCCAGGCCCAAAAGGGCTTCCTGCCGCACGAGGGGTGCCATGAGCACAACTTCGTGCTGCAGGAAATACTGGAGGACGCGCAACGGAAGAAGCGCGAGGTGGTGGTGGCGTGGTTGGACCTTTCCAACGCGTTTGGTTCGATCCCCCACGCCATCATCACAGACTCGCTGGTCCGCACCGGCGTACCCCGCTCCCTCCTGAACCTCGTCAGTAACCTATACACAGGTTGCTGGACGAAGGTTAGGACTTCGAGCGGCTATACGGGGCGGATCGGCATGGAGTCCGGGGTCAGGCAGGGGTGCCCCCTCTCCCCAATATTGTTCGACCTGGCGATCGAGCCGTTGGTCCAAGCGGCCAGCGTCTCGGGAGCTGGGTACGACGTATTGGGACAGGAGGTGACATCCCTCGCCTACGCAGACGACATAGTTGTTGTCGCGAGAACCCCGGATTCCATGCAAAGGCTACTGGGCAACACCGAGGAAGTGGCTGCCGCTCTCGGCCTCTCCTTCAACCCGGGTAAGTGTGCAACACTACACCTTACAGGGGTTGGAGGGGTGGCCGAGACCCAGTTCACCCTCGGCGGAGAACTCGTTCCCCCCCTGAAGCGAGGTGAGTCGTATGATCACCTCGGGGTCGCGACGGGAGTCCGCGTCGACCAGACCCCATTTCCAACTATCCAAGACCTGCTCCGGGACTTGCATAAAGTGGATACCTCCCTGCTGGCTCCGTGGCAGAAGATCGAGACGGTAGCAAGCTTCTTGCTCCCGCGACTCGATTTTTTGCTGCGGGGCGCCAGGATGAGGAAGGCTCCCTTAAAGGAAGCCGACCGCATCTTGAAGCGCACGGTCAAGGCATGGCTCTGCCTGCCGCAGCGTGCCAGTGCCGAGGTGGTCTACATCCCCCCTTCAAGGGGTGGTTGTGGACTACTTCCGCTGGCCGATCTCGCCGACGTAATGACGATTAGTCATGCATTCAGGATGCTGAATGCCGACGACGTCGTCGTTGCGTCAATAGCGAGATCAGCGCTGTTAGAGACCGTGCGCGGAAAGATCGGTCATTCCCCGGACAACCGGGACCTTGCTGAGTACCTGTCGGGCTCTCTGGCCGGGGACTTGGCAAGGCCTTCCACAGGGCGCACCTCATTCTGGGCTCAGGTGAGGGCCGCCTGTGCAAGGACCGGAGCCCGGATTGGAATCAGTTGGAGATGGGATGAAGGTCGACGCGAGCTCTCGATCGAGATTCGGCCCCAGCACGGACGCTCTGTCCTCGTGCCGCCCGCTGCCAAAGGGCTCATTATTCGCCGACTGAGGTCCGCAGTGGCGGAGCATTACATGGGATCGCTTCTTCGGAAGCGAGACCAGGGGAAGGTGTATGACGCCACCTCCCGCCATGGAGTGAGTAACCACTTCATGCGCACGGGAGGGTTTATCCGTTTCGCCGACTGGCGGTTCGTCCATCGAGCTCGACTCGACGTGCTCCCCTTAAATGGGGCGCGTCGGTGGGGCGAGGTGGACCGCCGCTGTCGGCGTTGCGGATATGAGGCGGAAACCCTTCCACATGTGCTCCAGCACTGCGGACTTCACTCGGCGGCCCGGCAGCTGCGGCACGACGATATCGTCCGGCGGATCGCTAAAGCGATCAGGCTTCCGGGGGAAATCCGGCTAAACAGGATATTACCGGGTGCTGACGACAGCACTGCTGCTCTGCGTCCCGACATTGTCGTGACGCATGAGCAGTCTAGAACCATCGTCATATTGGACGTCGCCGTGCCATTCGACAACACCTTCGGCGCAATCGGGGAAGCGAGGACGGCCAAGGTGCACAAGTACCAGCCCCTCGCAGACTCGATGCGTAGACGCGGCTACCGAGTCCTGGTCGATGCGTTCGTCGTCGGCGCCCTGGGCGCCTGGGACCCGGGGAACGAGTTCGTCCTTGATTTGTTGCGCGTCTCATCGAGATACGCCGCCTTGATGAGACGACTCATAATATCCGAGACAGTAGCCTGGTCTCGTGACATCTACGTCGAGCATGTCTCGGGGATAAAGCAATATTCCCGGAACGATGCGACGGTAGATGTGGCCGATACCGGTTCCGCGATCCGGGGGAGTCCCGGAGACGTAAGGCAAGAAAATGATGCGGGGTCAACCCAACAAATAGAAAGCCCCGAAACGAATATTGATGCTGCCGTCGCTCCACTGTAGTAAGCGAAAGAAAAAGAGAAGAATATATATATCTATTTGATTGAACTGTGATGCGCTGCTAGTAATTCTTATCTAGTCCACTCAACTATATTTCCTTTTTTCTACCTATTTATCTTATCAATAGACGCATGTATTATATTATTATTTATTTACTTATGTATACTCACCGATGCCGCCTGAGATACAATTTTATTCACTGTGTAGATTAAGCCCGGCTTGCCGGGAGGGGTAACATGCCCCTACACTTAAATATATATTTATTGACGACCCCGTCCAGACCATTTACACCTGGATAGGGGAAATATTTTACGCTTTAACTTAATGTCCTGGGGGGGACTGTCCCCCGCGACATCGAAATATTACTACTTGAACAATTCGGCAAGCCGCCCTTGCGCGAAAACCTGTAACTACTCTGTATCCATCCCCGGGGCCTCGGCTCCGGGGAAACATTTATTGGAAAATAAACTGCTTAATCTGTTCTTATCAGCTTAATATCTGATACACTCTCCATCGGAGAGTCAGAATATTAGTCTGATTTTTTGGAGCTCGGCGGTAGACGGGAGCTCGCTCCTCCTCCGCCTTGGGTCGGACCTGTTTTGCAGTTCCGCAGGACTCGGCCCACGTGAGACAGCTCCAGACTTAGCTTTTTTGTTGTATTTATATTTTGTTATTTAGTTTTGTAGTTTTTTATATTCTGACTCTCCTGTTCGCGATTTTTCCCTATTTTTATTCTTGTTTTTATTTCGCGCGAGTGTCCGACGAAAGTGCGACGAGTTTAAGTGCAAGCAGCAAGTGGACGAACTGGATTGGATTGCCCTGGTAAGTAGCTGGGGAAGGGTCCTACGGTTTTGAATTTTCGCGGTAGACTAGTGCTCGCGGGGGCGCCGGATTTCCGACGCGCCTGCGCAGACGGTTCGCTTTTTTTTTTGAACCCCCCGCGCCTGCGTGACCGTTACACCAGGCGTAGGTGTAACTATTTCCGTTTCGAGTCAAATTTGTGTAAATTAATAACCAGCTACGGGTGGAATAATATTCACCTCTAGCTGGTAATTCACCGTGACCTGGACCCGGCTGCAGCAGGACTGCCAGTCCTTTTGCTAATTTTTGGAGTATTCGTTTGTGCTCCCGGAGAGTCGCCCACTAGTGCGGGCTCCGGGTAGACGAGGGATCACCCTCATTAACTTCCACAAAATTTAGAGACGCGTTTGCATTCCCCAGTGATCGAGGTGCGCTTCCCATCTACAGGAGCGCAACTCGATCCTTATCCCACTTGCTCACCTGCCCTTCAGGTAGATCAGTGCTCCCAAATCGATTGGAGTATTCCAACCGATACGGGTAGACGAGAATCCGGGAGTCTTCCCGTTTGATTTTTCGTGGAGTCGTCTATTGCTCCGTTTAACGGTCGACTTGTCCTCGCTGGTGGGGACAAGCGCCGCTCGCGGGAAGGGCAGCCGCGCAAAAAAAACGTCGCGCGATCGTACGGCGCCGCGTATAGTGTGCTCGTTTTAGAGCACACTTAATATCGAGGCGCTTACTCTATCTTATTTTATTTCTATTTTTATTTTTATTTATTTGTTATTTTGGGGTACTCTTTTGGTACCCCATCTTGATTTATTTTATTTATTATTTTGAAGTCTTTTATTTCTCTATCTTAATTTATTGTTCTTGTTTGTTTGTCCTCTTCTTTTGTTATTGTTTTATCTACTTTGCTGTTTTCCTTTGTTGTTTTATTTAATTATTCTTTTGAGAAGCGTCTCGATTATTTTGTTTTAGTTTTCTGTCTTCCGTCCTATTAAGCGGAGAGCGCAATCGGATCATTCGGCTGAGTTTGTTTATTTAGAGATCTTTTTATACTTAATTTGTTTTGTTCTGTTTTATCGTAATTTATTTTATTTTGTTATATTTTATACAAGTTCTCCTTTCTTTTTTTTTTTTTTGTTTGTTTGTTGATTGCCTAGGTGATATCCCTCTTGATACACCTAGAGCCACTATTTTAATCAGTGAGAACCGTCGTTTTGTTTGCAATTTTTCTTTTTCTTTTTTCTTTTTAAAATTAGTGTTTACTTTGTAGCCGGTCCCCGCCCGTGCGACATCACCATGGCGGCTGAAAGATCTAATACGGTAATCATCAAGTTCCCGTTCCCCGCCGAATTCCAGTGTCCGTTCTGCTATAATAGCAGAGCGGTGCTGAAGAAGGGCGCGGGGGTCTACCAGCGGCACGAGGACCTGGGGAAACACCTCAGGCTCCACCACCCCGGCGCAGTACGCCAGTACGTCTGCCGTGGTTGCGGATTCACCGATTTCAGTGCCTATGCACTGAAAAAGGTGAAGAAACACCACGCAGACGTCCACGGAGACGTCGGGGGGGAAAGTGTCCCTGGTGGGCACCCGACCCTTGCGGGAGCAGCCGCCCGCACGGGCCTGGGACCGGCGGCCGAGAGGCGACCGCCCGTTCCTGTATATACCATAGAAGAGGAGCGGGCGGATACGCTCCTGCCGAAGGATCCACCCCCCCCACCTTCCAGGGTCGGCGCGATTAAGACCAGCGCCCCCGCGACTGCAGCAGCCGCGAAGAAGACGGCGGTGTCGCGAGCGACGGCCGCCCACAACAGTAGCTACACCACCATCCGTAGCATCGCGGCCCTGCTGCGACGGACGCCGCCCGGCCCAACACCAACCAGGAAGGTGCCGACGCCGGTGAAGCCAACACCCGCCACGGCGTCGGCAGGCCGATCACCAGCCGCCGGGGGAGCTCCGACGGTCGCCACGAGCCGGCACTCGGCGGGCGCACGGTCCCCATTGTCGGGGTTAAGCCGGTCCGGGGAGAAGAAGGGACACGTGAGCGGGGGCCCCACCACCAGCAGCCCCCGCTCCTCCATACCACCAGGAGGGGCCGCTCCAAAGAGGGCCAAGGAGGGAGCGGCCAGGGTGTCCCTGCAACCCGGACCCAGGAAGGTCACCCCGACCAAAAAGGTGACCCCCACAACCACCTACGCGGCGGTCACCAGGGGACTGTCGCCCGCGCTGGCCGCTGCTGCTGCTGTGTCGCGCGCGGCCCGGGCTTTGCCCATCACGCCCGCGGTCGCGCAGGCGACGGGGGACGCGACGACCACGTCGTCCCCCCGGGGGGTGCCGTCCACCAGCACCCCTCCCACCACGACAACGGTGGCGACGGCGACGACAACCACGCCGTCGAGCAGCAGTGCGGTCAGCCCCGCAACATCCAGGACGACGACGACGACGGTCTGTGGCGGACCGATCCCCACAGCATCGGTGGTCGATAGCAATATCTACCGAGGGGCGGCTCTATTAACCGGGAGGACGCCGGCGGGTTTAACCATCTCCCCGCCGGCCGCCCCGCCCGTTACCAGGGCGAGGGCGAGGAGGGCCTTGACGGAGCCTCCCGAGGCCGCCCCCAAGAAGACGACGAGGGGGACCAAACCTGGCCTGTCCCCCTCAAAGCCACCGATGACCAGGGGTGAGGTGTCACCACCGGCCACAGACCGCTCCACTCCCAGGAGAAGGACTCGGGCGACGTCATTACCGCCCGAGTCCCTGAAGAGGAGAGAAGGGCTGCGCCCCAGAAACATCCTAGGCGCAGTCGGGGTCCCCGCCACCACCAAGGGGGCCCCAGGGGTGGAGCAGAGACCCAAGGGTAGGGTGGCGGCGAGGGGTCGCAAATCCCCCCCGCTCAGCCCCCTGCCCCAACTCAGGGAGTCGTCGTCGGAGTCCGACGAGTGCCCGGCTGGACAAGAGTGGACGACCGTCCGGAGGAAGAAAGGAGGATCCGGTAGGAGCCTGGTCGGGCGGACGGATGGAGCCCCGTCGCCCAGGGCCGTGCCTGAGGAGGAGCGGCCGTCGCCCCAACAAGAAGAGAGGAGGAAGAAGACACCGCCGGCGCCAGCTCGTGGGGCGCTCGAGGAAGGTGGGGGTGATGGACCTCGTCAGGGGCCTAAAATAATTAGCAATAATCCACTAAAGATTAAGGTAAAACTAGTGACAGATCGGGCAACTAGCCCGATCCAGTTCTTGTCGCCGCATGATACCGGTGAGCGAAATGTTAATTTTAATCGAGGCGCTAATCACCCCGGGTCAAACCGAGGGCGTACTAATTCAATTTGTAGGTCGTGTGGAGCGACGGAGAGGAACCCCGCCAACACCAGCGGGAGAGCGGGAAGGAGCCGCCCCACGTCCAGGGCGTTCCCCCGCACTGCGGACCTGAGGGCCGCACCGACAGCGCGGAGTGAAGGGAGGAGAGCCGATCCCGCGACTGTCGAGGTAGGTGGCCAGCCCGTCGCCGCTCGGGGCCTTCCCCAGGGAGGGACCGGGTCGCGCCGGCGCGGGCCAGTGAGAGAGCGCTTCTCAACAGTGCATCGGGCTAGTCAACCCGCCTCGGATCCCCCGCAGCGATCCATTCACGCCACAAGCGCTCGCCGCGGAAACCATCGTCTCGAGGGACAGCCCGGCTCTGCTCAGTCTGACGGCCCCACCCAGGGGTCTAGGGCTGAAGTAGATGCCATCAGGGCGAACCTCGCGGCGATGGCGGAAGCGGTTGAGACGCCCGAACACCTGGAAGACCTTGCCGCTGAAGTGGCAAGGTTCTTCGGTGGCAGGATCGCGGCGGGGCCTGAGGTGGCTTCACTGACTGCCCCAAGCGTGGAACCTGGTCGACCGGGAGCGGAGGTGAGCGGTGTGGACCGTTGCCCCGCTATGGGTCACAAGCGGAGAGAGACCGGAGCCCCTGACAACAAACAGGGAGAAACAGAGGAGGCAACTCGCCTTCAGCGACTGTTCAGGACGGACAGAAAGCGTGCAGTTAAGGAGGTGCTGCAAAGCACCCCCGATCACTGCCAAGTGTCGATGGACTTCATCCATCGGCACTTTTCTGCCATCTACGCGAGACGCGTCCCTCCTGGACAGGTGCCCCTCGTTCAGTACGAGGCCCTCATTGAGGGCTCGAACGAGCGCCTGGAATCCGACCTGACTCAGGTCGAGGTATCCCGTCGGCTCGGGAGGATGAAGAAGTCCTCTCCGGGTCCAGACGGCCTCACATACCCCGACTTGCGAAGGAAGGATCCAGGCTGCTTGGTACTCACGGCATTGTACAACGCCTGCCGCCGTACTGAACATATCCCTGAATGTTGGAAGGGGTCGAACACCGTTCTTATTTATAAGAAGGGTGACCGGAGTGATCTCTCCAATTGGAGGCCGATAGCCATGGGTGACGTGATCCCCAAGCTGTTTGCCGCTGTTCTCGCCGACCGGATTTCGCGCTGGGCCGTTGACAACAAACGGCTTTCCCAGGCCCAAAAGGCCTTCCTGCCGTACGAGGGTTGCCACGAGCATAACTTCGTGCTGCAGGAAATACTGGAGGATGCGCAGAGGAGAAAGCGTGAGGTGGTGGTGGCATGGTTGGATCTGTCCAATGCTTTTGGATCGATTCCCCATTCCATTATCACCGATTCACTGGTACGTGCCGGCGTTCCCCGCTCCGTCCTGAATCTCGTCAACAGTCTGTATTCAGGCTGTTGGACGAAGGTTAGGTTCGGGTTAGGTTCGGGTTAGGTTCGGGTTAGGTTCGGGTTAGGTTCGGGTTAGGTTCGGGTTAGGTTCGGGTTAGGTTCGGGTTAGGTTCGGGTTAGGTTCGGGTTAGGTTCGGGTTAGGTTCGGGTTAGGTTGGGGAGCACAAGGTTGGTACAGTCTTTCACGGCGGTCTGTCGTGTCAAAAACCCCGATGGAACTGATATTCCTCTGAATAGTGAGTACGTGCCTCGGTGCCTGCCGCAAGGTGGGTATCCCGGGCATCGTCTCACTAGGACGAAAATTTCGGTGAAGTTGGCGGGACTCTACTGACCAAATCCACACACCTCACCTCCACGAGGGGCTCCCTGGGACTCTGCACCGACTTTGTCGGGGCAAGAGTGCGAAAGAGTGTGTGGTAACAGGACGGATATCATCGTTGACGACATGGCGACAACACAAAACAAACATGGATAGCACAATGATAGGATCAAACGTTTACGGTGCAGGGGGCGTCGGATCCCCCAGTACCGGTCCGATGGGTGGTTCTCGCGCGGGCCCCCACGGATCGTTAACCAGCGACCGCGGGACGTTGGCGGTGGTCAGTCAGGCCGCCACGTCGCAAAATGCTACTGGCTTGAATGATGTGCCTTCGGGGAGGGGCGACCATCGGTTGCCACCCACCGCGGGTGATTTGGGGCCCGACGTCACGGGGTGGTCGTCGGACTCCTCTAGCGGCGGCCGTACCTTGCTGCTACAGGGCGGCCACTCACTGAGGAAGCGAGCGAGGAATGTCTCCTCCTCCGCTGGAGACGAGTCGGCATCGGTGAGGTACTCACGGGCCTCAGCCGCTTCGCTGCCGAAAGAGGAAGACCTGGCGGCAGCGATGATAAAGGAAGCCTCGGGGGGTCTCGGCGGCCTCATATTCGAAAATATGAGAGCCGTCGAGAAGGTGTCACTTGGCTCCAAGAATCTTCAGGGCCGATTCGTGAGGAAGCTCCGGGTTGCTGCACTCACCGCGAAGGCAGCGGCAACGGAGCTAGTTAAGCGGTCCACCGCGAGCGCCGATGCCTCCTGGCTGGAACAGGAGAATCGGCAGCTGCGCGCGGAGCTGAAGGAGGTGCGGAGGGAGATGGCCCTCTTGAAGGATGCCGTCTCCAAGATGAAGGCGGCTCCTGAGACGGCGAGCGTGTCGACTCGGCGGGTCGCCCGGGCACGAGATGCGGTGGTTGCATCGGCGGCTGCTGCGCCGGCGGCGCCGACTGTGCGGCCTGTGCCGGATCCGCGAATGGAGTGCTTTCCGGGTGGTGCTGGAGTTGAACATTTGGTTGCCAGCATCACCAGGATGGTTGACGAGAGGCTGTCGGCGCTGAGGGCGGAGTTGGCGCCGATGGTCCCTGGCGGCGGAGTGGGGTCCGGGAAGGCGATACCGGCCCCTGGAGCGGCGGATCTCCCTGTCGCTGCGCGGCAGGATGGGCGCAGCGCCCCGCCGAAGGAGCAGCCGTGGCGGGAGGTGACGCGTAAGCGCCGAAAGAAGCGTGGGGCTGCATCTGCGGCTGCGGCGGGCGGCTCGGGCGTGCGTCCCGTCGGTTCGGAAATGGGACCCGACAGACGGCGGGCGAAACCAGCTCCTGCGAAGGGCGGAGCGAAGACGGCTGCGGTTCCGGTGGTGCAACGCCCCCCGAGGACTGCCGCTGTCGCCCTCACCGTGCCGCCTGGAGTGGGCTGCACCTACGCTCAAGCTCTCGCCACTGCTAGGGAGCGTATCAGCCTGGCAGAGCTGGGCATCGAGGGTGTGCGCCCGAAGCGCTCCATGACCGGCGGTCTCATCCTCGAGATCGCCGGAAAAGACAGGGTGGCCAAGGCTACTAGCCTGGCCCAGAAGATGGCAGAGGCCCTGTCTGGCACGGGAGTGCGTGTGTCCAGGCCCGTGAAGCTGGTTGAGCTTCGGATCAGGGGCCTGGACGAGTCCGTCGGCGTGGGCGAGGTGGCGGCTGCTCTGGCGGAGGCGGGCGGCTGCGAGGCGGCCCGAGTGAAGGTGGGAGCTATTCGTAGCTCCCGCCGGGGTATGGGATCGGCATGGGTCCAGTGCCCTGCGGAGGCCGCCATCAAGATTTCGAGGGCTGGTAGAGTGCGCGTCGGGTGGTCGATGGTGCGCATTGAGCCACTCGAGCGGCGACCGCTCCGCTGCTATCGCTGCCTCGAGGTCGGACATGCGAGGCAGCAGTGTTCGGCTGCAGTCGACAGGGGTGGCCGCTGCTACCGTTGCGGTGGAGAGGGACACAGGGCGAGCGAATGCTCACGCCCGCTGAAGTGCCCTCTCTGTAGCGACCATGGGCGCCCCTCCTCTCACCGCCTGGGCGGCAAGTCTTGCTTGCAGAGGCCGTCAGGTGGGGGTCGGCGAGCTTCGCCGGCGGTTGCGGCTGCCGCGCCGGCCGAAGCTGAGAGGGCAGTCGAGCCGGTTCAGAGCGATCTGCCGGCTCGAGACCTGGAGGAGGTCATGGCCACTGATTGAGTTCAGTGCCTGCCTCCTCCAGACAAACGCGAACCACTCGCGCGCAGCACAAGACCTGCTGATGCAGGCTATGCGCGAGTGGGGCGTTGCAGTGGCGGTGATCGCAGAGCCGTACGCTGTCCCGGACCACCCGTCGTGGACGGGGGACAGGCGTGGCTCGGTCGCGATCACCTGGAGCCACGTTCCGGGCTCACCGTCGGCCACCAAGTTGGAGATCGGCGACGGATATGTTGCCGTCGAGTGGGGCGACCTCGTGGTGGTGGGTTGTTATATCTCCCCGAGCTGCGGCCTCGGGGGGTTTGACGCCCACCTGGGTAGGATCAGCCAATGTTTGGCTCGATTCCTGCCTCGTCCCGTGCTTGTGATGGGGGATTTCAACGCCCACGCTTGTGCGTGGGGCTCCCCCAGCACGGACGCGCGGGGTCGCGGCCTGCTGGATTGGGCCGCGGGTCATGACCTTAGGCTCGTGAACCGCGGTTCGGCGGCGACGTGTGTGCGGTGGCAGGGTTCGTCCATAGTGGATGTGACGTTTTGCTCCCCTGCTGCCGTGCGCCGCGTCGATCGTTGGCGGGTGGCGGAGGGCGTTGAAACCCTCTCCGACCACCTGTACATCTTCATGGATGTGGTGGCTGACGGTGGCCTTAATCGCCCCCTGCGGCGGCCTGACCATGTGGGGAAGTCGGCGCCGCGATGGTCGCTCACGCGCCTGAACGACGACGTGATGCGAGCTGCTGCTCATGTCGTTGCGTGGGGCGACCACCGATTTTCCCATATGGGCGGTGCTGATGGTGCGGCGCGGTGGCTTCGGGGCGTGCTCACTGACATCTGTGACGCCTCGATGCCGCGGGCCCGGCGCTTGCGCCATCATGCGGTGTACTGGTGGTCGGCCGAGATCGCGGAGCTGCGCGACTCGTGCGTCCGCGCTAGGCGCCGGTACACCAGGGCCCGCCGCCGTGGTCGTCGCGGGGACGACGGGGTTGAGGAGGCGTACCGGGGATACCGAGATGCGCGGTCGCGGCTGCGAGCTGCTATTGCGGCTGCGAAGGCCGCCGCGTGGAGTGAGCTCCTCGGGACGATCGACCGGGACCCATGGGGCCGCCCGTACCGAATGGTGCTGGGCAAGCTCCGCCCCTGGGTTCCGCCGGTGACGGAGTCCCTTGACCCCCGTCTGCTCGAGACCGTGGTGGACACACTATTCCCCACGGTCTCGGTGGACAGCCGCCTTGAGTCGGCGGTGTCGGATGACCCGACCATCTGGTCCTCCGACATGGGGGTCACTCGCGAGGAGCTGGCTCGCGCGATGAAGCGCACGGGGGCGCGCAATACCGCCCCTGGCCCGGATGGTATCCCCGGGCGCGTGTTGGTGGCGGCCCTCGGTTCTCTGGGTGACGCGTTCAGTGACATCCTGAGCGGGTGCCTGGAGACCGGGGTGTTTCCGCCGTCATGGAGGCGCGGCCGACTGGTCCTCCTTAAAAAGGAGCGCAGGCCCGCGGTGTCTCCCTCGGCATACCGGCCGATATGTCTTCTGGACGAGGCGGGGAAGTTATTCGAGCGCGTGATTGCGTTCCGCCTCGTCGCCCACCTGTCTGGGGTAGGGCCCGATCTTTCGAACTGCCAGTTCGGATTCCGGGAGGGACGGTCCACCGTGGACGCAATTGCACGGGTGCGTTCCCTCTCGGAGGCAGTGGTTTCGCAGGGTGGGGTGGCGTTGGCAGTATCCCTTGATATTGTCAACGCTTTTAACTCCCTGCCCTGGCGAACAATTAGGGCGGCCCTGGTTCACCACCGGGTGCCGCCCTACCTACGGAGGATCATCGGGTCCTACCTATCGTACAGATGGGTGGAGTACTCCGGCCGGGATGCACACTTCATCGAGAGGGAGACTCTTTGTGGGGTCCCGCAGGGATCGGTGTTAGGCCCCTTGCTGTGGGACCTTGCATACGACAAGGTGTTGCGGGCTGCGCTCCCCCCCGGGGTCACCATCACGTGTTACGCTGACGACACGTTGGTGCTGGCCACGGGGGAGGACTATGAGAGGACGCTGCGCCTCTGTGAGTGCGGGGTGGCATGCGTCGTCGCCGAGATCAGGGGTCTGGGGCTGCGGGTTGCCCCCGAGAAAACCGAGTGTGTCTGGTTCTACGACACAGCTCGGCGGGGTGAACCGCCGCAGTCCTGGCTCCGTGTAGGTGAGTCGAGCGTCGAGGTGGGCCGTACCATGAAGTACTTGGGGCTCACCATCGACAGCCAGTGGCGTTTTGAGGACCATTTTGCTGGTCTGGCCCCCCGGGTGGAGAGAGCCGCGGCCGCGTTGGGCCGGCTCCTCCCGAATCTGGGGGGTCCCCAGGATGGGGTTCGCCGCCTGTATGCGGGGGTCGTGCGCTCAATGGTGCTGTATGGCGCACCAATATGGGCGTTCGACCTGATGGCCAGCCGACGCAGCCGTGCTTTGCTGCGTCGGCTAGAAAGACCGATGGCCATCCGGATCGTGCGGGGTTACCGCACGGTCTCATACAGGGCGGCGATGATGCTGGCGGGTCTCCTTCCATTGGAGATCCTGGCGGAGGAGGCGGCGACGATGTACGTCCTTGCCGTTCGCCTCCGCCAGTCGGGTGGGGACCCGTCAGCACAGGAAGCGGACCTGGCTTCCTGGAGACGCCACGCGCGGCGGCACGCTGAGTCGGAGTGGCAACGACAGTTGTCGGAGCCGTCTGACTCTGGCCGGCGTGTTGCCAGCGCCGTTCTGCCCGTCCTACGCTCATGGACGGGTAGAACGTGGGGTAGACTCACCTACAGGGTGACGCAGATGCTCGCCGGACATGGATGCTTCGGCGAGTATCTGCGACGAATCGGCCGAGAGCCGACGACGCAGTGCCACCACTGCGGTGAGGAGGTTGACACGGCGCAACACACTCTGGAGGAGTGTCCCGCGTGGTCCCGGGAGCGCCGTGTCCTCCGAACGGTTATTGGAGGAGATCTCTCGCTGCCAGCGGTCGTTTCATCGATGCTGGACAGCGAGGGAGCCTGGAAGGCGGTGGTCTCCTTCTGCGAGCAAGTAATGCTGCAGAAGGAGGCCGCCGAGAGGGTTCGCGAGAGGGCGCGACCCTCGTCAGGGCGAGGTGGCGGCAGTAGGCGACGTGGGCGCCGTCGTGTCGCCACCTGAGTGGTGAAGTTGTAGCGTTGCGGGGGAGGAATTTTCTGCCCACATCTCCCCCATTGCAACGCTACAGGGAGAAGCTGCTGAGTCGGGTGGGGGCCCGATTCGGCATTGCACAGCTTCTCCCCAGGCGGAATGGCGTCGTGTTGTGGCTGCACGGCGTCATAGACACCTAATGGAATTAGGCAATACCGGGGGTCATGTTGACCCCCCGAGATCGAGCCTCTATTGAGGCGAGGCGTGGGGGGAGTACTGGATGTGTTCTTCCAGAGTTCCCGGTACTCCCCCAACACGCAGAGGCAGGCCACCGTGGAGGTTTTAGCGGGTAGAAATCCCGCATAACCTCGCCATCCCCCCCAGGGTGGTGGGGTATCTTTCGAAGATTTCCTCCACGTTAAAAAAAAAAAAAAAAAAAAAAGGTTCGGGTTAGGTTCGGGTTAGGTTCGGGTTAGGTTCGGGTTAGGTTCGGGTTAGGTGGCAGCGCAAGCTGTCCAGGGACTTCTTACCGTCTGGTGAGTCGAAACCCCGATGGAACTGATGTTCTACCTATATCCAGGTATTTACCTGGTGCGGAGAATTTCGGTGAAGTTGGTGGGCCCTGGATGGTAAAATCCACTTACCCCGCCTCCATGTGGTGCTGCTGGGTCTCCTACCCTGTTGTGCTTCGGCCTTCAGGTAGGGGGGCGAAAGGGGAAGTGGTAAGCCGGACTGAAAATTTGCTGACGACCATGGCTATGCCTTTGGCAAAAAACTAAACAAACAAATATGGATAAGTCTACAAAAGGTAATACAGTTTACGGTGCAGGGGAGTTCGGATGCCCCAGTACCGGTGTGGAGAGGGGTTGTCAAGCGGGCCCCGCCGCATCGTTAACAAGCGACCGCGAGATGCACGCAGTAGGAGGCCAGGCTGCGGTATCTTCAAATGTTACTGGTTCTGGTAAAAGTGGCGTTTCTGGTAAAAGTGGCGGTCCGTCCAAAAGGGATGCAAGCGCCGCCGGTACTGCGAAGACGGCTGGGAAGAGCGGGTCGGTGGATAAGGTGGTCGAACCATCACCTTTTCGACCGTTACGCACGCTAAGTCGTAGTCCTTTAGGGCAAAAATTGCTAAAGACGCTTGGGAACCTCGAGAGCAATAGCGAGATTGATCTCACAGGAGAAGAGGACAACGCGTGTTCGGACGGTACCCCATCCGGCCCAAAGCTAAATACGAGGCGCAATGACGCAAAGGAGGAGGTGAAGTTGGAGTGTTTTAAAACGGACAATGGGAGTGTCAGTGTCGTATTGGAGGCACTGGCGCAAGTGGTCGAGATGGTTGGCTCACAAATGGACGTAGTGGCCAACTATCTAAATAGAATAAAGGGGGTAAACCCGTCGGTTAGAGAGGTGGGACTCAAGCTCAAAACGGATATGGATAAAGCCCTCAAACTGGCTAGGGCTGCTTCCACGTTGTACAATGAAGAGAAGGACGAGCAGAAAGCAGCCAATAACAGAGCGAGCTTATTCCGTTTCTCTAGCTCCGTTACGGAGGGTACAGTGCCGAGCAATAGACGGGATGAAAATGTGATATCCTATGCAGGGGCTGCTAGAGTAAAACGCAAGGAGGTTTCACCGCCGGAGCGCCTGCAGAAGAAAAGAACAAAAACTGAGGCACCGGAAGACAAGGTAAATACTAAGAGGAAACCAAAAATCCTCAGTATAGAAAGGTTGAAGCGAGGAAATGAGGAGCACAGTAATACAACTGACTCCGAGTGGGAAACAGTAACCCTACGAAGAAGGAGGCCCCACAGACCAGCTGTACAGGGAGAATCGGAGGAGGGTGATACTGTGAATGAGGTACGGACGCCGAAGGGAGGAAGTTCTCCTGGAAAAAAGGATAGGGCTAAGGCGTTTGCACCCAAAGGGGAGGCTATTGTTATTAAGGTGACCTCGAGCGATAAGTTTTTAGATACTGCTAGGATGGTTAAGCAGAAAATCGGTGATGCAGACGTGAGCATCAAAAAACTGCGACAAACGAGAAGCGGGGACATATTGCTGGAATTTAATAAAAACACGGACAGCAGCATTTTATATGACAAGGTGGCGGCCGCGATTGGACAAGAGACGGTGGTAAGAAGGTTGGTCCCAAGAGCAGCCATCGAGATACGGGACATTGACCCAACAGTCGGTGCAGAAGAGGTACTGGAGGTAATCGCCAAGGCGCTGGATATTACTCCTCCTAACATAGTATGCAAATCCTTTAGAAGTAGTTTTCAAGGTATGAAAACGGCAGTGGTGGAGGGCCCAGCCCAAGCTATGCAAAAGTTTACAGACGGGGATAAAATTAAGCTTGGCTGGGTGTCATGCAGGATCAGGCATGTCCCAAATGTTTCCAGATGCTTCGCATGTCACGGTTTCGGCCATCTGGCAATAAACTGCCCAGTGAGAAGGGAAGGGCAGGTTCTGTGTAGAAGATGTGGAGAATTTGGGCATGACATGACAAAATGTAGTGCGGCAAAACCCCTATGTAGGTTATGCAGCAACAAAGGAAGACCACAGGCTGATACAGGGCATGTAGCGGGATCGGCAAGATGCCCCTTTTATAAAGAAGCGGTGCTACGTGCAAAGAAGCTAAATGTCTTCAAAAATGCTTAGAATTGCGCAAATTAATTTAAACAGGGCACGACTGGCTCAGGACCTAGCCGAACAGACTGTGGAGGAACTTAGTTTGGATGTCATCCTAATCAGCGAACCATACCGCCAAATGGACGCTTGGATAAATGACAGAAATAACTTAGCGTCGATTAAATTTACAGATAGGGGAAAACTAACGGCTGGAAAATGTAAGAAGATCATAAGAGGAAAGGGCTTCGCAGCAGTACTTGCGGGTAAAGTTTTTATCTGTAGTTGTTACTTTCCCCCCTCCTGGGGCGCAGAAGAGTTCATCTCAGCAACACAGGATATGGAAGAGGCTCTAAGAGGGGTGAACACTGAGGTTCATCACATAATCATTGCGGGCGATTTTAACGCAAAATCACCAGCGTGGGGTTCAAAGAAGCAGGACAGAAGAGGAATCATCCTACTAGAGTTTGCGGCGCATAACTGCTTGACCCCAGTATTGAGCGAAGGGGGGCACACCTTCGAGAAAAATGGAAGGATATCAAAAATCGATTTTGCGTTGATAAGCCATAAGTTGAAGAACATACTTACCCGCAGTGATGTGTTGGACATATATACCGCTTCAGACCATAAGTATGTGGTACATGAATTTTCCCTGGATTCGGTGCTTAGGGGGGTGGCGCGTCCCACTGTAAATAAGGTACTTAGGATTAATCATAATATATTTATTAAGAAATTCGAGACACTGATGTTGGCAAGCGATGATTCAGAAACACAAACAAAAATAGATATAATAGAAAAGGCAGCGGCTGTGTCCAGAAGAGCGATGCCAGCCGCGATAATAAGTAAAAAAGGCAAATATTGGTGGAATGACGATCTCGCCAAATTGAGACGGGAGGTTATTAAAAAGAGACGAATCCTATGCAGGAAAAGATACAAAGTTGATGCAGAGGAGTGTAAGAAAATACTAAATGAGTATAAAAAAGCTAAAAGTGAG
>JAOPTO010001235.1:0-47025 GCA_033822845.1 Tetrapedia diversipes
TTAAGATTCAAATGGTTAAGGGTGTCTACAGATCAACGCGAAATATTCTCACAATAGTAAAATTTGCAAGTATATCTTGTACATACATCGAAGAACCAATTTTTCGCTAATATTTATTAATTAATATGATTCATATTAATGAAGTAAAAACGTGATTTTTTTCTGCAAAGGTCAGAATAACCGAACCCAAATCGCGAATTTGGAACAGCAGCAGAAACAGTGCCTTGCAGGGCGTATAAAATAAGATTTACTTCGTTAAAAATGGTATTCCAAACTCTGAGACATGAATAATTGATAAATCGTTCGCTTTGAACAGACACTTTGAAAGCTCGATTTCCATCGATTACAATTTCTCGCTCATAAACGAACGAAACTTTTAATGTGGAAGGTTCGACATAAATCATCGGTAATTTCGAATCGGTAAACGAAACCAGTGAAAACGTTGAAACAGTAAATTAAGTCGACCGTTGTGTTTATACCGAACCAGTACTACATCGGCAAAGCACACGATCAAACGACTCCACACGATCGAATAATGGAAACCTGTTGCGAGAACTAGCAGATAAAAGGGAACCTGAACGCGTCAGCACGGCTTCCCATCGAAATCAGCGATGTTTATCGGCGGAATATAGTCATCCAAGTGATTGCTAAATGCATGTAAACGAGCTGTACCGTAAGACGAAGGATTTAAGCGAGAATTCGCGAGTCTAACGGTAAATCGGTACCCTCGTTCTCTAGCCACGCGATCTACGTTCGAAAAGGCTTTCAGGATCGCCTGTTTCAAATTCAGCCGAATCATGCGTCCGAAGAGCAATCCTCATGAGTATCCTGAGAGAGATTCGGTGTGGATAAAATGGTAGTCGTGTCGATCACAAGTGACGTGATCCATTAGCGTTGGGATTCATTTTTTACTCACGAATTCAAGTAGGTAAATTTCAATACAAAACTCTCACTTCGTTGGATTCGAGTACTGTTTGTAAGAGACGATGTTTTGCACTGCGTGTGTACGTACTTCGTGAGTAATTGTGACTAACTGTCCAGTACCTTGCACGTGTTCCGTTCACATTGACAGAGACTTGCTTTAAAAGCGTGATTTATTAAGGTGAAGTCTCGTTGCGGGGTCTTAACTCGTTCATTTTCTCATGATCGTTGGAAAAATAACTTCTGGATATTTTCAATGTGGGAGGTTTAATGTTTAAAACGGTAACTTAATACAGGGGAAGGTGTTATATGAAATTATACAACAATTCTTCTTTGCGCGATATTTATGTTTATCCAATATTTATGGAGCATTTTATTTCTATAGTGTATATATACAATACTGTTTCTATTACATATCATATTTATATCTATATCTGTATAATAGATATGTTTATGCCACATCTACGCAAAATTTTACTGCTATATCTATACAATATTACATCTTATTGTCTAAAATATAGTGTCTATTTAAATCCGTATAATATACGGTGGCTCCAAAAAGTATTCGTACACTATGTCAAAAATAAATTCGTTTAACCCTGAAATTCTGAGTCTGATAGAATTGTGGGTATGTAAATCATAATGGTATACGTATGAATTAATCTCTTCATTTCATCTAAATGCCATTTTAAAGAGGTGAAACCAGCGTTGAAGTTTCTGAGTTTTCTCCCATTTTTTGAAGATAACTTTGTAATAGTACTTGATGAAGCAAAATCTTTCAAATAGAAAATATTTAATTTTTAATACCCTATCGCCCTGCCATAAAAAAAGAACACAGAAAAGCTTGTATTCAAAGCGTGAAAAATCGTTGAAACTTTGAGATTCGTAATCAGCCCCCTTTAAAGATATTTTGCCGCCAAAAAAATTGCTCCACGCAGGACACGCCATGCTCTGTACACACATAAAGTTTCAGAAGTAGATGAATTTCCTTACAATACAGTGTACGAATACTTTTTGGAGCCACTGTATGTATTTTCTAATCTTTATCATTATTTTTGTCTCTCGTTCCATTCATTTTCTACCTGAAAAGTAAAGTGCACGCACGATGTTCGATACGACTCTGTTGCAACGCCAAAAATGTCCACAAGTATGTACGTTAACCTTCGCATGACGAGGACAGCGATACGAACAGTTTCTTACGGGGAACGCGACGAGCTTTAAAAGGTAGTCGATCGTGATTGAACTCGTTTTCGGAGATCTGGACAGGACTCCTCGTCATTCCTCACGGCACGATGACACGCAGAACGTTCGATGACGTAAACTATCGCCGGCGTAAGTACGTAAACGCAGATAATTTCTGTTCGATCTCGCTACGTGCGCACGCTGCGCTTGTTCGCACGACGATGACTTATTTACGGCGAGGGAACACGTAAGCAAATGCTAATACGTCTATGGCTGCGAAGTCAAGTATGTATTTGCTGGCGGCGATCTTCTGCTTGAGTTGCAAAAAAATCTGCGCGTTTCTTTACCAGAAAATCGAAAACAACGACTCAGCGAACAGATTTTGTTTGAACATTTACCGAATCAGGCGTTGGAGGGAAATTAAACGTGAATCTTCATTTTTCTTGTAGTTACAGTAACGGACAAAAGTTTAACCCTTTGCACTCGAAAGGTGACCGTCCGTCACCAAATGGTAATTTTGCAAATTTTCACAGTCAAAGGTTGTATGAGTAAATTTAGTATATTGCTTAACTAAATCGATTGAGAAGTTCTATGTAAGAAACTTAACTTTTTAAACTTTTATTGTACTACTTAAACATACGCAGTAGTTACAAAACGTATTTACATACCATTATCTACATATATTTATTTTCATATTTATTTGGAACTTAACACTTTATCGACCGCGTAACTTATTGCACACGCACTACCGATCGGCTTATTTTAGTGTGGATGCATCGCTAATGACTTGATCAGAATAATTTTTTTCGAGTAATTAATAGTTTAATATGGCTTTATAGTATACACACGATATGGTTCGAAACAGTCACCTTCGTGTAAGGAAACATTACAAAATTTATAGACTAATTGTAAGCATGTAAAAGCCGATTAATTGGCTTACGATCAATAAAGTGTTGAATATTTTAGACTTGACAATCTTTGAAGTTAATATTATTGGACGTGACTACGAGTCACCTCTCGAGCACAAAGGGTTAACACGTTCGTCGCCACGTCACCCATATTTGGGTGAAACTCGTTTTCTTAAAGTTAAATAGTATTTTAAATTGGAATTTTAAAATGAATTCAATGGAATAAGTATTGAAGTATAATATATATAAATATAAAATACATAAAATAAAAACAAAAAGTTATAACTTTTGCTGTTTTTATATTTTTTTACCCCAGTTTTCTATGCAATCGGATTTGGGCCCAGCGAGAAACTCAGTCGAATCGCGCTGGGCGACGAACGTGTTAAGACGGGAGAACAATGTAGAACATAGCTTTATGATCTACAAATGTTATCTGTGCATACATTTATATCGTTATTATGGTAGAACACCAATTATTGATTAGCACAGAATGCAAATTTTGTTTATCATTGCTGTTACTTATAAATTAGTTCGTTTAATTTTGTTGACTCTTTGGTCTTAAACTTTTGTCCGCTACTGTAGCTTATCCTATTCATAACCTCTTTCAAACTTCATGTATTCGGGACGTGAATTATTGTATCCATAAATTATCTCTGAATCATTGCCGGATAAAACGAATAGACGAGAGGCAAGAAAAGATACGGTATTTGTTTGTCTTACGGAATTGCTTCTTATGAAAGAGATACATGTTTACGTGAAAGTACGAAAAATTAGGAACCCCTTCACAAGATAGATTATTATTATTTCTGTCTAAAAAAAAATTCAATATCAATTTATTTTTTCTGTATGTAGAAGAAACATTTTGGGGTTAACAAACGGAAATTCAACTGAAGCACACTAATCAACAACATTCTTGTTCTGACGTTACATAACAATAAAACGCGTACATATTTATAAAACACAATTGAAAAGCGATAATGTAGTGTTACAATAATAATAATATTTATTATTCGATTATAGGAATATAATTACAATGCTATGTACAAATTTTACTTAATTTACTTAATTAACAACTCTCTACACGGTGTCACGTCTAATTCAACTCTATTCGGTATAACGTTCGATTCAACTCTACACGGTATCGCATCTAATTCAACTCTATTCGACCAGCGAAAACTGTCGCTAACCCTTGGCCTTTCTCCCACCACGTACCTCGGAAAAATTCCTCAAGTATGACCATATTTGGGCACCTTTCCGAGGGCCTTGCGCGTCGCCAAGGGTTTTCCCCAAGCAGGTCTGAAATCCCGCTGTTCACACCTCGCTTTATCTTATGCTCTAAAATTAATTACGATACTACAATAATTTTAATATAAATATCGGTTTCCCTTAGAAATGTCTAAAATCAGTTTTTCTTCTAAAGTAAGCAAAATTGCAGCACTAATGAGTAGAAGTTCAACACAGCCATGGTAATTAACGGCATTCTTGCCTTGACATAGTCTAGCAATGAGCGGCGTTAATTTTGCCCCAAGGATCTTCGTGATTTCTGCGCAGTACGCTTTTTATCGCTTCGCTGTCATCGAACACCAGCGCGGAAAATAGTGTTATACGTTTTGCGAAAATTCTTCGGGGAGGTCAGGAAAGCGTGTCACACACCGGCCAGGATATATTCTTTCGCGAGCATTGTAAACGATCGCACCGAAGTTCAGCGACGCGAAATACCGGCTCTCGTTTCACGGCTGGCGAATCCTGGTAATCGTTATACCTGGACCGTGTCCTGTTCCTCGTAGGGATCGCCGATAGTATTGTTGTTTGACAGAGCACGATCGTATTGCCTTGTTTTACCAAAGTGAAAATGCATGCATGGTAAAATTGCTTCGTTGAAAACAAGAAATTACTAATTCCAGGTTTTCTTCTTTTCTTTTTTCTTTATGTTGGCGTTTAACCCTTTCAATACTACGGGCGACTATAGTCGCTCTCCATAAGATGCCACTGACGTACTACGGGCGACTAAAGTTGCTTTACATAAAATGCCACTTACATACTACGGGCGGCTATAGCCGCTCTGCATACAATTCGCGTAGTATACACTGTTTAATACATATGACGAGCGATTATAATTATTATTATTATTTTTTCAATAAGCACCATTAACCCCTTGCACTACCGCGAATCTCTGAAAAAGCCGTGCCAAACTTGGCCGTCGGAATGGTTGCGGGACGTGCCAAGCAGCGGAGCTCGAATGGTACAATTTGAAACACAATACCTTACGACTGAGTTACATAGTCCCGCTCTCGTATTTACTTCACACGATGAAAATCTTTGAAAATTTAAATGAATTTGAATAAAAAATTTGTAGGAATACGTTAATTATTACATATAATAATAATAATAATATAATAATAATATAAATAAAAATAGTAATTAATAATAATAATATAATAATAATATAAATAAAAATAATAATTAATAACAATAATATAATAATAATATAAATAAAAATAATAATTAATAATAATAATATAATAATAATATAAATAAAAATAATAATTAATAATAACATAAATAATAATTAATAATAATAATTAATAATAATATAAATATAAATATAATAATAAAGGAAATAATAAACACATCAGAAATAAATTTTAATATAATATAATATAATAATAATAGGTAATAATAATAACACGTTGCCTATACGGGGACATATAATCCCATTCAAGAGAACCAAGAATGGACCTGAGCTGACCCAAGATTAGGATCACGAGTCAGACTCGTGATATTCATGTTTGGCCTGAAATGTCGATAACGAGTCTGACTCGTGATATTCATGTTTGGTACAAAACTTTCATCACGAATCAGACTCGTCAAAGTAGTGCAAGGGGTTAAACCAATTCGTGTTGCCGTGAAAGCGTGTGCGCCGCCGCTGCCGATTACCGTGTGCAGTTTTGTCGCGGCGGCCCGTTCAGCGGAACTACCACGGCGGAGAAGTCGCCCGTATTGAAAGGGTTAACACGTTCCGTGCCAAGCCATTTTTGCCTGACTTGTCGTTCAGACCATTTGATATTTTGACTAAATGCACCATTAATACATTGCGGACGGATGACGAGATATCTCGTCTTTTCTGTTTCAGCGTTAAGGACCGTTGACGAGATATCTCGTCTTGTATCTTGCATGTTTCGTCGTTCGGAGCCGGCACATGCATGTCTCGTCTCTCATATTGCGTCGTAGGAGGTCGTTAACGAGACATCGTACAATTGCTACGTGATAGTCAAGGGCAGTTTTCGGTAATTTGTATCGTGAATGAATTATTTGAAACCGTGAAAAACAAGAAAGAAAAAATTTTCGAAAAACCAAAAATTTCACGACAAGATGTTGCAAAGTGTGCAAAATCAACGGAAAAGGAAGTGAAACTAGCTATTTTTGCAACCTTTTCCTTTCATTCTAATTGTCACCTTTCTCACTCGATGCATTCGGTCACGACCACCCAGAATTTCTCAGTCGCAACGTTTCCTCAACTTCTCATCTTTCACGCCTTAGAAACATTCGAACCCAAACATTCTGCGTTCACACGACAATCGCCCAACTCAAGTATTCTTCAGACTTTCCCAAACTCGCATCCGCTCGATCGCATTCCTACATATATTCAGAAGGATATTTAGATAAAATGGAACGACAGAAATTCTGCAAACATTAGCTGGTCTTGAACTAGTATTATTCACAGTTTATCAATTGCATTTTCTGCTCTTCCAAAGTACAATTCAACGATGCATTAACACTATTCCTACCGACGCTTCACGTATACCTATTCATACCGCGACATTCTCGCGTAAGACAGATTACAATTTTTTCTCAGAAAATAAACAATGAAAAAGGAAGTGAATATTGAAAAATGGATTATACGTATATTTTGTGAGGGTGATTGCTAGTTTATTGACGTGTGTATGTTTGTTTGTGTGAAAGAGACTCTAGAATGAACGGTCAAGAAATTAGAATGAGAAGCAATGTATGGAAAACAAGAAGGATGAAAATATGAGTGAATGGAGTAGAGAATGAAAAAAATTGAATGAGGATCGTGAGTGTACACCTTTTGTTTATTGATTGATTGAGAATAGGACGTGCGAATGGGATCGGAGAATTGTTACACCAAATAAATACATTTATATATTTTTAACATTGTCGTTTTCCTCAACATGTTTGAGGAAAAGTCTAAAGTTTAAAGGCGATTCAATTAAGTTGTACATATAAAATTCTAACTGAAATTTTAAAGACGGTCATTTGACCGGTCGTGGTAGGAATAGTGTTAATCACGATTTTTGGGCCACTTTTTGCAGCCAAACAGTAGTTTTCGTCCACTGTACGTCGTGAATCGCGATTCAAGCCGGTCACGGCGAAGAATCAGTTTCAGTGTAAACGCGTCCACGTGTTCACGAACAACCGGCGCAGGATCCCGTGTGTTCTGGACGGCATCGAGGGCCTGGCGCCGCGATGCTTCCTCGGGCTCACTTCCTGATGCGCGAATTATTCCCCGCGGGATTGATTTACGGCACGTCGGAGAGCTTTCGACGTCCCGAAATAGCCGGGGACCGTTTAGAAGAAACAAACGCCCGTTTATAAATGCCGCCGCTCTTGATGCATTGTTGAGAAAATATACCTCGTGAAAGACGCCTCGTGACGTCACTGGCGCACGCTGCCATCATCTAAGGCCGCGGTTGCACGAGCTTGTCTGTTGTCGATCTTCTCAAGAAGAATTTTTCGTATAAGTTAACAGTTACAGAGCCATTCACGGGTCTGTCGAGACCCGGGCAGAATCGTCGTCTGTTCTGTTATTTCATTATGGCTGTCGAGGGGTTGTGTAGAAAAAACTCGTGTTAGAGGAAAAATGATTATATATTGGGTTGTTCGGAAAGTAATTTCGTTTTTTCTTAACAAAGAGCTCAATTGTATTTTTTCATAGTCAACTTCATACTTAAGCCGCATGGTCATTATATATTTTGACAGCATATGTAGCAAGGCTTACTTGTGAAAAGTTTCGATTGATTCTACCCAATGGTTTTTGGTTGGTGCCCTATCAAATATGGAAAGTAAAAAGCAACATTTTCGGCATTTTTTACTTTTCTACTATCGAAAAGGTAAAAATGCTGTTCAAGCAAGGGAAAAATCCGATCGACTCATTTTGGCGCGGATGTATCGCTAATGAATTGATCACAATGATTTTCTTCGAGTAATTGATAGTTTAACCCGTTGCCGCAAATGACGTCTATAGCCGTCCGATCTTTGGCGATATGTAGGCAAATGACGGCTATAGCCGTCGTGCACATTTTAATCAACAAAAAAAAGAACAGCGTTAGTACGAAGTGTACTAACACATACATTTGTTAATTATTAAGTAACACATCTAGAAAAAAAGTTATAGCATGCCAGACAGCATATTAATTGTCTTTTTATGCGGTTATTATTATAGTATTTTATAAGCAGAATAACTTACAAATGATAATTTTGTTTCAAACTGATTTTATTGTGTTAAGATTACACCTATTTACTCTCTTTTATTCTTAGGAATCATTTTGAATTAGTAAAGCAAATGCTGTATAGTCGTCACGACGGTCACAGCCGTCATTTGCTCTGGAAAGAGAAAAAATGACATGATAAGCAAATGACGGTCATAGCCGTCGAGAGTTTTTTTTGGAAAAACTGCAGCCAAATGTGATAATTTTCACTTCCAAACATGCAACTTACACTTGATTCCATCTGGCAGTCATGAACAATTGAAAAAAGAATGTGTTTCTGAACACGATCATCAAATAATGTGTTAACACATTAAAGGCGGGAGTCGTAGTACTACGATTTATCTCGACCGTAGCTTAAAGGCGGGAGTCGTAGTAATACGATTTATCTCGACTATAGCTTAAAGGCGGGATAAACTTTTTTAAGTCTAAATTTTTTTATGATTACACAAAATATCGCCCGCTCTAGGACGAAAAATGAGGCGGGGCGGTCGCCGCGTTACTTTCGTCAAGATTCCCAGCCTTTAAAGTGTTAAAAGCGTGCGTCAACGGGTTAATATCTCTTTATAGTATGCATATGATATCGCTCGAAACAGTCGCCTTCGTGTAAGGAAACATTGCAAAATTTACAGACTAATTGTAAGCATGTAAAAGCCGATTAATAGGTTTCCGGTCGATAAAGTGTTAACACATTAACAGCCGGCCCCGCGAAAACGCGGGTTTCTGAGTCTGTCGTTTGAGTAGCTGCTCCACGATGATGTGGATTTTTTTTAACGTTAAATCGTATATGACGAATATGCAAATAAAATGCACTATTTCACGAAAATATATAATGTTTAAAATTTTTTTTTTGGCTATTCAGTGATCAGAAACAAACGAATAAGGCCGGCGCTCAGGCTTTAAATGTCTTAGGTCGCCTTAGGCTGTCAATGTGTTAAGAGAAAGCTGGTTTATGGTTAATTTTTGCTTCGTAGCATTTCTGTATTCAATTTCCAACAAGGACTTACTCTCTTGTGCCCGGGAACAGTTCCGCAAAATTTTAGCGAGTAACACGCTGTTACGCTGCGCGCGACCGACAGTATCGTTCGTTTTTCCGACGCTCGTGCGATCGCGGCCTAACCCGGCCGTAGCCATCGTGTTTCGTTTGTTTGGGCTGCTCGTCCATTCGCAGGGGGGCGTCATCCCTTAAGCCTGCTGATTATTTTATTGCCGATCCTCAGGGCCGACCGACGAAGGATCCGACTCGCGGTGGTCAACGGCTCCGAAAAACCGACGAACACCCTTTGTGCCCGCTCTATTATTAGAAGCGGCGTGCAAGTAGAGAATATTTCCGAGCGTTGTTAGTACATAAAATAAGGAGGAACTCGAAGGGTAGGGAAGGGGGGAGGCTGGTTGATGGCGGTTTATAACGAGGTGTGTTCCTTGGCGTTTAGAGATCTCTGTACGTCAGCGAGTTTCTCGTTACTCGAGGCTTTAACTCGCAGAAGCTTTCGCGTCCGCGGGATCGTTAAACGAGCCGAAGAGCTTTCGCGAAGTTTCACTTCTGTTTCTTTTCAAGCCGGAGGTTTCGCATTGAAGATACGTTTTGGAAGAGTGGACTTAAGGATTCTTATCGTTTCAGTTTCTTCTCTTTTTTATTGTAGAATAATTTATGGGATGCACTTTTGGGCTACGTGTGGGCTATTATGGATTGAAAAGTAATACTATACTATATTATATATACTATATACTATACTACATTACTAGTCATCATTGTAATTTCTTGTGTATTAATGGGTTATTGCCCGTATAATAAATAAATAAATACTAATTTCTAAACATTGGATTTATAAACATTCGTGTAAACCTCATGATATTATTAGGTTGGAGGGAAAGTTCTGTCCTATTTTAAATAGGCAGATAATTCTTCTTGTAAATAAAAAAAACATCTGGCTAGTGAGTCATTGGGAATTTTTGTTGTTTTTTACCTGCTGTGTAATATAAAAGGAGTCCTTTTTTACCGTTCATCATTTACTTGTGATGTTTAAAGTGAAAAACATGTCAGTAGATAAAGTGCATTTACGACACTGCATTTTGTATGAATTCCAAAAAGGAAGCAACGCATCGGTTGCATGTAAAAATTTATGTGCAGTATTTGGAAAAGATATTGTAAATGTTCGTACTTGTCAAAGATGGTTTAGCAAATTTCGTTCCGGGGATCTGAGCCTCCAAGAAAGTGATCGATCTGGACGACCATCCAAGATCGATAATGATGTCTTGCGATCCATGTTGGAAAATAATCCACGTTTAACAAGTCGAGAAATTGCAGAAGAGTTTGGCATTCATCATACAACTGTTGGAGATCACATTAAATCTGTTGGGTTTGTGTTAAAGCAAAGTGTTTGGGTTCCACATGAATTAACGGAAACGGAAAATACGACAGAACTTTCCATCCAACCCAGTGATGGGCAAAATACGGCCCGCTGAGGGTCCATCAACATGGATAGTACATGGCCCGCTATAATTACGTTTTGATGGTCGAGAAATATAAAGTAGATTCTACTTAGTAGAATAATAGATGCATAACCTATAGGTGAAGCTAAACCAGCCGCGTAGTTCATGTGTTGCGTAATATGGGGTGCAATGTTTTTATAATATTATGATTAAAAGCTTTAACACAAAATGCATTTTTTCTATAATTCTGGCCCTCCTCTAGAATTTCTTAAATATTGTGGCCCCCCATTAACCAATTAAGTGTGGCGACCTCTTTATAAAATACCCCCCAATGTGTGTCGCGATAATCAGACGATGACGGATATAGTTATAAATCCAACTCAAATTATTTATAATTTTCATCTGTTTTTTTTATTTCGTGTTGACCTTTAAATATATTAAATTTTACGAATATAATTTAGTTTTTGGCAAAATTACAATTTAAATATCAAAATGTAACGAAATTTTACGCATGACGGATATAGTCGTCATGGCACAAAATTTTGCCTTATCTCCATGACGGATATAATCGTCAAACACACTTAACTGGTTAAAAAAGTTTGCCCACCACTGCTCCAACCCAATACATAGCATTATGATACAATAACAGTAATATGATACATTTGGGTTATCATTCTCACTTCAACTTTAAAGGAACGCATTTACGATGACACTAAATCATGATATTTATAATCATGACAGTTAGTTACGACATCAGTGTCACGCTATCGCGTGTAAACGTTGATGCGTTAATAGGGAACAAAGCAAAAAAAAATGTCACGAAGTGTCATTATAGTAAAAGTGGCGACTAAAAATAATAAAATCGCCATAAGGTAAACATTCGTATGTTTGAAGAGGATGGCATACGTATACTTAAATTGTTCTCAAAGAATTGTCGAAAGCTTCGCGAAAGAGATCAATAACACGATTCGCAAATACGAATCCTGTGCAAACGGTTCGATCGATCGCCTTTCTTTCTAAGCAAACACGCGTACATCCAAGAAAGAACAGGTAGGAAGGGCTCGGGGAGAAGGACCTGGTCGAACGAAGCAAAATGTTCTTTTTCTCTGTTGCGAATCCTGAGAGATCGTTCGAAGTGAAAGAACGACGCGCAGCGATTGAACTAAACAAACCTAAACAAACAGCCTCGAAGTGACTCCATTAACCGGCACCTTTTCGCAAGAATCTAAGATTTGACGTTTATAAAAAAAGTTGCTAATGAAACGGAGAAGTGTACATCTTGAAAAAATTATCGAGAGTTAATAAATCTTGTTCAGGGTTTAATTTATCGGAAATGGTACTTATATTCTCGAAGTTAGACCTGTAATGTAGATATTTTCTGGTGCTGCGTTGTTTCAATCGTTTAGAATAACAAACTTTTGAGGAAGGTTTAACAGAGTTTTTAGAAAAGTAAAAGGTCTTTCATTTTATAGAAGACTAGGTTTACGGGACCCGTCAATTTGACGGGTTTCGAGCTCCATGAGAAAAATTTGCCAAAACAATTACTATTATTGCAGAAAAAAGGATCTCAAGATTATTTATTATTACTAATTAAACGTTATTTTGATATTTTTGGGATATTTGTTGGGGAGCACCTAGAACCCTAACTCTGATTTAAAAAAAAATTTTTCAAAAACCTTCCCGGGGATATACCTAATAATTTCCCAAATTTTCACGGCGATTGGATGTATGGTTTTTGAATCCATCGAGTACAGACAAACAGACAGACACACATTTTTTATATATATAGATTACGATTATTATTATTATTATCGTACTACGTTATTGAATGTATACAAAAACTTTTACCGTTTTCATGCAGAGCACTGTCATACATATATGTCCTCCCTTTTTCAGCTATATTTTGATGTTAAATTTAAGTGACCGAATTGTAAAAATTTAAATTCAAGAAAAGGTATATCTTACTGTAATTAATTTATCAGTTACCACCATTTTTGCATGAATTTAATAAATTGAAGGCCACAAATTGAATTTTTCGTTTCACTTTTTCTTTTGTTAGCAACATAATGTAAAATAAATGAAATGATGCTCGTAACGAGTAACTAATACTTATTTTTACAACGAATTTCGTCGAAGCATCAAACGTACAGTGTGCTGTTCCAAAAATTTGCACACGTTTCACCGAAGTTGCGAACTACCCTCGTCGTCACGATGACGCACAAGCCACGCGACTTAATAGCGCACCTATAACGAGAGAAGTTTCCCATTGAACGCTGGTTCCACGTGTAGCAGCGTGCTTTTGAACGGTCCCGATTAGCGGGGCCCACTAATGGCCACACGGCATTAAACGTAAATTGGGGCTCGGTGGACCACCACGTGCACGTGCACGATTTTCATCTTTTTGTTCGCGCCCTTTCTTGGCCAGTGAAAAGACTTGTGGTAATTTCGGCAACCGAACTCCGTCGGTTAGATTCTGTCGCATAATCCTTCGAGGGATGAACTTGTTAACCATACCAGTTCTTTCCAATAATTGTGCTCTAGTTCGATTAACACGTTGAGCCCGACGCCGGTCCCTGTGGGACGGGCACTAGAATTTTCGTTTGGCTGGCGTCGGACCGTCTAATGAATTATCATCTTCTGATGTTGACAATCGTACTACTCTGCGACGTTTGGAAGATAAAAATATTTCACTTGACGTGTCACTATCTTCTTCTCTTTCCGACATATTCAATGTTACGGGCAATAACTATTTTCAAAACTAAACTCAACTTTCTTTTTACGAACAATCTGTACACTTCGGTAGGTCTTTTCCAATTGATCGCCTCTCGAAGGTACGTACGTGACTTTTTTATACATCATACGAAAATATAGTGAACAGAATCACACGTACACCTAAAAGGCGTCGAAATTAGCGCAACAAAGAATAATTCCTTATCTCTCAGCGATACCCTACAACTTTGTATCGCTCGCCGGCTGCCGGCTGAACGGAAAGGACAGCAAAGTCGACGCCGGGCTCAACGTGTTAAAAGAGTTCTTGATAAATTTTAATAAATACATTAACCCTTTCGCTACTACGGGCGACTATAGTCGCTCTCCGTAAAATGCCACTAATTGCACGTACAGTGCGCGACACTTGATTAAACGCAGTGACATTTTCATTGTATCTTTGTTTAATGATGTTGAAATTAATGTGGTTTATTTTTTTAATATAATAGGTCATATTTGAAGAAAGTTATAGAAGAAAGTAATCTTATTTTTTCTTAAAAAAGCGAATATTTTCAGAAAGTAAAGGCGTAAATTTTCTTTAAATATGACCTATCATATTAAAAAAATAAATCACATTAATTTCAACATCATTAAACAATGATACAATGAAAATGTCACTGCGTTTAATCAAGTGTCGCCCACTGTACGACGAGCGTATACAGTTATGCGGTTCTTGAATTGTAATTAAAAGACATTTGCATGTTAAGACATTATAAATACCCTGTTTTGAGAAAAGTTTTTTTTTCCAAAACACCGCTTCAAAGCAACTGAGAAGGAGAACCTACCCGTAGCGAAAGGGTTAATTGGATAGTACCAATGAATAAATTTTAATTAACGTACTAATCAATAAATATGGGAAATTTGTGTGTTTAATGTAAAACTTAAGAAAGGAAGAACGATTATTAACAGTAAACTTTTTATATTCTTATTAACATTTATCAGATCTTTTTTCTTAGTGAGAATATAATCCAAGGGAACAGAAAGCGAGGAGAACCCTTTTCTCGTGTTTATATTTCATTTTAATTTGCGTAAACCAATAGGTGGAATCAATATTCGGGGTTCCGTATCGGCTCGTCGTTAAATTGTTCTGGTCGTTGGAAACATCTCATGAATATACTCGCTCCAGATAACTTTTAACAGTGAACTCTTATTGATTCACCGATATTAATACTTGCCTCTACTTTTATCATTCTAAAATATCACCTAAAATTTAGCTTTTATCCTCGGTTGAAACTTTGTAAATATAATAATATTACTTAAACGATCAAAGAAATATAGATCTTTAATATTCTAAAAAGCTTTAATTTTGTCTTCTATACAGTATAATTCAAAAATTTGGAATTTGCAAGGAAAATTTCGAAATTTAGCATTTACAAACAAAGCTGAAAAATTTAGAATTTGCAAATAAGATTTCGAAATTTGGAATTTTAAATAAAATTACAAAAGGAACATAACTATAGTAAAAGATTGAAACATCAACATAAGTCATGCTATAACGAATAAAGAGAATTAGACAGACACGTCTATGTTCAAGTAGTATAAATCATATAAAAATAAAGAAAATTAGATAGACAGATCTACGTTCAAGTAGTATAAGTCACCTAATTAAGAATAAACAGAATTAGACATACACGTCTATGTTCAAGTAGTATAAATCATATAAGAATAAATAAAATTAGATAGACAGATCTACGTTCAAGTAGTATATGTCACCTAATTAAGAATAAACAGAATTAGACATACACGTCTATGTTCAAGTAGTATAAGTCACATAAGAATAAAGAAAATTAGACAAACATATCTACGTTCAAGTAGTATATGTCACCTAATTAAGAATAAACAGAATTAGACATACACGTCTATGTTCAAGTAGTATAAGTCACATAAGAATAAAGAAAATTAGACAAACATATCTACGTTCAAGTAGTATATGTCACCTAATTAAGAATAAACAGAATTAGACATACACGTCTATGTTCAAGTAGTATAAGTCACATAAGAATAAAGAAAATTAGACAAACATATCTACGTTCAAGTAGTATATGTCACCTAATTAAGAATAAACAGAATTAGACATACACGTCTATGTTCAAGTAGTATAAGTCACATAAGAATAAAGAAAATTAGACAAACATATCTACGTTCAAGTAGTATATGTCACCTAATTAAGAATAAACAGAATTAGACAGACACGTCTATGTCCAAGTAGTATAAATCATATAAGAATAAATAAAATTAGACAGACAGATCTACGTTCAAGTAGTATCAGTCACCTAATTAAGAATAAACAAAATTAGACCGACAGATCTACGTTCAAGTAGTATATGTCACCTAAGAATAAATGGAATTAAATAGACATGTCTATGTTCAAGTAGTATCAGTCACCTAATTAAGAATAAACAAAATTAGACAGACAGATCTACGTTCAAGTAGTATATATCACCTAAGAATAAATGGAATTAAATAGACACGTCTATGTTCAAACAGTATAAGTTATATAAGAGTAAAGGAGGTTAAAAGAAGACGGGGGTTCATCATTCCGCAAACACTTCGAGATAGGCGCGTTTCCGTTCAAGTTCGAGATCGAGGGCACGATTTCGAAGGTTGTGCACGCTTTCTGCACGGCGTGCGCGCACGTGCGTGAGCACGTTCGGATGCAGCCGCTCCGATGCTTCGAGGCTTTGTCGAAAAGTTTCCTAGACGGTCGTTTTAGGTATTTGGGTCAAGGTTCTTTCGGGCTCAACGGGCACGATAATTTATGAAGCTGCTCCGTTGAATCGATTAGCCGATACTTTGGGGAACGGATTGTCAAGCGAATCGTGGCAAATGGAGTGTGCACAGCTCTTTTGTGCCGTATTCCATATTCTTTTTTCTTGTTTTCGTTCTGTAAAGGGGTTGCACCATCGCCACGATCCTTTGGATAGTTTCACGAACGCTTGTATCGCGTTAACGGGTTTGTATTAACAACTCCTAAGAGTGAGGTTTCCCGAACCCACAAATTGAAAAACCTTAAATTAGAATCATTTCCCTTTCGTAAAAAGTTCTCTCAAAATTATTTATTGTTGTATACACATTTAAGTTTGATATTAAAAAGTTTCCGTTACTATGTGTAAAAAATTAGTAAGCATAAGAGAAATATAACTCACGCTCTCCTTTTTTCCAAAGAATAAAAATTACAGAACGAAGAATGAAACTATGTAACTAATTGGGAACTTTAACTGGAAAGACACTATGAACTAAAATACCAAAAGATACAGAACCGACAAAAAAGGGAAGATGTTATGAGTGTATACTGGAGGCTAAAAGCAGACGCATAAAATATAATAGTTTATTAAAATCAATGCAAAGTTGTTACAATTGCAAAAACCATGTTTGCAGAAGACATTCATTTAATACTATACTCTGCCATTCATGTTTATCAGAAGAATCAAGTTCAAACTAGCTGCACGTTACTATACTATTTTATAATAGTATTTAATTTTATAAATATACATAAATCAATACAAATTGAACGCAAAAACATGTTGTCTTGTTTACAAAGTATAGCATATCCTAACATTGCAAAATATTTTCCAGAAAACAACTTTTTCCAGGATAAATGTATAAAAAGGAGTATGGGTTCGAGGAACCCACCCTTAGGAGTTCGCGTAACAGATCGAGGCTCAGGACTTCTAGGGTTAAAGGCTTATAAACACCAGGCTTACGTATAACTTCTTTTTAACACTTTGTCTGCCGCTGTTACGTACGCGTGAATTCTTTTCGCCACCGATGAGACTTTATTTCGATGTTTGTATAATTTAAAAATATAAGACTATGCAATAAAAATGGTGTAACAGTTATCTTAACGCCTTCTTTGATAATAATTATTGTTACGTTGTAACAACATTCATTTCATATTCATAAAACTTCAGCCGTAATTCGAGGGTGCATTTGGAGACATCATCATTAAGGCTAAATAATACCCTTTCAAGCAAATGTACTTATTGCCATGCCAGTTTCGTGTTTTTCCCATTTTTTTTTTATGTTCCTTCGATTTGGCCTGGCTTCGTTAAAAATTTCAGGTAGTTTACGCGATTAAGGTTATCCTAGCACGTTTTACTTTCGACCGATGAAACAAGATATACTTGAAGTCGCTGGAAACATTTTCGACAGTCGACAATATCTCCCACCCCAAAAAAGGGAAACAAACACCCCACTCCTAACACCTTTATATAAGCGCACAACATCCCTCCAACGATAGATTTTGTAAAAATACATTAAACGGTAACGTTCAACCACGCTCGTTGTAATAGAAATATATTCAGTTCTTTTTTTGTCTTTAAACATCAATCATTTCTTGCACCGTACCTGCATCAACGTCAAATATTCGAGTGTCTAAGTTACCACTCGTAGTGCGCAACGTTCAATTTTAAACATAATTAAACTCTATGTGCGCATTGTACAATTGTATTGCAACTACTTATGTTACGAACGATTGCGTAAATATCACCGTTGACGAGCAAAATAGAACCTGCGTGATTCGATAAATGTGCGGCCGGCAAAGTGTTAAAAGAAAATTGATAACTATCTAAATTTGGAGTCAACTATCTAACTATCTAACTATCTAACTATCTAAATTGATAACTATTTAACTATCTAAATTGATAACTATCTAAATTTGGAGTCAAGCGGTGTGGAATTTGAGTACTCCAACTTGCTCTGAACTTTGGCAGTGTCGGATTATCAAATATGCCGAATTATTGGATTACCAGAGGTAGAGAAAAAATTAGCCTAACGTTGCGGAACAATACGAAAGTTCGCGTTCCATAAGGTTGACGGTACTCTTGATATTATCGTATCGTGAAAACGAAGTTTGCGCCACCGATACGCCGATGAAACTTTTCCTGCTGCCCTCGTATCCTCGAGGGTTCACGCGATGTTTACAGCAGAGTGAAGTGTGATCACCCGTGTGACGTTAGGAAAGGGCAGAGAGAGAAAGAGAAAGCAGGAGAGAGATATGCAGAGAGAGAAAGAGAAAGCAGAAAAGAGAGAGAGAGAGACATATATATATAGAAGCTTTGTTGAAGGTCCAGGGCATTGATTTTCAATAGGTCAGTCGTGGAACCGGTAGCGTTACAGGGGCTGTGTATGGTGGATCAGCCTACACCATGCTTTTGTCCACAGATTTTGGTTCACCTCGACATTCGCCTCGATAATTCTAAGCAAACTCGCCCAACGGGTAGCGATGGGATCGAGTATATTGCAAGTAAATTAGATTCTGCCCAAGTAAAGTTTCATGCAGCTCACGAATATATTGAAAAAGAAGATGAAGAAGAAGAACAAAGAAGTAGTACTCATTTACATTATTCGCAAATACATTAAGAAATGTAGGTGATAGTTTCAAACATGTTCAAACCTCGATCAATATTCGAACTTTAACCAAGTGGATTTAAACCTGTCACGAGTGATTTAGTCGAAAGTAGTCCAAACTACAATAGCTTTCTGTTTAAAATATTTTACAGCATCGCTCGAGTACCGTTTTCATAGAATTCGATTTCATCAGACATTGAACCACTTTCAAAAACATTCTCAAACTTCACAAACACTTAGCTTGAACTTCAAAACCAGCCACTTTGGTCCAATTGCTTCGCAATCACTTCAACATCTGAAGTAGTCGACATGAAGAAGTTTAAAGTTAGAACTTGTACACGTGAATATTCACAACTTCCATATTGAACATTTTACACCATGCTAATAACGCTCGTCTATTTTGAGATATCTCTCAAAATATTAAAATAGTAAACTTCTTTTTTTACGTAATTAACACGTTGAGCCCGGCGCCGACTTTGTTATCCTTTCCGTTCAGCCGGCAGCCGGCGAGCGATACAAAGTTGCAGGGTATCGCTGAGAGATAAGGAATTATTCTTTCTTTTGCGCGAATTTCGACGCCTTTTAGGTGTACGTGTGATTCTGTTCACTATATTTTCGTATGATGTATAAAAAAGTCACGTACGTACCTTCGAGAGGTGATCAACTGGAAAATACCTAACCGAAGTGTACAAATTGTTCGTAAAAAGAAAGTTGAGTTTAGTTTCGAAAATAGTTATTGCCCATAACATTGAATATGTCGGAAAGAGAAGAAGATAGTGACACGTCAAGTGAAATATTTTTATCTTCCAAACGTCGCAGAGTAGTACGGTTGTCATCATCAGAAGATGATAATTCATTAGACGGACCGACGCCAGCCAAACGAAAATTCTAGTGCCAGTCCTCAGGGACCGGCGCCGGCCACACGGAAAGTTCATTGCCGGTCTCAACGTGTTAAATGTATTATTTTGGCATGCAAATAATTCGTATTGTGCGATAACGCTGTTTCTTCGTACCGTCTAACATTTCAACCTTTTTCTATCCGCCACCGTATACGAGAACAAAACATCACCTGTTACTCGCAGCAATCGAATCGCTTGAAGCGAAACTGTTCATCGGAATTTACTTTGATTCGTGAGAACACGTTGAACTTGATCCCATCGCTATAAACGAAACACGCGCTTGTGCGAGCGAAAGGTTATACGTGCTGTAAATCAAAAGGCTCGTAAACGCGAAATTTCGCAAACTTTCCCGGTGCGTCGAGCTTTCGCGAGCTATTAAACGGCGCCAAACTGTTCCCGAACGGCAAGTAAGACCTTTCGGAGTAAATAGAACGAATTTGTTGTGTTTTGCGTGAATTCAGCTCCGGTAGAACGTTAGAGATCTCCATAGGGGGTAGCTGAATTCTAACGGCTACGAGGAAACGAGGTTGAGAATCGTGCGAATATTGAAATTTCTGTAATCTTGTCGGAGGAAGCAACCTCGCGATAGTGAAATTCTCGCCTTCATTTTCTGCTCCAATTATCCTGAATAATTGTCCTTGGAGCCATTAACATGGTGCACTGTCGGAATTACAGTCGCGAGGTTGTAATCTCTCTTCGTATTAGAACGTTTACAGCCAAAGGTTCCCTTCGAGACGACGAGGGAACGTATTTCCATCCGAAGTACACAGCTTGTCCAAGGTAAATTACTGAACTATAAATCAGAAGTTAGTTTATTTTGCTCGAAGTAACGTGGGTTCTACGCGACCGGGGATAAAATTGTGAACAAGCAGTCTCACCAACGAATAAACAGTTTATTCAGAATAGACGACACGTATGTGACGAGTTAGAAGGTTAAAGGTGATTCAGAATTTTCTTTTCACGCATTATGTTCGCGATAAAATTGAATTTTCTCCGCGTAGAAAGTATTATACTTTATTAGCTGTTAGGTTTTTTTTTTATTTTTTATAGTGCTTGCTTCAAAGTTGGCGGATTTTCAAACAACCTATCAATCCTTATTTTACCCCCTTGAGAGTTGATTTTCCAAAACCGTTGAAACACGTATTTCTTTAATTCTAACCAAAAAGCTAAACACCAGGTTTCATAATGCTTGCTTCAAAGTTGGCAGATTTTCAAACAACCTATCAACCCTTATTTTACCCCCTTGAGAGTTGATTTTCTAGAAACGTTGAAACACGTATTTCATTAATTCTAACCAAAAAGCTAAACACCAGGTTTCATAATGCTTGCTTCAAAGTTGGCAGATTTTCAAACAACCTATCAACCCTTATTTTACCCCCTTGAGAGTTGATTTTCTAGAAACGTTGAAACACGTATTTCATTAATTCTATCCAAAAAGCTAAACACCAGGTTTCATAATGCTTGCTTCAAAGTTGGCAGATTTTCAAACAACCTTTCAACCCTTATTTTACCCTGTTGAGAGTTGATTTTCCAGAAACGTTGAAACACGTATTTCATTAATTCTAACCAAAAAGCTAAATACCAATTTTCATAGTATTTGCTTTAAAGTCGGTGTATTTTCAATCAAACTTTCATCCCTTATTTTACTCCCTTAAGAGTGGAATATCAAAAAATCCTTCCTTAGTGAGTGCCTATGTGTCCATAAAAGAAACCCATCGTCCAAATTTCATGTTTCAAATTTCATAATGAATTAGTCAGTCAGTCAGGGCATGTCTTTTTATATTGTATAGATAAAGAATGCGATGCTTTGTATTTTACGTCACAGTTAAAGCAGTTAGCGTTACCCTGTTCTTAATACATGCAGGAGATAACCGTATCGTCAAGTTACCTCGAGCAAAATATTCCCACAAGCTATCTCCAAAGTTTCACTGAATTAACCCGGAGGAGATCAAGTTTGGAACTCCAGACTTTCACCCCCGAAACGGCTGCTTTTCAACCTGTTTACCTATTCCTCCCCCTGTTTCGAGCTTGTTCGAGTCCTAAATTTTAAACTCCGAGTAATTTCACGTGTACGTCCCCTTCCATGAAACTGTTTCGCCTGTATTGAATTTGTTTAGTTCAACAAAGCGAAGTATTTTTTCAATCATACGGAAAACTCGTTTTTCAATTGAATTTAACAGAACTTTTTAGTTTAATCCGACGAAAGTTCTTTTCTTTCAAGGGATCCATCGTAAGGGAGGGTTGTACACGTTGTTATCTTATCTTATATTTTCATTTCAGTTCGCGTATCTTTCAGCTCCAATTTTTTTCACGTTTAGAAGAGAAACAGAAACGCATAAAAGCGAAAGCTACGTTACGTTGAATACAAGATTTTCGCCAACAGACGTTTGTGCGAGTTTCTTTATCACCTTGGAATCGGTCGAAAAAAGAAGAAGAGATGCTGAATTTTTATTAACATTCGGCGCCATGTTTTCGGCGGTGAGAAAAGGAGTACAAACAAATTCTCTTGTTCCAGCGCCCTCCTTCCCAGCTTTCTTTTTTACTTTCATGGAAATAAAATAAAGCAACGTATTTTCGCGATTCTCTCCTATCCCTGTTTTGTCTGCAAACGCGGTTCTCCTTGCAGCAGGAAATAAGTCAGGTGCACATGGTCGAGCTTATTCATTTTGAAGTATTCGTTCTTTTGAAAGCGGAACGAACAGTTTTTTTAAAGCCAACGTTTGATGCTAGCTCTGTAGTTTAGTACAATACCTTATTGTTAGTTCTCTAATACAGCATTCGTAATTCGAAACCCTCAGTTCGGCAATTTTTGTACTGATATATATTTATACAATTATTTGGTATAATATAATAATAATAATTATTATTGTTGAGAACAATTAGTGTGAATGGTTGGTATGAATGTGGTGTATGAAAGTATGTTGGCAAGAATGAGTGTGTTCTGAATGATTGCTGTATGGTATGATCTTCACTTCGTTTTTGAGATCTGAGAGAGAAAGTAAGTAAGAAAGACGAAAGGAAAGTAAAATTAAAGATTGCATCAAATTAAGACAAAAGATAAGAAAACATTATTGTAATTATTAGTTAAATCTATATTATTATTATTATTATTAAACGTTAAAATCTAAAAGATTTTCATTTACTTGTTTCTCCTTAAAAACTAAAAATATTGTCCCTGACCACGTAGAAATCCAACAATTATTATTATTAAATTACTGTATAGTTTTTTGTATTTATCTTCGCAATACCAACCTTTCTGTGTCGTATAGAAGAAAGTCAGATATTTCGTGTTCACTGTTTAAAAGTATTAAATGTTTCACAAAAATTTTTTGTTTCGCATATATCTGAAAACAAAGGATTTGGTGTCCAAATAAAATTAAAGAAATTCGTGATAAGAAATAATTAGCTTGTTGCAGTCAGTTATTTTTGTCTCAGAATGTTAACATGGCAGGCATAAAATATCTTTCTCCGTAAATTTATTTTTTCAGCTACATATATAAGTACTTTAGTGTTTAAATGCTTAAATACTGATTTGATATAATTAAAATTACTTCATGTCTACATAACTATGATCTTCCCGACCGCTCAACCTGGTTAATCTACATGCTAAATAGCCATGTTGTTTATACATCAAAGTTTAATTAAACTCTCAAGGAAAGCTCTCACATACGTTAGCAGCTAATCCACGAAGTTACGTATATTGGGTTCCTAAATTGTATCTCCTCAAGAAGTTCACAAATTTTTAACAATTTCATTACACCTTATCGTAGTTCAAACGTAGCATACTTTTCTCGCTGAGGATTAGAATTAAATACTCTTCAGTTTTAAACGAGGTGTTACTCATTCATACCTGAGCTGGTGATTATGAAAGTGATGTAGGTCAAAGTTTTCTTCTAAAATCGATACCTTCGTTTTTGATGATTTCGGTTATTTACATGCGATTAAATTAAGAAAATAACTTTTTCTTTCAACCCTTTTAGTGCCGGAGGCCGATATATCGGCTCGCGCCTTGTAACGCTTTACTATTCGCATTGCAGGAGAACTCGATTTCAAAATAAATTTATAATACGTTATAAATGGTATAATTTCATTACGAGAGAATTAAAAAAAATAGTTTTTCCCTTTAACTCTTTGTGGACGACGACTTTTTCCTATCACTTGGAGCTAACGAAATCTAACATAAGTACCATGTACCTTCGAATTATTTCTTATTTTTATTATGTAATGTTATTTATCTTGTTACAAAATACATTGGAAATGCAAAGTATATACTTTGTAATAAATGATCTATATAAAATTATGATGAAAAGATGACTTTTTGTATGTGCAAATACGTTTTGTAAGAGAGAACTCAACTTTTACTTTCTTTATGATCTTTTATACCTTCGTTATTTATATAATTTTCAATGAATATAGAAAAACTAGTGTCATCGTTTTGTTCTCTATTTCGTCCTTAATATACTGCTTTTTGAATCATGTAAATATTGTTTCTTGTTTTGTTTTTATGAGCATTTTCCCCGAACCCCAGTAAAACCGTGAAATTCGGCCGGTTATTCTCGCAAAAGCACCTCTGTTTCGCCTGGCACTAAAAGGGTTAATTATTAACCTAGTCCACTTTCATAATCACCGATAGTTTCAGATACACCTTAACCCGTTGACATACAATGACATCTGGAAGACGTCATTCGTTTCACGTGTCATTGTAAACTTTGACGTCTGAAAGATGTCAAGATGTTTCGAAATGTTTCATATTTTACAGAACTACTAATTTATTATTTTGTAATGTTACTTAATTATCGTCCATTAACATTATACATCAACCTTATTAACACTAGATTTACTGGACTCGTCAATTTGACGGGTTTTAGACTCCATGAGTAAAATTTGCAAAAATAATGACTATTATTCCTAGCAATTTTTGCTGAGTTTTACTGAAGGAACGATACAAATATACCCAAACCTATTTCCTTCTCAGTTCTACAATTTCAAATTCTTGTTAATGTATTATACCTATTCCTTAATATATGAATATTAGGAATAGGCATACAGTGGCTCCAAAAAGTATTCGTACACTGTATTATAAGGAAATTCATCTACCTCTGAAAATCTGATTTCAATGAAACTTTATGTGTGTACAGATCATGGTGTATTCCGCATAGAGCAATTTTTTTGACGGCAAAATATCTCTTAAGGGGGCTGATAACGAATCTCAAAGTTTCAGCGAATTTTCACGCTTTGAATACAAGCTTTTCTGTGTTCTTTTTTTATGACAGGGCAATAGGGTATTAAAAATTAAACATTTCCTATTTGAAAGTTTTGCTTCATCAAGTACCATTACAAAGTTATCTTTAAAAAATGAGAGAAAACTCAGAAACTTCAACGTTGGTTTCACGCCTTTAAAATGGTATTTTCAATGAAACTTTATGTGTGTACAGATCATGGTGTATTCCGCGTGGAGCAATTTTTTTGGCGGCAAAATATCTTTTAAGGGGGCTGATAACGAATCTCAAAGTTTCAGCGATTTTTCACGCTTTGAATACAAGCTTTTCTGTGTTCTTTTTTTATGACAGGGCGATAGGGTATTAAAAATTAAACATTTTCTATTTGAAAGGTTTTGCTTCATCAAGTACCATTACGTTAAATTATCTTTAAAAAATGAGAGAAAACTCAGAAACTTCAACGCTGGTTTCATCCCTTTAAAATGGTATTTTCAATGAAACTTTATGTGTATACAGAGCATGGTGTATCCTGCATGGAGCAATTTTTTTGGCGGCAAAATATCTTTTAAGGGGACTAATAACAAATCTTAAAATTTCAGCGATTTTTCACGCTTTGAATACAAGCTTTTCTGTGTTCTTTTTTTTATGACAGGGCGATAAAGTATTAAAAATTAAACATTTTCTATCTGAAAGGTTTTGCTTCGTCAAGTACCGTTACAAAGTTATCTTTAAAAAATGAGAGAAAACTCAGAAACTTCAACGCTGGTTTCACCCCTTTAAAATGGTATTTAGATGAAAAGAAGAGATTAATTTAAATGTGTACTATTATGATCTACATACCTACAAGGATTTTATCAAATACTTCTATCAGACTCAGAATTTCAGGGTTAAACGAATTTATTTGTGACATTGCGTACGATTACTTTTTGGAGCCACTGTACATGAAATGTCCGTAAATCTAGTGTTAAATGTTATATAGCAATGCAAATGTCAAAATAAAATGTTCTGTTTCTAAGCTTGCACATAATTCATCAGTTGACCCGAATTAAATTTTTTAGCCGCATCAGATTCCGTTTCATTTTGTATGCCAAGGGGTTAAACGCGATTGGTCATCATTTATCAGTCGAACGAGTTTCGTTAATCACACGGGTGCTGGAAACGTTGCTTGAAAACGGCACAATGTCATCGTGAGCGCACATACCGAAAGCAGAACAGCCCTTTCAGTTCTTTTTCTAAAATTAGCCACGTGTAAACAAGCGGCTGATCAATGATTCAGGCGTCGTTCAGTCTCTTTGTGCCAAGTGCACGCCGGGAAAGAGGTGCTCGAAGCTTTACAAATACACCTCTGCCGTCGCGGCTTCTATTTTAATTCGGTTTCGATTCGCGCCCTTTATTTAGACCGACCGCGATCCCCTTCGATGAGAAAACCGCGGTTAAACGCGTGCTCTGCTTAAAATCGTCTGAAAATTCCAGTTTCGATTTCCCTTCCGAACTTCCGATCAGCTTTTCGCTCGCTCCTCTCTGACGATGGGTGTGTTTCTCATAAGATACGAACCATCTGTATGTATGTATACGGTAACCTAGATTACTTATTTGTTTTAATCTAAAATTAACCCTTTGACCTACTATCGTAGAAATACAACGTGCTACGTGTGGTGGCTTTGTTTTTAAACTTGTTCGGTCGTTATCTGCCTCTACCTGTCACCGCCATGCTATTATTTTTTGAGGGTTGAAAAATTTCGACTTGCAATTTGAAATGGAAATAATAGACGAGTGCTTAAGAAAAGTGTGTTGTCGCTTATTTTATTATTTACATTTATCTGTGGCATCGTAACCTATTCGATCCCAAATATATACTTTCTGGCACAAAAGGCCCTTTTGTACACGTTAAATGTTACAATATTTAAATACATGAAAAATCGTCGAGTTCGAAAAAGAGGGAGGATCAACCCTTAAATAAATTCATCACCATAAAGATTTTAAACAAAGTCATCAAGCTTAATCTTAACGAAAGTATTCTCCTTATAATAGAAAAAGTGTTAATATCAGCATAGAATTCTACAGTTTTATTATTACAAACACAACAAGCACTATCGTGTAGAAAAATTAAACGATCATCTCCCCCTCATAAAAATAAATAATACTCTATTGTTGAACGTTTTCAGAATTGATTCAAATTCTGTTCTCCCTCTCAACGAAAATCAGTAAATAAACGGAAAAGCTGAAACTGCTATGTAGATAGAAGCAGCGCCGATGTTATTACTCTCTCTCTCGTCAGATGTTTAACCGTTTGAGTGTTAAGAAATTTTTCTTGTATATATGCTGAAAGTGCGGGATGAAATGCATAGTTATTTTTTTCGGAAAATAATAAAAACAGCAATAATTAACTCTAATTGTTATATAAAAAGTAATTTTTAGCAAATAAAAATTTTTAGATTTATCTCTTCATATTATAGTCATTTTCGGATAAAGTAAAATTTGACACGGTGCGTTTTGTAATTATCAGTATAACACTTATCTTAAAAAATTGAAAATAATTTTTTTTTTTCATATTATCGAGGACCATAATTGAATGATATTAACCCTTTCGCTACTATAAACGACTATAGTCGCCTTCCATAAGATGCCACTGAGATACTACTGGCAACTATAGTCGCTCTCCGTAAAATGTCGCGTATTGCACATACGACGAGCATATGCAATTATGCGGTTCTCGAATTATAATTAAAAGTGTGCATGTTAAGACGTTATAAATACCCTGTTTTGAGAAAAGCTTTTGTTTTTCGGAATCACCGTTTCAAAGGAACTCAGATTGTATTTAGGCGTGCAGTTTTGTCGCGGCATGCCGTTCAGCAGGGATATCGCGGCGGAGAATCCACCCGTATCGAAAGGGTTAATACAAATTGAAATTAATATGAACGCAACCGCTTTCGTTACAGTATCGAAGCATTTTTTGGCAAAACATAAGAGAAACGGTTAACGGTTAACGAAATTAAACGAGGTGCATCGAGCCGCATTTTTTTTTTTTTTTTTTTTTTTTGAATATGAATGTTTATTACAGCCTTTAAGATACACTTACATATACAAAAAAATCATTTGATCTCCAACAGTCAAAGAGATATCGCTTTTACAATGAGTTTTTACTTATTAGACTAACAAATTTAATATAAACATACGTAGCCATACAAATTTACATATATATATATATTTTTTTTTTTTAATTTACATATATCAACTTTTTTTGGTTGATTTTTAAGACGGTTACCTAGGATAACTTTTCTTGCTCTGTTTCTTAGTAATTTATGTTATGTCCAGAAAAAGGTCGTCAAAACTGGAGACTACATTTTCTTTATTATTTTTTGTTTATATGGTATAGGATAGGGAGCGGGGGAAGGAATAGGAGTTACAATTTATATACAATATGTACAATATATACAATTATTAGAAGAAAAAAAAGAAATTTTATAATTAAGGAATTTGTTTTGCTTATTCTTTGGTTAACCACCAATACTTTTTCTTGTCATATCTGTGTTTATCTTTTATGTCTTTTTTAGGAATTGCTTTACTAAATCTCCAATTTGGGTTAAAATTTGTTGTATTTAAATTAGGCTCGTATAAAATGGTTTTGTTTCGGATTTTTCTGTTGATGTGGTATATTATTGGAATATTATTAATATCTTGAAGATAGTTATTTGTGTCTAAATACAAAAATGTTTCCGGGGGAATGTATCCGGTTTTTAATGATTGCTGGAAATACATAGGATTCGGGTAGAAAGCACCAAAAATCAAACTATTTTCCGTTATTTTAGGTGAACGTGCAAAATGATCTCTGCTAAGCTTTAATATGTGATTGTGCATCGAGCCGCATTTATAAGCGACGGTGGTCGGTTTGCGGCGAGGCTTCCACAGGTAACCTTGTTGCAAACGTTGACAGTTAACCGACGACGGTGCCTGCGTCGTGTACAGGGAGTTTGACGCTTCTCGACTAGGTTTAGCATAGACGAGTAAACAGGCTGACAGCATTTGCGATACCGCAAACGCGGGACCCGCTGGAGATCGCTGACAAACGTTCGAGCGAGAACGCGCGTGTTAGCGGATACACCAATACCTCGCTTTGCGTCGTTTCGTTTTGCGTTTTCTCGATGTTGCGTCGCTGTTCAATTAGTACTAATTTTCATTGCGCGTCGTTAGGTTTTCGAGGTTGCGTTGTTTTGGATTCGAGTCTTGAATTTTTTTCTTGTTTTCTAACAGATGGCTCTACTTTTGTTTCTAATTGCGCCATGCCAAAAAAACTCGGCAATTCCTCTTCTAACCGAAAATCAACGTAATTTTAATACAGTTTTATTTTCACTTAGTTTTGATAATTTTAGAGCTCAGTTTCGATCTTCGATCTTTACATGGTTTGCTATAGAAAATCTTAATTCACTTTGCGTGGTGTTTTTTGGAACGTAACCCAGACGCAAATTGGAGTATTGGTGTAATTGTTTCAAGGCGTCTGCGAGACGAGCCGACTCGTAGAATGCCATGCATTAAGCATTTTCTAGACTGCTGTCAACGAAGGAAAATTTGAATAAAGGCGGCAAAATTCAGCCAAGGGTGGTAACATTCATTCTATTTACTTTTATTATTAGCTATTAGTTATTTGCTGTTACTAGTCTTGAACTAGTGTTGTTCATGGTTCATCAAATGCATTTTCTGCTCTTCCAAAGTACAATTTTCAATATATTCAACTTCAGTTCAGGACTAACTAATAACGAAAGTAAATAGAATCAATGGCAAAGGAAAGAATGAGAGATCTCGTCATTCGGTTAAGTGTTAATAAAGAAAATTGAAAAGAAGTTGTATGGAGAAGACGATTGTATGTAGAAGATTTGGAAAACAGTTTTGACCTCTTTTTTTTTTATTAAGCTTTCAAATCTCTGATGAGATTTATTTGCTATTAGGTTTGATCTCTTAACCCTTTGCCTCGAGAGGTGACAGTTAGTCTTTTAATGATACTAACTTCAAAAATGTTCAGATTCGAAATATTTACTATGGTTCACATATATTAAACTTCATTTAGTTTAGTTAAGTCGTACATTAAAATTTACATTTATGACTATTTAACGTCCGGGTCTGAAATGAAGTCTGAAAATTTGCAAAACTATCATATGCTAAGATTACGATGTCCCATGAGGGGGGACAGCCGAGTGCAAAGGGTTAACCTTTTAACATACCTTACTTTTCTGTAAGGATTATAAAGCTTGACGAACCCAAGCAAACGTTCCGAATTCGCTGAAAAAAATTTTCAGCAACATGGAAATCGCCAAAGTACCCTCAAGTTTATTAGAAGTTGCGAAGCAATATATGAATGTATCTAGTACCAACAATTAACGATTCGTGTTGCTAATGACCGTGCTATTGATACGACATTTAACCTTTAACCCTTTCACTACGAGCGGGGACTATAGATACCCCGTGAAATTTTGTGAACAGAGCATTATTGCATTATGCGATAATTTTTTAACCCTTTCCTTTCTACGACTGACTATAGTTACGCTCTGCGTAAGATTCCACGGTATTGAACGTGTTAGGTCTTGAAAGGCACATAAAATAAGAGGATAAGTCTAGTTTCTAATATCACAATAGCTTAACGTATTTTTTAGTTTCTTTAGAAAACCTTTGCCGTTTTACAACCCATAGTTCGCTAGTCGTAGCAGAAATAGGACCCAAGGAGTTATTACATTCCAGCCCGTTTTTTCCTTGGTTTATCTTTCCTTAACTTTAGCCGTTAGAGTCTTTGTTTGCAGTTTTCATTCATGTCAAGGTACTCCTTAGGTTTGTTACTCGCTATGGTCTTTTTGGGAAAAACCCTTCAGCGTCACAGATCTTACCACTTCCACTCGAACATAGCTAGCCAATGAGAAATTAGTAGATCGTTTTCCCTCACCTATAGCCAAATATTGTACGCCCACTCCGAGTTTTTGTAAAATGTGAAGTGTCTTCGAAGAGACACTCTCGTCACAACTTTGAAACAGTTTACATCTAAAATAAAGCCTAGTGCATCCGAAGTCGCAATCATTCATTTAGATACAGTCTACTCTATCAATCTAGTTCTACGCGTTGTTTAACACGTTGACTGCCACGCGCGTTTACAGTGAAATCCTCGTCAGGCCACGCGTACCGCTATACGGAGCGTATTCCGATATTTTAAAAATGCGAATCGTTTATTGTCCCAAGAACAGCCCCCCACCCCGTTTGTTTCCATGGTATGATGCTCAGTCATTTGTTGTCTGATAGTACAACAAATCCATGTTCTCGTCGAAGACAGCATCATATCGCCGTTCGAAAAAATGATTCCGGAGGAAGCATTAGACGCGCATGCAAACAGTGTTATGGAGATAAAAGTCGTCGAATGGGCAGATCAAAAACACGAGATAATGTAAAGAAAACAACAACTTATTGTCCAAGTTGTCCCAACCAACCTCAGCTGTGTATAGAATGTTTCAAAGTTTAGCATTCTCCATAATTTTCTTAATAAACAATTTACATATTACTTTTATAACAATAGTTCATACTAATGAATATCCTATTATAAATTTAAATTTATATTAATAAATATAGTTTATATTAAATAATATTCAATAGTTTTGTTACTTATTCTGTGAAATATCTTTTCAAACACATACGAATGTTCTGCGCAAGTAGTCAAATAAGCGTCACCCCAATACGGGTGACGCGGCCCGATCCGAAACTTGACTGTCACCCGAATACGGGTGACGTGGCAGTCAACGTGTTAATCGTCGCTAATACTGCCGACGCTGCAACGCACACATTACAGAACGCACGACGGATAATTACAATTGTTCCATAGGTACACACTTTTGCCGTGGCAGCTTGTTCAGCGGGAATTGCTTGCCGAAAAATCCTCCCGTAGCGAAAGGGTTAATTGAAAAGAAAAAATATCATTTTACTTGGCTAACCTGTGTGTTTCATTTCCTTTCATTTTAACCCGCGCATCGTTGTTGCATCGCCGACGCAAAGCATCCCGATAGTGTTCACTCTGTGACGCACTTCGATGCTTTTAATCGAAACGAGAACGCGTGTGCACGACCTTGAAATCCGTAACGCGACACGTTCTACCTGTGCACGGGACGCGATGCCGTAATTAGTGTAAATGGTAATTGGATATACGAACGGACTCGAACGGAAACGAATCCTTGTTACTTCGAGTACATCGATGGTGTGCCGATTATATCCAATTGTATTTATCTGTTTTAACCCTTTAAGCTCGAGAGTGACAGTTGCGCATGATAGTTTCAGAAATTTTCAAACTTTAACCAGTTTGTTTATTAATCAAACACGGATGTTAAATAGTCATATGTATAAATTGTAACATACCATTTAATTAAACTAAATGAAGTTTAATACAAGTGAATCATAGTAAATATTTTGCACTTGAAGATCTTTAAAATTAATATTGTTAGACAACAGTCACCTTTCGAATGCAAAGGGTTAACCCTTAGTGTTCCGTTGGTTCCTCTGCGGAGACATGTTGTATTTGATACGATTATATTCTAGATGCTTTGTCATTAGTTATTTTCCGACCTATTTTTATAGCTAAGGACATGGAAGAATGTGAAATTTAAGGATGTAAAACTGAGCGATTATAAAGATGGTTTTTGTACGAAGTAATCAGAATTTTCTGAGAAAGGTACTGTTGAATATGACAAAAAAAAATATACGAAGCGCTAAGGGTTAATATGGTAAATATTAATTTTGCATAGCGTTTCGTGGGAACAATAATTGCATTGGAGCGATTTTACTCATGATTTTTGCGTTTAACGTTGGTAGAATTATCGATGGTCAAGGTGTGTTTATTCGCGACAAGATTGTCGCATTTCTTATTCAAAATCAAACATTACTTGGTGACCCCCTCCCCCTTTAAACCTTTTTTTTAACAATTAATTAATTTAATTTAGGAGTTAGGAGAAGCTTGTATGGATTGTCCTTGCAGTATAGATTTTAAAAAGGTTTAAAATTAACCCTTTGCACTCGGCTGTCCCCTCTCATGGGACATCGTAATCCTAGCATATGATAGTTTCGCAAATTTTCAGACTTTATTTCAGACCCGGACGTTAAATAGTCATATATGTAAATTTTAATATACGACTTAACCAAACTAAATGAAATTTAATATACGTAAATCATAGTAAATATTTCGAATTTGAAAATTTTTAAAATTAGTATCATTAAACGACTAACGGTCACCTCTCGAGTGCAAAGGGTTAATTTGCTACGGTTATTTCAAGTAAAACACACATGCACCGAGCAATGAAATTTATTGTGTTGTATACAAGGCAGTAATTTACTGAAAATTACCCAATTTTGAAACAATCGTAATAAAAAATTTTAATTGTAATCAAAATTTGAATACATTCGATTCGTTGCGCGCTAGAACCGTCAAATCCAAACATGCTCTACGTTTTCAAAGTTTAAACGCGTTGGAATCCAATTCTGATGGATCCCGCAAAAGCTGCGCCTTGATAAATGGTATCATAGTTGGAATTCCATTCGTTTGGAAAGTTTCTTCGCTGCTCGCGCGATCGCTGGATGACGTACAGAATTTTCAGTATACGGAAATTCATTGAGAAAATACACGAGGAAGAACAGCGGTATCCGGTTAGGTTCAACGAACGCCCAGCCCATTACATTAGAATATTGGCTCGGTTGACGCCTCCTCTTCCTTCGTCTTTTTCTTCCTCTTCCTCGTCTTCCTCCTCCGCTTCTTCTTTCCTTCCTGCTGCCTCCTTTCACCCTTGCTCAACGTCATCCTTGTTTACCTCCACTAATTTTACGCTGCACGTGCCTGAAACCCTTCTCACAGAAGGGTAACACGCAAAATTGTTTGCGTTCAGGCAATGTAGCTGTATAACACGCTCGTTTTATCACTATTCCTGCCGACGATTCTCGTATACCTATTCCTAAGGCAGACTACAAATTTTTCTCAAAAAATAAACGATGAAAAAAGAAGTGAATGTTGAAAAATGTGTTATACGTATATTTGAGAAAAAGTCTAAAGTTTAAAGGCGATTCAATTAGGTTGTATCTATGAAATTCAAATCGAAATTTTAAAAACGGTCATTTGACCGGTCGTGGTAGGAATAGTGTTAAACCCCTTTAGTCCAGTAAATCGATTCGGAAGATCTCTTTTAATTAATATCGTTTGATCGTTCGATAAAAATATCTATTGAATATCATATCGAAATCGAAAAATTTTAAGGGTGATTTTAAGGCAACTATTAGTAATCGCAATATTTTTATTATTTACTGGCAGGATCACATAGATATTTTTTACAAATATTGTAACTAGAAATTCTTGAACAACACTAATATCATCCTGTTCTTTGCGATCATAGCAGGATGAGTATAAAGTAGCACCAAACCTTTTAGATTTTATCCGATAGAACTTAATTTAATGTTTATGCTTCATAGACGTAGGTTAGAAACGGTGTTTGATATGGAGAAACAGTCTACGAGTATTTTACTGTTACTAGGTGTAACCGATTGCAGTCAACATATAGCAAGGAATATAATCTTGATTTCCAATGCTACCTTAGTATTTCTAAAAATTGTGTCGATCTTCCTACTACCATACTAATTACTTTTTCATGTACATAAAGATCCCATTAAGTAACGACACAGAATAACTCAAGACGTTTCATTGATTTTTGTTAAATCTCTAACGTTGGACCTTGGACTTTTTCTACGATAGTAAATTGATTCCTCGCGACAATGTTCAAATTTCACTATTTTACCTTCCCTTCCCTCCGTGTTTCACGGCAGAACGCTGCTACAAAAATCTAAGATCGCCATCGTTACGTATTATCCTAACCCCCATAAAAAGGTTGATGATCAGAATAAACGAAAGCAAGTTTTCCTGTTTTAATCTTCGCTTTCAATGCTACCTCAATATTTCTAAAAATTGTGTCAATCTTCCTACTACCGTACTAATTACTTTTTCATATACATAAAGATCCCATTAAGCAACGACACAGAATAACTCAAGACGTTTCATCGATTTTTGTTAAATCTCTAACGTTGGACCTTGGACTTTCTCTACATCAATAAACTGATTTCTCATGACAATGTTTAAATTTCACTATTTTATCTTCCCTTCCCTCCGTGTTTCACGGCAGAACGCTGCTACAAAAATCTAACATCGCCACCAGTACATATTATCCTAACCCCCCAAAAAAGGTTGATAATCAGAATAAACGAAAGCAAGTTTTCCTGTTTTCAATTTCCACATCATTGGATCTGAGAATCAATCATCGTCTCGATCCCGTTACTCCTGCAAGCTTAACTACGTGCTCCCCTCGTTATCTGTTACAGCTTAATCCCGAACACCAGCCGAACAACAATACACTTGATCTTTCTTTCGAGTCCCGGGTTCATCAATCTCCCCGTAACTTTCGAAACTAAACCACCCACGATCCCTTTCAACTTCCGCATTAACAGACTCTTCTCTCCAGCCTCGACGCATCATCTGCCCGTCAACGAGCGCCTTTCATCCGACCGGTCGTTCGTATCGGTGCGACGCTGGTGAATGCGCTTCTTCTGCGTCGTCAGACAAGTCGTCGTTTCACAGGGAATCCCCGTGTCGGGGCCAACGTCCAAGCATCGAGTGTGACGCGCGGAATTCGATGCATACTTATATGGATTGCTCGGGCTTAAAACCGATGGTTCTTAGCTTTTACGAAGTTTAGAATTATAGGGATGGTGTTTGTGAACTGGCATTAAAACACTAGTACTAACGAAAAATAAACCATGTAGAAATCCGCAGTACAGCGATCACGTTAATCCGTTAACTGCCACGATCATTATTTGGGGATTTTGGAGTCTTACGTACACCACTTTATTAGTTTTTATTTTTGCAACCTGCCACAATTCCCATTTAGGATTTTAAAACAAATATAAAACATTTTACAAGCAAAACATAATTTCACACAACTTATTGTGCGTATACATAACTTCTTTCGTCAAACACTCGAAAACAACAAATTTGGCGTTTAACCCTCGCATTTTGGATAGATTTTGAGGCAGTTTTAATGATTGAATGTAGAAAGTAATTGTATATAAATTTTTCAACTGCAATACATGAAAATTATATACAACCAACTGTATGCATGTCAACGTAAACGAATGAAAGTTAAATCCATTGTACGATAAATGATATAAAAGCATTTATGGCTTGGTCAAGATGAACCTGGCTCCGTCATTCTAGGGTTAACCCTTTGACCGCCACACTGAAGTCACATATTTCGCTCGGGACGCCACGGGAGTACATCGTCAGATGCAATATTTCATAGAAATTAATCTTTCATTTTCGATAATCTGATAAAGATTTTTAATTATTCAATGAGGTCCTTCTTACTTCAAAGTATTTTCTAATTAGCGGTAATGTTTAAAATGCACTAACTGCCAATTTTTATTCAACTCTTACAATTGTAAACAGTTGAAGCTCTCCGATCACCAATGACCACTGTGGCGTCATAGAAATTAATCTTTTATTTCCGATGTTCTAATAACAATTGTTAATCGTTCAATGGGACACTTTTTACCTCAAAGTATCCTCCAATTATTAATAATGTTCAAAATTCACTAACTGTCAATTTTTATTCAACTCCTACAATTGTAAGCAATTGAAGCTCTCCAGTTACCAATGACCATCGTGGCGTCATAGAAATTAATGTTTTATTTCCGATGTTCTAATAACAACATTTAATCATTTAATAGGGCATTTTTTACTTCAAAGTATCCTCCAATTATTAATAATGTTCAAAATTCACTAACTGTCAATTTTTATACAACTCCTACAATTGTAAGCAGTTGAAGCTCTCCAGTTACCAATGGCCACCGTGGCGTCATAGAAATTAATCTTATATTTTCGACGTTCTAACAACAATTTTTAATCATTTAATGCGGCCCTTCTTACTTCAAAGTATCCTCCAATTATTAATAATGTTCAAAATTCACTAACTGTCAATTTTTATACAACTGCTACAATTGTAAGCAGTTGAAACGTTCCGATCACCAATGGCCACCATAACGCAACAGAAGAAACAATGGCCGATCATATATTACCAACGTGGCAATCAAAGTGTTAATGGGTTAATCATTCTCGCTTACCGTTACCGTTCTAGCCGCTGCTACTTTCTGTTCATCGTAACTTCAGAATCCCAAAGCCGCGCATCGAAGGATCCTTTTTTTTTACCGTATCACGAGGAGCCTCCCCCGATTTCCTGGCACGCGATGCCCGCCGTTGCTCAAGACCGTTTATCCCGGCTACGGTAACGGCGCATTCATTCATGCGCTCTCGGTTATTGCGAGTGCCGTTCACTCACCACCCACGTGCATCGCGAGAAGTTTCGCGCGAAAGGGGGGCCCAATGTCATCCGGAGAAGTTGGCAATTTCCGAGCGGCAATCCGAGCCACCTCGCGCGATTACAGGCGTTTACGGCCGCGTAAAAACGGGACGCCCGACGGGGCCCGCGGGCGGAATTCGCCGCGGGTGGAAGCCGTAAATCCTGGAATTTTACAGCCACACCGTTTGGCCGCTTAATATCCCTTGATTAATTGCCGCGGCCGTGGGAGGAAAGCGAATTCGAACGATCGAAATGGGAATCAGAGGCTGAAGGTGTCCGTGACGTTCCTCGATCGGGCCGATATTGGTTAGTCGTAACCGATGGATGAACTTTCTTCTGTTTCTGCGCGAGTATGTTAACCCTTTCGCTCTGAAGGGTGTATACACCCTCGAGGAATGAATATTCATACGCTGATTATACGCTGTCGAAAAGTGGGAACTCGGGTACGAAGAACGTATACAGGGTGTTCGGACAGCCCTGGGCTTAAATTGAAAGAGTAACTCCCTGAGACATTCTAAGACGAAAATCAAGAGTAATGATTTTGCGTTTGAGGCTTTGTTTACGAGTTATAACTTGTTAAAGATATCGTTTAATCAGGACCGTTCGACGCTTGAGCATCACTGTGGACTCAGCGACGTTACCGACCGAGTTGCCTCGGTTACCCGCTCTCAAGAGTCGAACGGTCCGGATTAAACGATATCTTTAACTAGTTATAACTCGCAAACAAAGCCTCAAACGCAAAATCGTTACTCCTGATTTTCGTCTTAGAATGTCTCAGGGAGTTACTCTTTCAATTTAAGCCCAGGGCTGTCCGAACACCCTGTATATACATTCATATCAAATAGTATAGTATTGTCATATTATGTTAAAATTTTGGCAACTGAAATTAAACTAGGGCGAATAATAATAATAAAATTAGGGCGAATAAACTGAATCTTCAGTCAAAAGGAATTAAACACTCAGCTAGGACTAAATTTTGTTTACATATACATACCTTTATTTATATAATTTTAGAAAAGGCTTTCTCCATCGGGTTCAGCATTGGTGAATAAGGTTGCCAAAATTTTATCCTCGTTTTCTAAAATTAAGAACGTGTTCAGAGGAAAATGGCCACGAGCTATCTACAGATTATCCTAGAATTAAGGAAATGCATGGAACTAAATTCTATAAAACAGACGGTAGGATTCAGTACGTATAGTAGCGGACAAAAGTTTAAGACGACCGTACTATGCAAAACATAATTTTATAGTATGCAAATATTGTTCATATACTTATTTTTATCGTCATTATGGTAGAACACTATTTATCGATTAGCATAGAATAAAAATTTTATTTATATTGTTATTTCATATTAATTAATTAATTTGTATTCCTTGACCTTTTGGTCTTAAATTTCTGTCCACCACTGTACGTAATATTTGCAATTTGCAATGTTTCACTTCCTCTTCCTGCTTCTCATTCATCGCTCGTACACGCGGCGGTGTAAATATCGATTGCTGAAGTAAACTTCTCCGGATATATGACCACGCTTGATTCGATACAATGACCAGTATAACCGAACAATATTGCACATCATTATCTGTAGTTTGACTTCGATGACGTCTTTTTGATCTCAAGTGTTTTGTTAGCTATAACAGATAGATAATCCGCTTTTTTTCTGAATGAGTTTATTAGGTCGACGTGTAGAACGTTGATTGTTTCTTAAATAATGATTGTTTGAAGCACATAAATATCTTTCTCTGTTTAGCGTTACTGAGCTGATAGTTCGTAGCGTCGATGAAGTCTTTTGGTTTGGGTATTCGAATCGTTGTAACTAATAGATAACAGTTTCTCTGAATGAGTCTGTTAAGTCAAGACACCACGTTCATCGAATACAGCGAGTTATTTACGCGTAGATAATGTTCGTTTTCTTTAGTTTTAGCCTCCTAAATAAGTACACGATATTTGGTCACTTGTTAGACGACATTGAGTATATAATAGCATGTGTTTGATAATTCTTATCTATTGGGTTGGAGGGAAATTTCTGTCGTATTTTAAATAGGCAGGTAATTTTTCTCGTAAATAAAAAAAACATCTGGCTAGTGAGTCATTGGGAATTTTTTTTGTTTTTCTTACCTGCTGTATAATATAAAAGGAGTACTTTTTTACCGTTAATCATTTACTTGTGATGTTTAAAGTGAAAAACATGTCAGTAGGTAAAGTGCATTTACGACACTGCATTTTGTATGAATTCCAAAAAGGAAGCAATGCATCGGTTGCATGTAAAAATTTATGTGCGGTATTTGGAAAAGATATTGTAAATGTTCGTACTTGTCGAAGATGGTTTAGCAAATTTCGTTCTGGGGATCTGAGCCTCCAAGAAAGTGATCGATCTGGACGACCATCCAAGATCGATAATGATGTTTTGCGATCCATGTTGGAAAATAATCCACATTTAACAAGTCGAGAAATTGCAGAAGAGTTTGGCATTCATCGTACAACTGTTGGAGATCACATTAAATCTTTTGGGTTTGCGTTAAAGCAAACTGTTTGGGTTCCACGTGAATTAACGGAAACGGAAAATACGACGGAACTTTCCCTCCAACTCAATAGATTATAGATGTGTACGATTTGTGTAACTTTTATTTTTATAATTAATTTTAATTATTATTATTAGGTTATTTGACGATAATAAAAGGAGTTTGTAAACAGATTGAGCGACATTAAACTCAACATTTGCAAAATCAGAATTAATTACTGTATGCGAATATGTAGATTAAATCCAATATTTGAATTCAACTTCAGCTGCGAAATATCAAGCCTGATGATTCGATGGTTTATAAAGCATGCAAACTGTCCAGTGCTTCGAGAACTTAATCGATTCCACAAAATTGATTAATAATTTTTGTGGAAAATTGATTATTCCGCTTGACAAAAGCATCCAATCAAAAGAGTTTCCATTGCCATCCAAAGCACTTCCTCTTTTAAATCAACGAGAATGTACTCCATTAACGAATGGGTACACTTTATCACGACAAAGCCGCATTACCGTCTATCGAAAAGTTACTTTTTATTAAAAATTGAATATAGAAATATTACGAAGCAAAAATTAACCATAAACCAGCTTTCTCTTAACGTACTTTCTCTTAGAACCCTGGCCATATTTGGAATTTTAGAAAGTTCGAAAACGTTAAGAAACAGACCAAAGGGGCTGAAGGACCCTGTTGGGATTGCTGGAATTTCGACCACTGCATTTTGCTAGTTTCATGACACAGCTCGCTAGGTTTGATCAAAGTTGCACCTTCCTCGTATTATATATTAAAGAATTAAAGTATTCTAAATAAGGGCTTGTTTTATTTGTAAGGTTCAGTTAGAGTTGCATCTTCCTCGTGTTATATATTAAAGAATTAAAGTATTTTCTAATAAGGGCTTGTTTTATTTGTAAGGTTCAGTTAGAGTTGCATCTTCCTCGTGTTATATATTAAACAATTAAAGTATTTTAAATAAAGGCTTGTTTTATTTGTAAGGTTCAGTTAGAGTTGCATCTTCCTCGTGTTATATATTAAAGAAATAAAGTATTTTAAATAAGGGCTTGTCTTATTTGTGAGATTCGGTTAGAGTAGCATCTTCCTCGTGTTATATATTACAGAATTAAATTATTTTAAATAAGGGCTTGTTTTATTTGTGAGATTCGGTTAGAGTTACACTTTCCTCGTGCTATATAATAAAGTATTATAATATTCCAAATAAGACTGTATTTTATTTAAGCCGATATAAAACCTAATTTCCAATACTTTTCAATTCTCCCTGTTTCCAACGTTTTTTCTTTAATCTACAAAGTTAAAAGTTGATCGCTTAACTCCGAAATTGAGTTCCTCCAGTTGGAAAATCAGTTGTGCGTTTTGAGAGCCGTTAGGCTAGCGGGGTCGTATGCAGAACACCTTTTAACGGGTTACACCATCCCAGAGGGTGCGGCCCACACGTGACGATAATGATAGCCGTGTTCCTTTCACGAGAAACCGCGAAAACAAGAGAAGCCGCGTACACCGTTGTGTGCACACGTAACATTCGAAACGGGTAATAAGTAGTGACAGGACCAAGTACACGTATATTGTAAGTAGACCTGACTTATGAGTACTTCGAACATCGAAAAACAATACCTTTAATTAGACACAAACCGAAACTGGATGAATTCCAACTCCTTATAAGAACTTTGAGAAATATAAACGATACTCTCAGGTATAGGCGAACTTTGACTAAATATTTAGCTTCGAAGTTTTCACGAGTACTCTAGCTGAAAATTAATCACGATAGCTTTATGTTCACAACTTTTTGACGCAAATGAAATGCACGAATTTTTGAAGCTCGAATACTTACTAGACACGATCCAGTGGAAGAGTATCTTCATGCTAAATTGTTATTTTATATGTTAATAATTTATCTAATATTCTTTTGAAACAAATTGTAAATTCACCGGGGGATAAATTAGAAAAGAAATAACTTTTACAAGATTAGATTCTTCCAAACAACAAAATGCTTTCAAGTACATTCTTGAACGCTATAGGCACTCGTATTGAGGCTCGAAACTAGCTTGTATAATTTTATTAATTTGTAAGTACATAGAATAAAACATCTCCTACGAATACCATTCAAATCCCATAAAGAGAAACTTTTGTACTGAAATTTATTTGTATTCACCGATCTATTTATTTGGATCTGTACCGAAATTTATTTGAATACATTATACCTGATCCCATCGCTAGTATCTACTTACTACTAGATACTCGGTTTCTATTCTCTCCCCATAAAACAAAACGCGAACCTACTTTCGAATACTACAGACACTCTTCTACGAGTTCGTATCCAATTCACATAACTCAATTATTTCACAAGTACAAGAAAGCAGAAACGTCACCTGTTACGAGTAGTATTCGAATTCCACGAATCGCTTTTTGTACAGAAATTCACTTGAATTCGCGAGTACACGTTGCACTTGATCCCATCGCTGGTAATAAGTCCTGATAATCGTTATACGGGTTCTTTCAATCGGGCCACTTCTGATGGCTCTTAGCCTCGCTTTCAATGACTTGATTGTAGCTCATCTCGCGTGCAGGATACCAGCGTTACTATTAGTTTCGATCCTAGACACTGAAAGATTTCTGTGAACCTCGTGTTCCCCTACTCGAGGCTTGTTTGCTCCGCATAGTCGAGGAATTTGATGAAACGAGATGGGTGATTAAGATTTTGTTCACCGCTCCATGGGGGCCTGTGCCGAGATGAAGGGATATTGTGTAGGTTCGCGATTACTGTGAATGGTGATTAACACTATTCCTACCGACACTTCACGTATACCTATTCCTATCGCGACATTCCCACGTAAGACAGACTACAAATTTTTCTCAGAAACTAAACAGTGAAAAAAGAAGTGAATATTGAAAAAATGTATTATAGGTTTATTTGAGGAAAAGTCTAAAATGTAAAGGCGGTTCGATCACGTATATGTGAAATTCTAATCGGAATGTTAAAAACGGTCATTTGACCGGTCGTGGTAAGAATAGTGTTAAACTTTCTCTATCGATGCACACTTTTTACCTCCCATGACACCGTAGGGAAAACGCTTAACGAAGTATCCTTAAAATCAGGCAAAAGTCTAAAAGTTTGTGAAACCCTATATCCAATTTAACACTATTCCTACCGACACTTCACTGTATACCTATTCCTACCGCGACATTCCCACGTAAGACAGACTACAAATTTTTCTCAGAAACTAAACAATGAAAAATGAAGTGAATATTGAAAAATGTATTATAGGTTTATTTGAGGAAAAGTCTAAAATTTAAAGGCGGTTCGATCACGTTGTATATGTGAAATTCTAATCGGAATGTTAAAAACGGTCATTTGACCGGTCGTGGTAGGAATAGTGTTAAAGGCGATTCTGGCTGAAACGACATGGTAAAATTTTATGTGCGTTACGATACGTTCACGGTATTATGTGCGATTAGTATTGTAAGTGGACTCCGTTATTAAAGTTTGTTATTTTATAATGCGTGTAGGTAGTGAGAAAGGAAGAGAATGATTGTGTAATATTAACACTTTGTATACCACGCAATTCATATTCAGGTAATAAGGAAGTTTTCTCGTGTTACAGATTACATTATACAGTAATCCGCGAAATTGACGAAATATTTTCCCTTGTTATATTTCCTATTTAACCCTAGAACTCCTGAGCCTCGATCTGTTACACGAACTCCTAAGGGGGGGGATTCCTCGAACCCATGCTTCTTTTTATACATTTATCCTGGAAAAAGTTGTTTTTTGGAAAATTTTTTTGCAATGTTAGGATATGCTATAGTTTATAAGCAAGACAACATATGCTTTTGCGTTCAATTTGTATTGATTTATGTATATTTATAGAATTAAATACTATTATAAAATAGTATAGTAACGTGCAGCTAGTTTGAACTTGATTCTTCTGATTCTTCTGATAAACATGAATATCAGAGTATAATATTAAATGAATGTTTTCTGCAAACATGGTTTTTGCATTTGTAACAACTTTGCATTGATTTTAATAAACTATTATATTTTATGTGTCTGCTTTTAGCCTCCAGTATACACTGATAACATCTTCCCTTTTTTGTCGGTTCTGTATCTTTTGGTATTTTAGTTCATAGTGTCTTTCCAGTTAAAGTTCCCAATTAGTTACATAGTTTCATTCTTCGTTCTATAATTTTTATTCTTTGGAGAAAAGGAGAGCGTGAGTTATATTTCTCTTATACTTATTAATTTTTTACACATAGCAACGGGAACTTTTTAGTATCAAACTTAAATGTGTATACAACAATAAATAATTTTAAGAGAATTTTTTATGAAAGGGAAATGATTCTAATTTAAGGTTTTTCAATTTGTGGGTTCGAGGAAACCCCCCCCCCCCCTTAGAAGTTCTAGGGTTAATCGAAATACAATAGCTAATTATAGGTTGAGTTAATTAATGAAAATTCTCAGAAATTTCTCGAAAAGGAATTTATTATGCAAACAATTCAATTGCGCTTATAATGTTTAATTTGATTAAAAGAAGTGAATGTTTCTAATTGATAATTTTTGTGAGTCACTATTAGAAGGTATTGTTGAATGAAAACAACGAAATCTTCATTTTTTAATGCGCAAGTAATACGTGTTTAATTTAAGATCACTAGAAAAATTAATCTTAAACCGTGAAGATTGTACTCTAAGTGTCATTGGCAAACGTGGCATTGAGTTTAGCTACGCGAAAATAGAGAGAAGTAGAAACGAACGATTTCCTATGATCTATCCAGATCCACGCAACTTCCTTGGACTGCAATTTTTTCGTAATCTGACATTTTGCTTGATATTCCTCTGCGGGAAGCTGTATTTTGCGCGCCGAGGATAATAGCGATACGATTGCCATTCCGAGTTCAACATCATCTGGAGAGTCCTGCGATTTTTAGCTCTCGCCTCGATGATTGTAGCTTGTCCGGGTTGAAATAAAACATAGGAATCGTTGGCTACGACTGAATTGCATCGTTCCAGCTTACAGGAAGTACTCTCGGGCATCCGTAGCACCACTGATATTCCTGCATCATTGTTTCGAATAATTTCGTTATTAACATCGTTCGTTTCCAGCCGTGTACTAAATCATAGTTTATATCGAAAAACATTGTTGGAATGAAATTCAATTTCATGAGAAATAAGCAAACGTATCTCGGATGATGTACAGACACGAAGCAAACAAAATTATATGAAAATAATATTTGTCGTTTATCGTTGTAAGAACTTTTGCATTTTACATGTATTTTTCCTGTCTTCATTTTTTAAAACGAAATTTTAAAAATAAACTGTAACAGTCAGTGGATTCTTTTAAAAATAAGCCAGGAAATTATTGAGCTATAAATTCAATCATTCAAATTACACATCATTCATTATTTTCTTTTCAAAACCCTTGAATTTTTTAAAGCTATTACAAGCTTTATAATACATAATTGAGCAGCATTCATAAATTTTATTCACCGAAGAGAATATTATTCTGTAAAATATTCAGGTACAACTCACTATATTTTATATTATTTTGAAAAAAAAACAAAAACAAAAAGCAAGCACAAAATATATATTAGCGTTACAGTGATTGAATAATATCGGAACGTACACTCCAAGCTTAAACAAACAAATCAAATATAACGTTTAACAGATTATTGTCTGAATGATATATCATTTTATTTGGAAAGCAAAATTGACATGAAAAGTTGTTTGAAAATAATTGAAGATTTCTGGTATCAACGCTCGCGTCCTTCTTACTCTAGTATTCTGTACCCTAATTTCATGATACGCCGTCGAAGCCTACGAATCGTGATAACGAAGCGGTCAACTGATTAATTAGATACCACCAGGCCTCGATAGATAATTAGGCTGTTCGACGGTTGATCATAGCGTCGCGAATTTATCGAATACCGTTCGCCAGGTCAACGAGCAATTATAACGATGTTAACACTCGGTCAACTTTCACTGTTGCAGGTACGTAACTCTGAACGAGATGCACACACAAGTTTTCCGTTGCTATGGATGCTACGACAGGCACTACGTGTGAGTGAGTAACGAAATATAATTGATATTTTGTAGGATTAAATGGCCGAAGGGTTTATACATGAACTACTTTCGGAATTCTTTCTAAGATCACGACTATGACAACGAATGTGATAACGAACTATGGTGAGCGTCGTTGGTTTACGAGTTGTAAGCTCGTTAGATGCTAGGCAGTGTATCGTGTACGTGTAAAATACACTGTCTCTACCAGAAATTAATCTCGTAGAGCTGACGTTAGAATGGTAGAATTGAGTAAACCTTGTGACTTGGTAAAATGTACTTTATTTAAAGTTATGAACTCTTATAACTAACGGAGGTAACGTCTAGTCCTTATGCAATGCGGAGAACAACTGACTTGCCTACCATCGTCTCGAAAACGAACTGTTTTTTGACAGTGGAAGGGATACACTAGTTCAAAACTAGGGGGTGAGGTCGGAAAACGTTGACGCGTTGGAAATTTGTCAGCGTACGCGCGTGACGGCTTAACCCTTTCAACTCGAGAGGTGACCGTTAGTCGTTTAATGATACTAACTTCAAAAATTTTCAAATTCGAAATATTTATTATGATTCACGTATATTAAACTTCATTTAGTTTAGTTAAGTCGTATATTAAAATTTATATATATATGACTACTTAACCTCCGGATCTGAACTAAAGTCTGAAAATTTTCGAAACTATCATATGCTAGGATTACGATGTCCCGTGAGAGGGGACAACTGAGTGCAAAGGATTAATATTCATCGAAGTTATCATTCATTACAAAATTATGTTTAAAAAATGAGAGATCAGAAATTATCAGAAACTAAGATTCTAATAAGACTAATCAGAAACTTCAACGCCGGTTTCACTCCTTTAA
>JAOPTO010001236.1:0-41382 GCA_033822845.1 Tetrapedia diversipes
TTTTTCCTATACATATAACCGTCGCTCGGTCTTAGTTTCCGAGATATTTGCAAAATTCCTTCCGTGCTACTACATTGAATTTTTATTATAACTTCTTAATAAAGCTCTATATGACCTATGTTTACATAACATTTTTTTCTTATTTTGTGCCATAGAATACACTAACAAAGTTTGAACATTAAAACCTGGGACACCCTGTATAATAACAACAAAAACTAACCTCAAACTGAAACTCGAACAGTTGGTAATCCTGTGGAAAAACCCAATTAAACGCGGGGAATCACCCTTCACTGTTTCATACTTTCATTTTATTCTAAGTAAGTGTAAAGTAAGACGTAGGAAGTCGTTAGTTTCTATGAAGTTTTGTTTTAATTTTTCAAAATGGCTAGACAAACGTCATTAGAACTCCGGGAACTTATTATGAGTCATTTTAGAGACGATTTGTCTGTACGAAATATTGCATCAATAGTGAAATGCAGTTCATGTTATTATAAAACACTATAGATCCAGAAATAATGTGGAAAATAAACCAAAACAATGTAAACGGAAGATCTTTACAGAACCCGAGGAGCGTCAGATGGTACACCAAATTTAAAAATCTACAAGTGCTAAAAAACATTTAAGAAAAGAAGCTAATCCAGAAACAGTGAGGTTTAAGAAAAAGTAATTTCAATGGGAGAGTTGTTAGAAAGAAACCATTTGTGAGTAAAAGAAATCTACAAAATTCGCGAAATTGTACAAAAATAAAGATTTTTCATTTTGAAGGACAGTTTTATATACAAACGAAAGTAAATTTAATCCTTTGCACTCAAATGTCTCAGCATATGCGACATTACAAGTTTTACAGTTGCGCTTGTATGTCTCAGCGTATACGTCATACATTTTTCAAGGGATTATAAAGTATGATTTTGTGTACATATACGTAAGTATAAATGTATGAACATTATATTTTTTTATTGCTCTGCTGCGATTTATAAAAATTTGTATCTGTATAAATAAATACTTTGTGGAATTTTCATTTTTTTTAATTATACTCATGAAATATTACAGCTAAGTATGCTAATAACGTATTGGAAAAGTTTTGTTTTGATTGAATAAAAAAATAAATTCCTAGTTGGCGGTAATTCATGGTCATATTAAATTCGAGTGCAAAGGGTTAACATTTTTAGATCCGATGGACAACCTAATGAAGGAAAATAATTTACGACCTACTTTTAAACATGGGGGAGGTTCAATAATGGTGTGGGGATCCATGTCAGCTGTTGAACCAGGAAATCTGCATAATATTGACGGGATCGTGGATCAGACAAAGTATCTGCAGATTTTGAAGACAATTTAAAGGATAGTGTAGAAAAGTTAGGTATTGCTGATTCTTATAGTTTCTACCAAGACAATGATCCAAAGCATCGAACTTATAATTGCCCACATGTAATCGAAACTCTCGTTCAATCACCTGATTTGAATGTAATCGAACATCTATGAGCGTACTTAGAAGAAAAATTGAAAAGCCACATTATTTCTAATGCTAAGGATTTAGAGAAAGCATTAAAAGAGGAACGAGCAAATATTGATCCTTCGTAGTGCAAAAAACTAGTATACAGTCCATGCCGAATCGATTAAAAGCTGTAAGAGCAAATAAAGGAGGATTACCAAAAAAATATTAATATCAAATAAAAATAGTATAAAACATATGTATCTACATGAAAATTTTCTACTGTCCGAGTTTTATTTTGCGGTCAAATTCTATTACTTTTTAAACTTCGTTTTTTAATGACTTAATGTAAATAAATCTTGTTTTTGTTTTTAGTGAAATTATATGACCTTGTATAAAGCTTACTAAAAGTAATATATTTTTTGCTTATATTCTTTTCTTACCCTACCAATCACTTTATAAGACACAAAAATGCTAGTGTCCGAGTTTCACTTTCAGCCACTGTAGTTCTCGAATTATCACCTGTATCTTTTCTCTGACTTTGTGTGTTTCAATAAATTGCATTTTTCTCTTAATCCTACTCGAATTATTTACATAGCGTGTAAATATTAAACATAAACAAACTCGAAAAACATTGTAAGATAACAAACGGAGAATGCAATAAAAAAATATATATATAAATTAAATATAAACGAACCTTAATAAGAAAGGGAAGCACGTAGCGGTCTCGTCGTCCAACACGCCATCAATCACATTGTACAGCATACAATCTGTGTACAAAATAAAGATCTCCATCTAAGTAAACCATTGTCTCATTATATAATAGAAATAATTAAATCTAAGAGGGAAAATTATAAACTCCCTATACTAATATATAGTTCGATTTTCTGTCGATTCAAACACATCACATTTGAAATTAATAAAACACCTATGCTTTCAAAAAATTAGCTAGGAGAAACTGATAAGGAAAAACACATTACAGTGTACAAATTATCAACATTATGGGCATACATCCTCTAACCTGCAATTTAAATTTCAGATGCCTGAAATGCAATACAAGGTATCAAAGAGATCAATGTCATTTTGCTGAAAACCAAGAAAAGCCCTGTATTGTGCCAACTGCAAATAGACAAGACAACCAGCTTCATATTGAGGCTGCCCATCATAAAAAAAAAATACAAACTGCTAAGATGAACCTACATCAGGAATAAATAGTAAAGGAAGGTAAATCAAGCAAATAGCATGTTACACAGGTGTGGCGGCGACAGGCCGGCGCCGCGTCTCCGCCATCTGTTTGTTGTAAGACGTAAGAATGTTTGGACGAATGGACCGGGCTGCCTGCTGTGCGACAGCGTCAAACGAATGCTTGAACGATTGGTTCGAGTGCCGCGTAGAATGAATGCGTTTAGTTAATTTAGAATGAAAATGAACCGTGAGAATGAGAAAGAAGGATGGTAGGGTGGAATGCATGAGTGAGCGAATGGTTAGGGCAGTTGGGTAAGAAAGGCGTGCTAAACGCCGTCGCAATTGACCACGTACGTGTTGTCAACGCTGAAGATCGTTATGCGGATGAAGAATCCCCGCTTAACCTAGTTCCGGAGGACTTTGTGACTCCAGCTCCTATAGCAGACTATTTCAAGATGATAGCCAACTCCACTACACCGCAAGGAGATCTAGTCAAGGTAAACATTCCCGAAGCAGGAGTTCCACAGGTGTGTGTTCCTGAGGATGGACCTAATCTTCCGATTCCATCAGATAGCTTTGGCAGAATAACGGATGTCGATCATAATAAATACGAATGCTACGTGTCTCCGTTTATTACCTCCCAACTGGTATTAGAGACACGAAGGCAGAACGCGAATCGCGCATTCCAGGTATGGAATCCCTTACCTGACGGAGCTTTTCCGCCTACGACATTACCGAACATGAACCTTTTGGGATTTAGGCCAAATGTCGAACGCCTGAACCCTGAGGGGTTACAAGCCATTTCGGACTTCGAATTCCCGGATAACGATACTATGTCCAGAAGACTAAGGTGGTGTCCTGAGTTGGTGGCCCGAGTTTTTGGTCACCTACAGAAGATGGGGGATAGGTATAAAATGTTGACAGGAAAACCGTCACACGGTACAAACTCCGCAGCAGTCGGATGGACTGTAGTACCTACCGCTGGACATACCGCGGCAGACCACAATAGACTGAGACTATCTACAATCAATGGTCCAGTTAGAAGTTCCGTTGCTCTGGGTAGTGCACAATGTAACATCGTGGGCTTGTTTGGTCTCAAACGTGAACGATCAGCAACCGCCCGTGGGTTGTGCTTTACGATGGAGAATGGCAACGCTCCCGGTGGATGGGGTGCTTCCATCAATAGGAATTTCCAGATGGAGGAGCCTTTCCTGCCGATGATAGGCGTCGACATGCCGGGTCTTAGGACACCGGCTCATGAAAATTTGTGAGCGGCAGCCGTCAAAATAAAGATTCACACGTACTCGATCGTGTCAAATTCATTGATCCCATCGCCGATCCCACCACCTCACAGGAATCAATTATATGAAACACAAACAAAGATAAAAAAAAATACAGTGATACGTTAAAAAGCACTAATACAGGTCACCAACAAATATCAAAATACACACACAATCATTATATAACATACCATGAAACATAACAGGTCATACACATCATACGTCTCACAAAGTTCAAAACCTATCAATTGTAGGAATTATTTGTTGACCGAACGGGTTTTCTACATAGACTACTGTTAGGATAGTCTCTAAAACGGCAACTATTATGACGGTGATTATTACAACAAGCTGATACAACGATATTTAACGAACGATTAAGGATTAAAGATTAAAAGATCAAGACCTCTCGCGAGGCTCCCTATTTATTCGCGTCTAGCCTGATAGGCGGTTCCTGCCTTTACCAATCAGGACCTTCAAAAAATGCCCGCCTTCGATATCCCCACTCGGTGCAAACTTCGGTGACGCTTTTTGCATTTAGGACATCTACTGTTCACATCTTCTTTGATCAGATTTACGGTGGTGACTCCTTATTCTTACAAAAGCAGGCGATGTTTGAAGCGGCACCGAAAAGAAAACACAGCGACACCTTGACTTTGATCCGCGGGCCACCCAAAGAAAGCAATGGCAATCGGCATTTGCTATTAATCTCTGCCGCTCTCCTTATGCAAATGCCGACCTAATCCGCAAATTGCCTACACAATCATAACAATAAATACCAATTCATTGATAAATCTGTACAGAAGAGCCTACCTGATAAAATTCCTAGAAAACTATAACCCAAACATCGCCTGCTTAAATGAAACTAAATTAAACCCAAGGCACAACATAAATTTCAACGCTGATTATTTAGAAAAGGGGGGGGGGGGTCTCATCGATTTCGATGATTTTTAAATATATTGTAGAAATCAACATTTTGAACAACCTTTTCCTATACATATAACCGCTGCTCGGCCTTAATTTCCGAGATTTTTCCTGAAAACAATTGTTGCTACCACAATGAATTCTATCTATATGTACGCATCTGTGACTCTGATGCGGCAGCTCACGATCGTCTCTTATCTCTTGTTTCTAATAAATAACAGTCAAGCTAAATTTAATTTGGGTTAGACTCTTATTCCGGCCGCCAGGCGGCGGCCGGCTACTCAGGTCGAGTTTTTAAACACACCCGTTATACGCGTCAATTGCCGGTCGCTTCGATGTATGTATAGAAACCACAAACAACCGGCGACTCGACGCTTCCGCACGCTAACACAGTCACATAGCTATAGGCAATATTGATTGTAGTAGTAGCAATAGCTTTTTGCAATAATCTCAGAAACTAAGGCCGAACGGCGGTTATATGTGTAGGAAAAAGTTGTTCAAAATATTGATTTCTACAACATAATCAAAAATCGTCGAAATCGATGAGACCCCCCCTTTTCTAAATAATTACCAGAGAAACATATATAATAGCAGCCTATAGCAATCACAAGAGTGGAGCAGAATTCATAAACGAAATAAACAAAATATGCATTCTACTCAACATAAACCAAGTTATTAATCTGTTATTTCCATGTCGAGACCTAAATACCAAGCATCCACATTGAATTAATAATACAATACACAAAAAGGCTTCCATTCATTCATTTGGCTGCAAAACATACAAACTACAATTGACATGAAACTACTCATCCCCAACAAGCACATATCTGAGGGAAAACTCCATATTAGACCAAGTGATACTGAGCAAAGATTTCATAAAACCTCCATAAAACGCAGCATGAGTAATTCCCTATGATATCGACCATTAGGCTATGTGGTTTCAGGTGCAATTAAAAGACAATATGATAAGTGATATAAACACACAAAACAAAAATTGTCCTGTTATATCAGAAAGTAGATTAGAAAATGTTCAAAAATCATGTATAATCAATCATACCAGAAAACATACAGGCAGGCAAAAATCTATTGCAGCAAGATGTTGACAAGCAATAGAAAACTTAGAAAGATGTATAGAAGAAGCTATAAAAGCTATAACACCTACTCACACTAAAATAAATTCAATAAACAATTATCAAAATAAAAAAAAATGAAACTACAAAAAAAGAAGAGTAAAACCTTATCAAAACTTTTTGTTTAGTACAGAAAAAAAACAAACAAGCAATGCATTAACAATTACATTAAGAATACACTTAAAGAAGCTTAACAAAGAACTCAAAAAGAAATGCACAAATTCAGTCACACAATTTTGGAAGAACAAATTCAAAAGCAGTAAAAGTTTCTTCCTCATCAACAGAATAAGCAAGCCCAAAACTCAAACAGTCTTACCTCACCTTCAAATAAATAAAAATAATGAAATTATTATATACAACTATTAAACAAAGCCAACATAAACAAATGTAAAATAACACTAATACAAACAATACTTATAACATATGTGATTCTCAAAACAAGGTAAAAGTATTAGGTGTACACTTCCTATCAATACACACAAAAATCCTTGATGCTGGAATTGAAACATCAACACCATTGTACAATTAGTTAACGAAAAAACGAAATCTTACGTGGAACGTATTGAAAAACCATGCATAACAGACTTCACAAAAGACAATATAGCAGTATATCAAGGAGACTGTAGAAATGATATCCTAACTTCTGTATCCGATAAAAAAAACAGTAAAACGGTTAAATAACAAAAAATAGCCCAGCTCTGATAAAATTTCAAACTTCATAATTAGAAAACTACCTCAAAACATAATTACTATCCCCGCTATACTCTTCAACAACTGTATTAACGGATTCTACTTCTCACATAAATGGAAAATAGCCAAAATAATATCAGTATTAAAAATAAACACTCTACAAATTTCAATAATTTCCGTCTTATAAGCCTTCTCCTAAATCTGAGAAAGTTTTTGGAAATGTTAATAAACAACAAAATATTTAAACATTGAAATAGGAATAATCTGTTACCTGTCTTCAATTTAATTTCAAATATCAACACTCCACAGTATACACAATAAACATCTTCTGTAACGTTCGAGCTTATATATTGATAATAGCAAGCCGTTCTGTAATACCAGACTGAGACGGCAGTTCCCGAGAAATTTTCCCTCCGTTACCTACTCCATCGCACAAGTTACGTGTAAGCTGTGATGCCAGATTGGGGACCGGAGTTCTCGAGAACACCCCTCACCACTACGCACCCTACCGCAGGAGACGTGCGTACATGAGCTCAGCGTTTCGGACGACTTCGGGAAATCGAGAGAGAAAACAAATGAAAGTCTCTCTCTCTCGCTCTTGAAGCGTTGAAATTCATCCTATGTGGAAAGCAAGCCTGCGGCACGAGTCGCGTAGGATCTTGACTGCTGTTTTCATTTTTCGACATACAAAGAATATTCTCTTATAATGAAAAAAAATTCGACAAAATTTTTGTAGCGGAAAAACATGTTTTAAGATCTTCTGATCACGTTCAGAGTATCTAAAAAAGAATCATTTGTTTTCTCTCTCGATTTCCCGAAGTCATCCGAAACGCTGAGCTCATGTACGCACGTCTCCTGCGGTAGTGTGCGTAGTGGTGAGGGGTGTTCTCGAGAATTCCGGTTCCCAATCTGGCATCACAGCGTGTAAGTACGAGCTCAGCGTTTCGGACGATTAGACTTCAGGAAATCAAGAGAGAAGGCGAATAAGAGTCTTTCTCTTTCGCTCTGGAAGCGCTGAAATTCAACCTATACTGACTATGGTAAGCGAGACCGCAACATATGCAAGAACTTGAATTATCGGACATACCTCTATTCATTTTTCGACATACAAGGATCTTCTCTTGTAATGAAAAAAATTTCAAAAAAATTTTTGTCGTGGAAAAACACGTTTTAAGATCCCCTGATCACATTTTGATTATTTAAAAATGATATTTTTTTTAGTTTCACGCATTTATTAATACGACTACGCCTAAACGATTGAATACATTTTACTGAAATTTTATATTCAAATTTTATATTTTCCTTTCAAGACCTGGTTGAATTTTGAGTAAAATTTGTAAAACTCATTTGAACCAGCTATGTTAAAATTATGCACATCTGCAAATCAGTATTAAAATATTACGATTTTACATTTTACAGTATTCCATTTTCTAGCTCCCTCTAGAACAGGATTTGTTTATATAATCGTACAATTATCCGTTACATGACAATGAACAGGAGAGATGAAAAGCTTTCTCGTCAAAAAGTAGTAGTTAACTGCTGAAGATGCAAGTCAGACTGACTGTAAAAAAGCCTCTTGTATATTTATTTTGCATAGCAATCTCGACCACGAAATTCATATTTGCATCAGGTAGCCTGTATTTTTTTGGTACGCTTCTTAGACAATCGACTCTAATTTCAATGATTAAATTCTGTACATATTAGGATCTAGGAACGTTAATATTACAAGAAACCGCAATAATTTATTATAATACACCTGGGGTACATCATATGACTCGAGGCAATACAAGACACACCTTATCTTACCTTTTTAAACAATTAACGGAATCACATGATTTTAAAAGGATTACTTTTTTTCTGTTCTTTTCTCTTTTTTTTTCTTAAGTGGAAAATGAATACGAGAGGGAAGATGACGATGGTAAGGGCAGGGACCACTTCAATTCGCTAAAACTCAAAATACAATTCTATTTTAGTCTTTAACGATTATTGATAAAAACAGAAATTCATTATTTTATATCAGTATAAAAAAGTTGAGATTAAAATTTAAATCCTAAGATAACATAAAAGCAAAATTTTAATCACTTACACAAAATAAATCCTATCGCCTTTATACTTCACTTTCTTGTTGAAGGAAATTATTTACGATTTATATTGTTTTATATAATTCTTTACAATACCACTGGGTTGGTTATCGTCCCAATTTTGATTTAATAAAGTTGCGAAGTAGACATTGTATTTGGATTTCAATTACTTATAAGCTGTAAGGCTCAATCTCGTGGTTTATAATACATTGTCCGTGGAAACTATCACATGTTGACGCAAATGTAGAATCGAAATTGCATTAAAATATATACTTATCCTAATACTTATAACTATACGACACATACTTAAATCAATTACATTCGTACAAAGTAGCACCATGCCCAATCTGCGACAGATTTGACTTAAAGAAATAATCTGTATAAGGATATACAATAAGTCTTACACTGGCAGCGAATGCACTGAACTGCTAAATATCAAACTCTTTCGAATGATATCGCCCAATTATGGAGCAGCCACTGTATCCTGTTTTATTTGTATCTACGTTAGTTTTAATATAGTCTGGAGGCAATTGTCAACAATGATTGAGCCCCTGCGCTTTCCACGTGATAGAAAGCAGTCACCATATCTCTTCATTCTCCTATCCTACATCATTTTACATATTACTATTAATGTGTTAAAATACAAATATCACTCATACAGTTTTCTCTCACACTGCTCATACATACAATTTTAAAATAATTATTATAATCGCGGATATTTAATTATTATTGTAAATAAGCGGGGTCTGGTGATTAATTATTTGTCTTCTTATTGGTATAAGTACGCTCACGCTAAGATCAACGGTACGTACAGTAGGTGAGGTATACTTTCAGGATCAAGGACACGGGGTGATGGATGAAATTTTGTCGGGTATACGTAGTATTTTCTTTTTATACGCAGTCATTTCCTAAAGTACAATGCAACAATATATGTATTATTCGCATTTAAACTTTTTCAATATACTTATGCTATAATTTAAAAACTCCAATGTTAAATGTATCTAATGTTTAATAATATGATAAAGAAATAGTAATAATCAACAATTTGTTTAAATTATACATCTTATGTATTATATCGTACATACTAATTCATATCGGGCTTTATCTTTTTCCGCCATTGCCTCATATTTCGATTTCGTTTCAATATCTACATCTGACCACATTTTATCAAGTTCCTTCGCAAAATCACCTACGCCGAATTCAGGATTTAGCATTTTCACTTTTACACGTTCATCATTACAGAACCCGAAAAAGGTAGATCTGTAAGACAAAATATAGTAACGCTTAAAAATTATTCTCTACGAACATAAAGATTAGTAATAATTTGTAGAATTATGTATATATTTAGTTTAGTAGTATTTTCACGAGTTTTAAGTTACATAATAGATCAGAACAACTGAGGTAGTTGTTGCATCAGAAAATTGTAGAATCATTTTAATAATTACTTTTCTCCTAATAAAAAGAATTGTCTAAAAGTTGTTTAAATGAACTATACCAAATATTACAAATCAAATAAGTATTAGATATACACATCTTGAATATTTGGTATCTAATTAATACTGCATATCCAAGATTTAAAAATGCTGGATACTTCAAAAATTGATAAAATCATTCATTAATTAATGAATTAATTAGTCTCTACGGTAAGAGATCCAAAAATGAAAAAACAGAATTTTTTAAACGGAGAGAGTATTATATATTTAAAGCAGACTCCTTACCTTCCTTTCCTGATTATTTCTCTAGCATACACAGCATTATACTTTTATAATCAATTAACAAAGTTAAATAATAAAATATCGATTGCTAAAATACTGTATAATAATATTCATTACCTTCCACCTCATTGCACATTTTTTAGAAAAGTCCCGAAAGACAATCCTTGAATCTTTTCTTCTAGGCATGTTGTCTCGCTGTTGTAGACTCTGAGCGTTATTTTGAACATTATTTTGCTGTTACGATAGTTGCTGTATCTTGTGCTGCAATCGAAGAAAAAGGATAGTGTTATTAAACAAGATTAAAATTATCGGAACCCACTTAACCCTCATTTAAAGGATAGTTTCTAAAGCAGCAACGGTTAAATCGTTATAAAGATCCTCTGTTTCTGATTAAAATATTCTTCCTGCATGCAAAGCATCGTTCTGTAGGCTAAAATAATATTAAACAGGTACATAATATTACTGCGTGCAGCTATATTATAATAATTTTAATAAGCTAAGTATTTTATATATATAAGAAACGAAATGCCTTCGAAATTGTAAATATACAGTTTGCCAACGTTTCTAAATAAACCTAGGGTGTATATTTATGTTCTGATATAGATATCTTCTACTAAAACGTGATACTCAATAATATTTTCATATTCGTAATATAAACAATATAAACCGAGTCAATGTTTCTGCAAAAAAGACATACTGATTTTCTGTTAATAGGCGTAAGTTAAATCTGAATGGATTTAAAATTCATGAAAGGATTCCGATATGACTAATTATAGATGCTGATGCAATATTACCTCTCCCAGTTTAATAAAACTTGAAAATTCATTACAACGCATTATTTATCGAATATTAAATGGGATATTACTATCTAATGCTCTATCACTAACATTATACAGTATTATGGTTTTACCATATTTTAAAGCAACAATGAAGAATACACCTAATGGAAAGATTTTACAATTAGAGAATTCATTTTAATTCATTTAGATAGAATTACTTCTTAAAACATACTATATGATGTGAAGCACCTATTGGAAAGTAAATTATTTTTCTTTTGCAAAAAATAACTGAAACACGTGTAAATCTTATGGTATAACTAATATGACGGCAAACGTGTATAAACATTCCATTTCTTCGAATATAAGAGAAAGATGCTATGATATAATACGATAATCGAAAAAATCACATATTTATCTCATTTCATACTGTTACTTTGGTTCTGAACCTCACCATTATTCATCATTAACTTTTTGAACCATAAAAAAGTACTAATAATTCAATTAATCGTTATTTATTTTGTTTATTATTCTATGTAAGCAAAAAATAAAATAATTATCTATGAATTTAATAAATTAAACAACAAAGACAATAAAGATTTCTTCAGAAAGTTGTGCTTACATTTATAATAAGTTTATAGAAAAAAGTAAGTATAAAATGGAAGCTGTACAAATAAAAACATTTTATTTAAACGTTTTTAAAAAGTACTTAACTACAATTTTTTCAATTTAAGGTGATACATTGTAATTTGAAACTATGTATACATTTACATTACATGATTTTAATCACCCCATCACATAGGGTTGTAATATTATGCCATAATATTCTAGGAAATTAAATACTTTTCAGAAGACAATGTGAATATACTAAAGGGGTTAGTTAAGGAGATAATATCTTCATTGATTTTCAAAATTAACTTCAATGGAAGAATTTTATTTTAATTATTCTATATCGCGTTTAACGTTTTATATCTATAACAGAATTAAATGTATCTCTTTATTTTTCCTTTATACCCTTGCCCAACTAAATGAAGTCGATTATTCCTTAATTCAAAAAAAAGAGAAAAAATAAAAAAGAGGGGAGGAGGCTATAAAACTCGGAAACGTAGTATAATTATTAATTCATGTATATTACGATTAAAAGTATCACAGAAAAATTAAACGTTATAAAAACTGATTTAGGCAATTATTAACAAGTCAAAAATTTCTTGCTTCACCTATGAACAATTAAACAAATTAATTCATCCAAGAAAAATATGTAATCACTTGAAAGAAATCTCGATATACATGTATATTGAATTAGATAAAATAGTAGATTATTAATAATAATAATAATGATAAAATCCGCAGTGCAAATTTGATGCAAAGAATCCCGCGCAAAGAAATAAGTAGCAAATATTGCACAAATATTATATTACACAGAGAAAATATTAATATTACACAGAGAAAAAAAAACTAAAAATATAAAAATAAAAAGCAAACAATGACAAGAAAAAGATGAAGTATAAAGGGGCTTGATCGTGGTCGATAACATACCAGAGACATAACGAGGGGGCGTGGACGTTTGTGTGGTAATGAGCGAGAGGTGCTGTTGATGTTGCCCCTGAAATTGTTGGTGCAGGTTGTTCTGTCCGGCGTCAGTTACTCCATCTGGATCCCACCATTGTACGCCAGGCGGTGGTGCGAAAGGTGTACCAGGTACACCGCCTGTTCCGGGCCCCGTTCATAATCTACAATCATAGCAGCAGCCCCCTCATGCAAGAGCCAACCGACATCGAAGTTGAGACGGGATTCGACTGTGTGCTCATGGTGTCGGGGTTCTGAAAGCTGGAGGCCATCTTGTAGGAGAAAAGTTGTTGGATAGCGATACCGGTACCCCTAACGATATCCTGATGATGCTGTTGCTGTGTTTGCTGCTGTTGATTCATCAGGTGCCGATGTAGATTCTGTTGTTTTTGTTGGATTTATTTATATAAGGATAGTAGTAAAATTATTTCAATATACTATATTCAGTATTTACCTGTTGAATATTGCCTATTAGTTTGCGTTATAAGATTCTGATTTTTTCGCGCTTGATCAATATCCCTCAATCCTTGTTCTATGAAATCTTGGAAGAACTGATGCGACTTCACCAAAAACGGTTGCACATCGGCTTCAGGATATTGAAGTTTAAAATCATAAAGTTGCATCAAGCCCTGTATAATGCACACAATTATCATAGTATAAAAAAAGTTTAATAAGATAATATAAAGAATACATTATTTATTAATATACATACTTCTTGTGTATGTTCTTTAGATCCAATCTTTTTAAATATTTCGGATAATTGTTGATGGGTGAATTTTGATAAGTGTTCTTCAGTTTTTCCAGTGCTACCGGATGTTCCAATTGTCCTAGAATTGCTATTAATTTCGTCTGGTTTGAAAGTCTATTAAATATTATGTAAAATTAAAATTCGTTATATTTTATAATGTCTATTATTTTACAAACATTTAATTAACTAACCGCAATTAGTCTGATGAGATATGAATGTAATTCCGACTCATTTGTATCATTTATTCGGGTTAAATGACTCAGTATTGTACTACCTTTCACACGTGTCATGCTATGGAGAATTGTTTTAATTGTTCGTAATGGGACGTCAGATTTTCGTTTCTTCCACCATATACTCGGATAGTCCTATAAATTATGTATTCATAAATATTTATTTTAAATAAAATTGGATATATACACGTATAACAGAAATAGTGTACCTTAAGAAACCGATGTAGTTCTAAAAGTATAGTATCATAATCTAAGTCTGCAGCCCAATTAGGAATCGTTTTCACTATTTTCCATAAGCACTTCATAACTAATTCTTCGTATTTCGATGGAGTAGTAGACTCAGCACATCCATGAAGTAATTTTATTAAAACACTAAGCATTAAAAGAATTAAAAAACATATGGAGTTAATAAGTTAAACACATATCAATTTTAGTATTAACGCAAAACTTATATAAAGTAATTACCATATGATAGTAGTATGATTTGAGTTGTCTATTATTTTACAAACAATATTGTTAATTACACGATAATAGACTCCTGCTTGATGTAAATAATTCAATTTGTTCTCTGCTAACAAATTTATCATTTGATCCACAAGTTCCTTTAAATGTATCAACGGAACATTTTTCCCAAGAATTCCAGTATCATAGAACTGTAAACAATTTTACAGTTACGATGCAACTTATAATGTATTACTTCACATATATTATGCAGTTAATTCTTACCGCTAATAAAACCATAAAAGTATTTCTAAAACCTTTAGATATAACCACTCCTTCTTGTTGTAAAGGATAAGTTTGTAGAAGTTTTAATTGCATATTTATTGAACCAATAAATTTATCTTCTTTAGATCGTAAACCCGAAATTTGATGAGATTTTATTAGCTATAAAAGAATTATAAATTATGAGTATAAGTAAATTAATAGAAAAATATATATTTTAAATACGCACATTATCTATACTGTTCATTGATTGTATTGCAACAGCTAAATCTAGACTACCCATCGCAAGAATTTTACGTTCAAGGCTGTCCTCTTTGCTGGCATTAGATGTGTTTAACTGTTGCTGCGTCATTGATGCAGATTTCGATACCAACAATTTTGGAGGTATTATAGGAATTACTCTGAAATGTTCCAAAATGTACCATCTTATAATTTTTAATAGAAAATAATTACTTACGGCGCTTTAGGTGGATTCGACACTTTTTCTAGAGTTTCATTCAGATCTGTTAAATCAACTTCTTGAAGAACGGGAATCTTATACTTCACAGGTGCATTTAATTCAATTCTTCGTACGAAATCCATATCGAGTCCAAATGGACCTGATATCTTTGGTCGTATCGATGTCACAGAGCCTCTAAAAATTAAAGTTATATAAAATTAATGACATTTATTATACATGTAACATTAATCTAACATCTTTGAACATCTTTAACAAACCAGTTTCAAATTCTAAGTTTAAAATACATCTACCATTTCTTATAAATTTAAAAAATATTATGTCTATCAAACAATAAATATAAGAAAGACATCTACATTCAATAATAACATGAAATAAATTCACACAATTGCAGTGGAAACAAATTAATCTATTAATACGTAATTGTATGTTATTATTTCCCAATATACCTACCACCATACATATAAAGAACACTAAAAAAAAATCAGAAGAAGCAAAAACTGTTCTGTTCAAAAACTTCATGATCATTTGAAGGGGAGATATTTATTTCTACCGTTACATTTGCAGTATCTGTTATGTGTGACCTGAAGAATCAGTAATAGCAAATTCATGCGAATATAAATTTAAAAAAAGAAAAGATAGAAATAATAAAATAAAATTATCAAAAATATTGTATTAAAACTGTTTAATGACAATATTAATAGTTAGATTATCATTGAAAGTAATAAGCATTAAACAAAACAATGGTACTAAAAGAGATAAAATTTTAACATTAAAAACAATTTTATTTACAAGAATAGGTAAAAAATATTGATGTTTTAATACAAAAATATACAAACATGTAATATTATACTTACGGTTCATTCGGTGGTGGTGGTACAGAAGGCTGCAGCTCAGGTACTTCTTCTTCATTTTGTTCTTCATTTACTTCTTCATTTTCTTCTTCATATTCTGTTTTAACTTCTGCATTAGAAGGAACAGATGCGTTTATGGGTATGGAAAGTCTGTTGGGAGAAGCCGATTTTATTGGGCGATTTTTAGCAGCTCTTTTAATGCGCTCATCCAATAATGATTGATCTTTTTCGGATATCTAAAAGTGAATAAATTATTGCATAAAAATATCATAATTACATAATGATAAAAATTCTAATTAAATATCAGTTAAAAGATGATTACCTGACCAATAAGTTTGTATATTCTTTCCCCTTGGAGAAAATACGCTTGAACAATACAATTTAAAGCGGCATTTCGAACAGAATTATCGCGACTAGCTATTTGTTTTGCGATTTCTTTCAACGCCGCAGATGTTGATGGTTGACAAACGGATAACCCATAATTTTCAATAAAAGAACCCAATTGATCTAAGCATTCTGTGAAAACATATCAATTATGTGATACTTGCTAATTCTACCTTTTATATTCCCTTTTCAGCTATAATATTTACCTGTTCTCTGTCGAGCATTCTTAGATTTCAAACCTTCCATTATATAAGAAAATAATTTGCTCGCTGAATATACCAATGCTATTTGCTTAAACAACGCACGAACTCCATTACGAACTGCATCTTTCGGATCACCGATCTAAACAAAAATTTAATGTACGCTTGAATGCAAATCTGTGTTAATAAGAAATGTAATAAAATAATAATACTGTTGAATTAGATAAAATAAAATAATTTACTTTGATAATTAGATATGGGATAAACGACGCGGCTTCATTTTCCAACATATGATACTCCTCTTCAATTAATACATTAAATACCAATCGTAGATACTCTAAACCTTTTAATAATACTGAAGGGTTTGTATCGAAGAATCTTAGTGTTAACCACTTGAGAATAAGATCTAAATTTGATATCAATGCTTTGCTATTATCAGCCAGATCCTACAATATATAAAGATATTAAAAGGTTGCAAATAACTACAATATTTTTATATTACAATAAAATATTAATCGTTATTAACCACTCCAACTCGATGAATTTACAATACTCTCATTCACGCGGCACTGACTGTTGACTTTAAAAAAAATAAAACATTGTATAACTCGCCTCTTGAAAAAATTTTAATTTTGAAATACGGTTTTTATTATTGTATTCAGAATCGAATAAAAAATTAGTTTGCTTTGCTTTTATAATAATAATTGGACTTCCTCTGATATATTTTAAAATATAGAACTTAAAATATTATAAACCCAAAAGAGATAAAATTTCTTTATATCTTTATATATGTAAATAAGATAAGAAAAATACAAATATAAAATAGAATAAATTTGTATAAATTGTACGGTATATAGTAAAAATTTTATAGGTGTAAATTAGAACATGTTGTGTGTATCTATCGGGTTAGAGAAATTAAAATAAATAAATGCAACGAGTAAGTGCTTAAAATAATTACCTCGGTTAATGCCTCAATAGCTTTAAGATGATATCTAAAATCCGGATGAAACATATTTGCCAATAGAGTTTTGTTTACATTTGCGATACTCATAAGTTCCTTTAGAAGTTCAACGAATTCATTTCTAGGTGTTGTGAAATTCCATTTTAAGACCTTTAGCTTTTGTTCATCGATCACCCTTTGATGTTTAAGATTATTGATAGCCAATAAAGGACTTACATCCACATTATCATCTTTCTTACGAGTACCACCTGGCTTTGAAGCTGATTTACTTTGTTTAAATTTTGCAACTACTTTTACAGTTTTTGAAGCTACAGCACTTTTAACAACTTTTTGATTGTTTATTTCTGGTGCTTCTTTTTTCGGTAGAGGTTTCATAGGCAAATTCGGTCGTGATTTATCTAATGCAGCGAGTACTACTGTTCGTGATCCAGGTTTTAATTTTTCTGTATTCCTAGCCATTATTTCATAAGAAAGATGAATCATAAAACCTAAAACTGCTTCTTGAGCATTTTTTCTTACATCAGAATTACGATCTTCTAAATTATTATATAAATATGGAAGACATACAAGAAGTTCTTCTTTTGAAATTTGTTTTACAGGTATCAAGGGTAATTTTTCTGCTAGCCAACTCCAAACCTCAGATCTAAGTATAGGAGACCCAGATTTTAAAGTATCTCCAATCATTTCACCATCAAAAAATTCTTTGTATCCACATTGATCTCCCCATGTGTTTATGCAAGAAATAGCTGCAGTTCTAATCCAATTTTTATTATCGCCCAAACATTGTAGAAAACCAGGGAAAAGGACTCGAACATGTTGCTTCGTTGGAGAGCCCATGGCTACAGCTAATGCTTGACATATGCCTAAAGTCGATTGAGCTATTTTACTATTACTATCGATCAGTCGTAATGCTAAACCTTGCGGTAAGTCACCAATTGAGCCTTTTATGAATTTTGCCTCCGATATAATAGTATTTATTTTTTGTAAACCTTCATTTCGTACCTAATTTAAACGAAAGTTATTTGGTGATTTTTCGTTTCAGATATCAAACAGTATTATATTTACCTTCCAGTTTTTATCGGATAATTCGTTAAGAAGACTTTCTGTAATTTGATTACTAATATCAATACGTGGAATAAGATTATTAATATCAAATTCACTGTTACTACTCGATTTTTTATGCATTTCTATATCTTCATCATCATTGCTTATTTTATCCTTTTTGTTTTTCGTTCCACGAACTGGTACAGGTGGTGTCTCACCATTATGCTAAAATACAATTTATATCAACAGGATTATTACCATTAAACATGCAAAATTTAATTTGTATACAAAATTATTACATATTTATCATAACCAATAATTTATCGTTTTAATAACAACCTTACCTTTTCACATTCCTGTTCAATTTGTTGACGCAAAGCAAGCGTCTCATTGTCAAAAAAGGTGAGTAATGGTTTACCCATAAATAAATATAATGTGCCTAACAGCGTAATAGCTGCAGTATGGACACTAGGGTTCGTAGCAGTAACTGCTTTTTTAATATTTTCCATTAAACATTTTACATTGATACTAAAACATATGTATTGCATGTTACATGTACATGTTATTTATAGAAAAATCTATTAAATAAATTATCACTTACACACAACCAAATTCTATAAGACCTCTGCATAACAATGCTAATGTTTCTTGTTGAACTTTAGGATTTTTTTGATTAAAAGCAAATGCTACTATTTCATCTGCAACATATTCCAAACTTGTTGCTTCTGCTATTGCTAAAAGAGTTTCACCTGCGATTGTGCTATTTTTTGTGTCTCCTAATTTTTCAGTTATATCCATAATACAATATTCACAGACAGTGCTATAAAAAAATGTAATTATATAATAATATACAGTTAACATTATTATAATACAATATTAGATGTAAATCATACATTGAAAATGAAAAGTTTTCTGCTAAAAACTTCACTATTTCTAATCGTAACTTCAAAACTTGAAAATTCTTATCCTTGAAGCCTGGTTTCTTCGCTAAAATTCGAACAATCACTTGTGTTGGTATTTCTGTTGGATCCATTTGTTTTACAAACTACGACAACGTTATATCATTTGTTAATTAATATTAACTATAATATTAATATCGTGTGTATCATTATAAATTGTATAAATATTCTAACTACCTCTAGAAGTTGTTCAGCTGCAACTAAACGTGTTTTCCAATTACTATCAACAAGACCAAAAAGAATATCGCCTGGTAGAAGCTGGGTAGCCATTTCTTCTATTTCTTCAATACTATAATTCTTTTCTGTTTGAACTTTGGTAGATGATAACTTTTTAGAAACAGCTGTAACGAGTAATCAAAATGAAATGATTAAATTTTTCTATTACCATGTTAAATTTTAATGTCTACCTAAATTAGTTAAAGAGGAAGCAGATGGTTTCTTAGAAGGAAGTCTTTTAACTGTACTAGTATTTGGTCTTCCCAAAACTTTCGACTCTGGCTCTTTGGTTTTTATTGTTGACTCAATTTTACTTGGGGCTGTATTCGGTCTTTCTGTGACTACTTTTGATGCATTAGGAACTTTAACATGTATTACAGCTTTTTCTGCACATTCTCTTATCTAATAAAGAAAAACGAAACATATGCAGAAAGTTTAATTACCCTTAGATTAAAATTTGTGAAATTTTTGTCATTAGATACCTTAGCCATTTTTAAGTTATCTATATCCGTAAGAAATGGCATCATAGATTTTTCACCAATTAATTTAGTAGCTGTGCCTAGAGCCTCGGCGGAACTATCTCGAACAGTTGGATCTAAAGCAAAGAAAATGATAGATATATATTTAAGTAAGTGCTTAAATAATACATTTCAAAACATACCTGGTTCATTCAAAGCTTTTAGAAGTATACCAGTATAAGCCTTTAATAATTTTTTATTCAAACTTAGCGATGGGGTACGTGAAAAACATCGTGCTAAATAAGCAGCGGTTTCTGCTTTTACTGCAGGATTTTTATTTTCTAACGCAGCAAGTGTATCATCTAATATAACATCAATAGATACCTAATATATGTATAAAAAGTAACATTACAATATTTATACAAAGTATACTACTTAGCCCAATTAAATTTCACTTGATTTTGTTACTTGTCATTTATACTTACACTAAGGAAAATAGCATCAGCAGCTTCTCTAAGTGCTTGTACTACATTTTGCTTCTTTTCACGAAACTTCTCTAAAACTGAGGAAAGACATGCTGTTGCATAAGACTGAAACCGTTTTTTGAGACCAGTTGCTAAACCTGCTAAACATTTTCCAGCTAATGCAACAACTAGTACATTAGTATCTTTGGATATGATCTGTTTATAAAGTTTAAAAATACATAAAATAGCAATGATTGTAGGACAAGAATAACTTATATATTATATACCTTTTTTAAAGCTCTTACTACATCTCCATAATCACCATTTTCCAATTTAGGATTTTTTACAAGAGTTTCTAAGGCTTCTAAAGCCTCTTTTCGTTCTTGCCATTTTTTAGCTTCAATTTTTTCATAAAAATCTTTTGGTAGTTTGGAAAGTATATCAACAGGTTGTAATAATTCGTAAGGATCAATTTCTGGAGCTGAACCGCCATCAGTGTCATCTCTTCCACCTTAAACATAACAAAAGCTTTTAATTAAAAATAAGAACATAAAACGATTGCATGGAATTTCAAAATTCCTCACCTTCACCAATCATCTCACTTGCAGAATCTGCAACACATATAGCTTTTGGTTTCTGTGATTTTAAAAATCGAATAGGTACAACTTTTTCTTGTTTTAAATTATTAAATTCTGTTTCTAATTCTGTAATTTGTACTGGCTTCAATGTATTCAGTTGTTGTTTCAAAGGAGCACCTATCCATCTATATATTGTAAAACAACATATGAAATAAATACTTATTAACAAATCTCATGTTATATTAAAACAGTACCTATAAATTTCTATAACCATGAATTTGCCTTCATCTCTAACGGTTTTGTCTCTATCTTCAAGAAAACCAGGAATTTTTTTCATTAAAGGCTTTATATTAATTACTTTTGGTCCAAATTGTCTATAACATTAAGAAAGAAATCAATAAAGAAGCTATATTAGTTACGTCAATGCAACAATAAATGTTAAACCACATCCTATTCTTAATTCTTATAATCGATAGTACATATAATATTGTACCTTAAAGCCAATGTTAATGCAGAAATACAGGCAGCAACAATTTTTGGATTTTTTGCTTCTGTGCCTTTTAATAATTCATCTTGAACAGCTTCGTATTTTTCAATTTCTATATACATCAACGTTATTTGTACTGCCAGCTCTTTTGTCTTAGCTTTAGGTGCAGCAATACATTTGGTAACTATTCCATTCATAACATCACCAACTGTCCTATAATATTAAAAGTATGTAATGTTGTCAAAGAGCTTAAAATATCATCAATGTATATCGCAAAGACATGTGCTAGAAACCTTTATTAATTTAAATATTTAATTACTTTGATACATAACACTTACTTTCCTGCTACTGCAGCATTTTCAATAAAAGCTAATACTGCTTCTAGTCCTTTTTCTTGAGCAACTGCATTACTATCCAATACAAATTTCTTAATAAATCCTAAAAATTTATTCCACTCCGGAGACTTTTCATCGTCGATACATTGGAATGTGTTCACGCATTCCTTATAACCATGCAAGCGTGCTCTCCACAACTACATAGTGCCAATGATTAAAAACATAAATTTGAAAAATCATCCGTGTTAGATTAAATATTAAACCAAAATGTTATTCTGAAATATATTACCTTATGCACGCACCGTTCTTCTAATGGTAATTTAATATATTCTTGTTCTGTATTTTGTTCCATGTTTTAAAATCTATGCATACAATTAATAAAATACTTTTATTTTTTTTAATAAATCATATAAATGTCATAATAATGAACGCAAACAAAAAGCCAACTGTATCTTTCGAAACTACCAATTTCTAAACCCAATCAATGTTGCAGTTTATCAATTCAATCGATAAGTTTATCTACTTTAATTACTTATTTTTCCATTTTTTTTTTCTTATAGTGTAATACAAACTTAAACATTAGTATTTAATTGCTAACAACACAATTATTGTTATCATAAATTTATTATAGATTGCATTAGTGGTACTAAATTTTATAAAACAATGTATTTACATATAAAAATATTTAATACATATTTATATTAAAATATTAAACAAATATTAAATTATATTTTCATTTTACTTCATAAAAATAATTTATATAAATAATGATTAATAAATTTTTGTTGCATTTTTACTTACATATTACAACTGTTCTCGAACTACGTTCGTGCTGTTAGAACTAATAACCTGAGAATTTCACCGGTTATTGTCCTATGAGTCGTCCCACCGATTAACGGATGGCAGGGCAAAAAATGTACCCAAGAAGTAACCTCCGTCTTGTACGGTGTTCGAGTTGTAACGATCGACTTGCCAAATCAATTCGAATTCAAAATATCGAAAACGCCGAATGACCGAGATCGCGCAGCGTCAAAACAATAGAGAGAAAAAAGTGACAGCTACAGAAATATTAGTCGATAGCAGCACTGTCTGCCCGCAATTCGGAAAATGAATGCGATCGAGTCAGTTCTATGATGCCAGACTGAGGACGGATTCTCGAGAACACCCCTTTCCGCTGCGCATACTATCCCATGAGCCGCGTATACGTGAGCTCAGCGTTTCGGACGACTTCGGGAAATCGAGAGAGAAAACAAATGAAAGTCTGTCTCTTTTATTCTTGAAGCGCTTGGATTCTTGGATTCTCACCAGGGCTCATTTTACCTATAGCGTGCAGAAAGCTGCCCTTTTCAACAACCTAACTCATGAAAAACATTTCACAAATTATGCAACATATTTTTTCAGAGCATTTTTCATCGGCTTTCTTACATTATTAATGAACTGTGATAGAGATATTTTTAGAAATATTCTCTTTATTGCGCATAAATTCGGTAGTTTCGACGAAGATGGTTTGCAAAAAGAATATAGTCGATGCTACATATGAATTTTGCAAATAATAAGCAGAATTTAGAGAATAAGAACTTCGACGATGTTTGGAAAACAATATTGATAATGCGAAACAGTCTGGGATCTTTTAAATATCCTTGTTTACAAATGTTTTTAAACTCAAACGCCGATGCTGAAAGATCGTTTTCTATGCTTCCCGATGTAAAAAGCAAGAAACGTAACAAGCTCGGTTTGGCCACCGTCAATGGTATTTGCGTCGTGAAATCGGCATTAAAGGCAAACGGGGAAAAAGTTCGGACCATGCGGGTAGACGATACACACCTATCTCTCATGTCATCTGATATTTTATATTCTAGTTCTGTGAAGCAGCAGGACAGCAGATTACGATTATATGCCGTCGGCGACGGCAGCATCGCAGATCCCTTCTCCCTGCCTCTTCGTCTGATAATGCGAATTAACGATGTCCAAAATATTATCAATTTCATTTATTTTCATCAATCCATTTTATTCTTGGACATCGTCAACGTGTAAATAAGTATTCGATTATCCTCACATCGTTTTTATGCTTTTCATACTGTATTTTCGCTTATTTGCTTATATAAATACAAAGCGAATTTTATGGAAGAGATTTGAAGAGAATTTTGAACAAATAAATATATATCCTTGGTTATATACATTTTATATGTAACAATTATCTCAAAATTCAAACGCATGTAACATAGTAAATTCCTTTACTTTGCTTTCTATCTTTTGCAAATGTAAACAATTGGCAGTATGATCTTTCTTAGCACGATGTCTTTTTTCTATTTTTCTATTTTCTTTGAATTTTCTAACGAATATCCTTCTAATGGAAGAAATCACGACCTTCCCACGGTTTCCATCGAGCGGTAACGTGCATAGTGAATGTTATTAATGTGTAAATATAAACTCAAGTCAAACGTATATTATTCTATCGAAAGCTGCTATAGCATGCGCGGTACCGACGAAAAATGCATACTCATTTTCATAAATTTAATTAAATTGGAGTATCAATGTATTTATCGTTTAATAATCTACATATGGTTAAATATATTTTATGCTTAAATATAAAACAGATTTTTAAATTTGGAAAATGAAAGGTAGTCCTATAACTGTAAGGGGTAACCATCATTATTTTTGAACAAATTTTATTCAAAATTTAACCAGGTTTTGAAAGGAAAGTATAAAATTGAAATATAAAATTTTATTGAAATCCATTCAACCGTTTAGGCGTAATCGTATTAAAAAATGCGTGAAACTAAAAAAAGTCTCATTTTTAAATAATGAAAACGTGATCAGGGGGTCTTAAAATGTGTTTTTCCGCAACAACAATTTTTTCGAAATTTTTTTTCCATAGAAGAAATCCCTATATGACGAAGAATAAGAAATATGCAGTCAGGATCTCGCATGGCCCATGCCACAGGCTTGCTTTCCGGATTGGTTCGATTTCAGCGTTTCAAGAGTGAGAGAGGAAGACTTTCATCTGTTTTCTCTCTCGATGTCCCGAAGTTGTCCGAAATGCTAAGCTCACGAACACGTCTCTCTTGAGTAGCGTACGTAGTGGAAGGGGGTGTTCACGAGAACTCCTGTCCACACTCTGGCATCACAGTGCCTCCTCCTCACACTAGCATCACAGGTCACAGCTCCAGTCTAGCATCACAGATCTTTACGAGTTGTAGCTGAATAGAGATCTAACAAGCTTTCGGTATTTAAAAACTTTTAGTGAATATTTAAATTTTTGTGTTCAAGAAACGCTTCAAAAAAATTGGTTTATCTTTACTGATATTAGTAATTAACATGTAGTATTAGTATAGTGTGTGTATATATTATTATTGTTAGTTGTATAGTGATTATACATATTGTTACATATAGCTATAGTGCTTTGACATTATTATTATTGTTGAATACTATTATGAAGTGAATTGTCATGGCCCCGAAGAGGAGAATGTCACTAACTATAGAGAAAAAAATTGAAATTATGGAGAAAATGGAAGAAGGTGAATACCCCTCCAGATTAGCAAAGCAGTATCGCGTCTCCATCGACACAATTCGTCGAATTCAACGCGAGGGGAATAAATTAAGAAGCTATGCAACTAAAGGAGTCCGCGAGTTACGGAAAAAAAAGATGCGGGCAAGCAAGTACGAAGACTTGGAAAACCGATTGTATACGTGGTTTTTGGAGGGAAAGACAATGGAAAATCCACTCACGGACCTCTTACTGCAGAAAAAGGCATTGGAAATAGCAAGAGAAATAGGGACACTATCCTCATTTCATGCTAGCAGAAGCTGGTTGACGAGATTTAAAAATCGCCATAATATAAAATTATTTCAGTTACGCAGAGAACGTATGAATGAAAATATGTTCAGACGGATTACTGGTCATACGATTGGACAAGAGGATGCTATTAAATATTTGACGGAATGTAAAGAAACTGAGAATTCGTTTATTGCAGAAAAATTTATTATCAAGGATGAAATCGTACAGGATGAAGAAGAAATAGGAGTAGATGAATTGGGAGAAATCGACCAGGAGGAAAAAGAAACAGAAAAAGAAAGAAAAAATAAAGATTTAGATTTCGCATATGAATTAATAAAAAAACATGTGCACACTCAATCAATGTTACCAGTAATACAAGCTGTTATACAAATGGTGAAAGAAGATGAAAAGTTGATTTCAAATACTTAACAATAGGTAAAGTATACTAGAATAATTACTATTTGCACTTACAGTATTAATATTTGTATAAAATCATAAAATAATTCGTATATTTATTGTTGGGTATGTAGATTTAAACGGAGAATTTATTCCATCGAATCGAATCCATTCATAGTCTATTCAAAGTGTTAAAGTCAGAAAAACCACTTTACATCGACTCCTTTAAGAAATACGATGTAATGTCGTCAGTAGCTCAAGCCAGATAGCTGTCAAAGTCTGTGGAGAAGATAGCGAGATAATGTATAATGGGTCATGAAAAACCATCCATAACGTAACAACACTGAATACGGTAACGGTTGACATTGTATCAAACATGCTTAAGATGATCCGAATTTTAAATAAATATAAATCGGATGATGGATAAAGTCTTGCTAAACCATTTTCTAAATTAAAATTTCGTTCCTAGCTTAAAGGTACCAACATTTTTTGTTTACAGACGATAACGTCGAACGTGAAAAAGATCGGCAAGCAAATAAAAGAAAGGGACTGGTACTTGAGATAGCGGCAATGATAAAAGCCGAGTCGATGAGTCTCATACTTGTCCAATGAGTTCGATGAATTTATTGTGAATAATTATTTTTCTTTAGAAATTTTACTAATATATTTGTGACATTTTTATGGTTAAAATAAGTTCAAACACGGTATAATTCGGCCTATATTTACTTATTTAATGAATAAGAAAGGAATAAAGCTATTTTAACTATTAGATAAATAAGTATGATCCGAATAATATTGTATTTGGTATTATTTTAACCCTAGATGACTAAACTTAAATGTGTTACTGTGTAACTAATCATTTGACTCATAGACTGTGAATTAGAAATATGCATATTTTTATATTTCCCTTATTTATTTCAAACAGATTAGCGTAACTTAACACAACCATTATAATATTTTAATTACAAGATAGAAGAGTGGTAAAAAATTAGAGTTTGTAGTCTTGGCAGATCTTGAATTCGTAAAACTTGAAGGGGCCGGTAGTCTATTAGACGAATGTTTAGTTATCTAGGGTTAATAAGAAAAACAGAAATATGTTGGTATCTTTTTCAAAAGAGTGAAGAATAAGAAGGAATGAGATTCATGTGTTTTCATTCGCAACTGACGTAGAGGATATACAAATCTACAACCTTTACTAGGGTATATTAATTATAGAGGTTACAATTTCGAATATTAGATACGCTAGTTGCGAATGAAAACACTTCATTTTACGCTAAAGGCGAACTTAGGCTGAGCAACCAGTAAAAATAGGAAATAGTGTATTAGGGACAATATAAAAATATTTTTATTGGATTAAATTTCATTTTGAAATATGTTATTGTTTGTGTTATTTCAGCAATAATCTGAATCCGGATCGTGTTAAAACATTTGACGACCAAGCGTCGAGCATGTCCTTACATAGTGAGAATAAGTAATGGAGGCAACAGTTTTGCGTTTAACGTAGAGATCATTTTCGGTTTTGGCAAGACTTTACTGTAGTAATCATGTGGAATGTCATAAACAATGAAAGTAAAAGCAGTATCTACGCTGGAATTGAAAACAAATTTTTGGGTAATTTCAATTTTAACATAATTGCTATTAGATGTGCAGTCCGTACTGATATTAGATGTGCAACTAGTAATAAGTGATTTGCTAAACCATAACAGCATTTTTCTGAATTATAGATAGAGCCAGGAACAAGGTGAATAAATTACGTATACCGACCTTGAAGCGTGCCTTAACAGCAATACAGGAGAAGAATGATATATTAGATTCTGTAACATGGTGGCACTTGACCCTCGATATATTGGAGAGATTATGTAAATTAAAAACTTTATGCGAAAAATTTGAAGACAACGATTTAAAATTACCAGAAGTATTGTAAAAATAAATTGTTAAACTAGTTGATCTTCAACAATTGGTACAGTATGCAGCTAAACGTTTACAATGGAAAAATTATTATTAGGGAACATTTATGATGTATGATAAAAATACTGCAAGAAAATAAAAAAGGAAGAAAATGAATTTTGTTATGTCCAAGTTACCGCGATTCTCATGGAGAATTTAATGGGGTTGCGAATCCAACTTTATACCCGATCGCGACGTTGACTTCTGAACGTGGTTAGTGTGAAATTAATCACAACTAACCCGGTTGAAAGTAACGTGATTTAAGATTTAAACTCAGTACTTAAATTTATTGAAACTTAATGCTCTTAAAGCTTGAAATTTGAATTGACTGAAACTACTGAAACGGAAAAAGAAACAGCTCTTTTCAGAGCTATCAAACACTTCTAACGGAGAAACGACTCATATGTCAATTATTAAACAATTAACACTGAACATTTACTTATTTGCTGCTACAATTTTGTATTGAAGAGTAACAAATTTATATACTTTAAGTCTATTGTATAAACAGTTTCAGATATTACTTGTTGAACGTTAAAGTAAGCATTTTAATATATCATAAAAAGACACAATATGCCTGATTGTATTCATTCAAATATATTATTCTGCTCTAAAGCGAAGAAATCTCAAATTTATTAACTTTTCCGTTATTGCGAAAATCAGAATTTCAATTTACCCGTATTTGGTATCTGATTGTATACATTCTATATACAGCTATAGAAGAAAATGTATAAACATTTAAGCAGAGAAATTAACTAAAAAAGTCATTTTTTAAGTATATTGTTTAAACAAATTGAGTTTTTGCAAATCCGTTTACGTAGTCAAATTTGATATTATAAAAAAGAGGAACAGAAATAAATGTAACGTCGAAGGGGTCAGACGTGTTATTGGGAATGGGGTTTTATATTGCTAAATGAAATGAACTCTTATTTGTGAAATAATACTATGATAATTTATTAATACTTTTATATAGCACGAGGAAGGGCAATTTTAACCGCACCTAGCGAGTTTTGTCACAAGACTAGCAGAACGCAGTGGTCGAAATTCTTACAACCCCGTCCGGGTCCTTCAGCCCCATTGTTCTGTTTCTCGATGTTTTCAAACTTTCTAAAATGCCAGATGTGGCTTAGCTTCTTGGAAGAAGCCCTTGAGAAAGTACGTTAAGAGAAAGCTGGTTTATCGTTAATTTTTGCTTCGTAGTATTTCTGTATTCAATTTCCAACATAAATAAAGCATAAAATATCATCTCCTATAGTTTGCGAGATATTCGACCAAATATGTTTTACCACCCCTACTTTGAAGTCAATTTTCACCCCTTCAACGTGGACGATAGCAGATAAGGCACTTCGATATACTTCCTTGCGAGTATTACTCGGCGCGCTTCATTTGAGTATTCGAATAAATTCGAATAAGTAGTTCAATACAACATGAAATAGATGAATTACTAAAAGAGTAAAATCTTCAATTAATACTGTAGGAGCCAGAAATTACCCATAGATTTATTAAGTTTTATTTATACTAATTAGGATTTAAGATTATGAAGGTTTAGTGGCGAAATTATTTCGTGGGGCGGCACTGCCTGCGCGGAGGGCAGAAGATCGTGAGCGAGCGAAACGGAGTTGTAAAAACGATTTTGTCACGAAATGTTTTTTTTTTTTGACACAAGACGCCCATCCTTTGTTCATTCCGTGCGCAATGTTCATGTAATTGTAACCTAACTCTCTTTTGTACTATTTTAAAATATATAATCTTTTATTAATTGTTTCCTACAATACTTTATCTTGTTGGTATAATAACGAAAAGAAGTCAATATAATTGAAAACATTATCAAATGTAGTTTTTCCTATACCTCTCATACAGGCGAGCGTGGAAAGACTGTTTTCGGCCTTAAAATTTATTTTATCCCTGAAATGAGAATATAATTGATCACATTTTAATTGTTAGATAATGTACTTTGACGATAACGAACTATATGATGTTTTGTAATTATTGGAGATTATGGGTAAAATAACAATAACTTTCTTCTTAAAATGTAACCAAACTTTATTTCTAAAAGAGGGTGTATCGTTTCTCCTACGATTTCACGCAAAAATTTCAAGGAAAACTTCGAATGAATCGAAAAGGGTAAAAGATGTAGTTTGCTGGGGTCCCCTAATTCTTATACACAACGTGAAATAAACACTTCATGCATTCCTAGAACCCCTCCAATGCATAGCTCTACCTTACACATATTTCTTCTGAAAGATTAATTTTTATTTATACGTTAAGACGTATTTTATTTTCAAAATTAATATTATATTAACACATTGCGTACGGCGGTCTGCTTGCCAAAAAAACTGAACACAGTGCACACAAGCACTTCTTTTAATTTACATTTGTAAATTCTTATGTGTTAGTACATGTTAGCGTATTTTGGATTGTCACTTAAAGTGCCTAGACCAGTGTTTCCCAACCTTTTTTGTGCCATACCCCACCTTAACCTTTCTAAAGTTTTTATGCCCCCCCTATGTAACATACATAATTTTTAACATTAAAAAATTGATTTGTTCACTTAAGAAACATAAATGATAGGTTCTAGGAAGAAATCACTATGAAATTGTTAACAAAACACAGTAAGTAAAATTTCAAAACATATAATGAAAAACTGAAATTCAAATTCCAAATAATTTTAATACAGATTTTTCTATATTAATTTATTATTTTAATTTAGTGAGATCCTTGCGCTTGATGCTTGCTGCACAGAGATTTTATAATAATTATTTACCGCAATTATTTAAGAATTTGCTTTTTTTGTTAAATTTGGCACCGATATTGCCTTGGCACAGGGTTGCAGTGAAATACAAGTCCAATTGAATGTAACAGAAATCGTAAAAATATAACTAAAACTGATCTTGCCAAGGGCCTTTACTAGGGCTAAGTCAATCTAAAATCTTTGAACGTAAGAATAACGAAGAATAATGTAAGAATTATCCTTTTTGCCCGAATTGATTCATTTTTATACGGAGGAGTTCGACTGGTCACTCCTCCATACCTCAAGGCGATATGCCAATTGGTTAGAGTCATAAGCGGCACTTACCCCCAAACCGAGAACAACAAAAGACGAGCCTTCATCTTAATTTGCAAACGCCACTCTAACACACATATCAGGTTCCGACAAATGAAAGAGTCATTTGAGAAGCGTATCTGAATTTAAAATTAAGATTCGAATTGGAAAATTGCTGAAAAATACGTAAATTTCGTAAGGGGTCAAATGACCCCTCGTGGTACATAAGGTAGGCAAAGAATTTTTCCTGGTAAAATATAAGCTAAGAGAAAAACGGAAAGCGAGAAATTGAATAATCAGATAATATAGGAATTTACAGAAAGTCAGATGAGCGAAAGAAATAACAACGAATGTGCAATCTATCAAGTAAATCTTGAAAGGGGTCATTTGACCCCGCTTGGTACGTTTAGTGTTAAAGTCGTGTCAAGTCCATTTTCGAATTGCCCCCCTGTGGGGTGTGGGCCTCACGTTGGGAAACACTAGCCTAGACCATAATTTAGGCTAGTAAACAATTTATGACTGGGTATTTGGTGTGCCTGGCGAAAAAGCATGTTACAAAGTATGAATGCAATCCCAAGGCGCCACTTGGCTAGTGTCCCGAAGACACGTATCCATCGGGCGTCGGAGGATGTATTGTTTATTCCTTTACGGACGAGTGTCGTCCTAAACGATAAGATACGCATAGGTATACTAGCCTAAGAAATCAAGTATCCTTTGAATGAAATTAGAGAGCTTTAGCGACGAAGTCTTATTTTCCGTACAATGTAAACTTACGATGCGAGACCATGGTAGATAGAGTCAGAACGAATTTCAGTTTGACGAGTCAGTCTTTCAGTGTCACTATCAGAGAAACCAGCAGGCTTTTCATATATTTTATATTTTATAACATCCTACACACGATGGCTAAAACACCCAGAGACGATACGTTTAATATTAACCCCTTGGCCTACACGATATCTGCCAATTTCGCGAGCTATAGTAAACAAGAAAGTCTGTCGTCCGCCGTGCCATTCAACTGTTCAGCCGTGTACCCGAACTGGCGCAAAATCTATACTTTTCATGACATATATTTCAGTGCAACGAAAGGAATTGTGAAATAATAAACAATCTTTAGGTACAAATAGTAATTTTAAGACGTCTAGGGTGTAATCATAATTAAAGGAAAAATATTCGATGTGGAATAACTCCAATCGTTTGTTCTAATAATAATACGCGGCATCTTATGCACAAATTCCACACCACGAGTCAGACTCGTGGCTTTTGTTTATGGCACAAATTCTTTACCACGAGTCAGACTCGTGGTTTTCGCTTATGACACAAATTCTTTACCACGAGTCAGACTCGTGGTTATAGGCTAAAGGGTTAACAGTATTGACGAATACTACTTTGAATCTGACAAGACGGAAGATGACGACATTGCTTCATCCAGTGGAGATGAAATCCGTATAACAAGAAATTCACTCAGACGTTTTTATGTTGGCAGTGATAATAGCATGAAAAAATGAATATTAAATCTTTGACTGCTGAAACGCTTCGTGTCAACGGCGTGCAGCCGGCAATAGCTATCGCTGGGGACTGAATACTTTTTCAAGCAATCTGAAACTGTTCGGCGGTGTATTAAATTTTAATATAATACAGAATCGAATTACTGTTACTTTATCCAATCCAAAATTAACATTTTTTAATTTTTTAAATACTTTTTATCTTCAATGTATATTGTTTATTCATCAAGGGTAAAGTTTTGAAACGCCATAATTTGATAATTATAATGTATTTATTAGCATATTGAACACTTCGTGTATATCTTCGGACGGTCAAGGAAAACTAATAAAACATACGCATCGGCCGACAATAACATTTGTCTGGGAACAGATGAAACAAATTTAAGATATAGCGAAAATTGACGAAATAAACGAGATTTCGGTTTTTCTTGTTGACAAGCACAAGGTATGTTGTTTCTGAATGTTACACGGATATGATAAAATAATTTCTTGACAAATTCAGTAAAGCAGCAGTAAATGATCAAAGCCGTCGCCGAGCGCACATGTGCGCCCATAGTCTATATCGACGGCTTGTGCTGGGCGCAAATGTGCGCCCATAGGCCACAGCGATAGTTTTCGCTGGGCGCATATATGCGTCCATAGCAGTCAAAAGGTTAAGGAAAGTAATAGCAGTTTAATAGTTTTTATAACGCAAACGTTCAACATAAATATTTCTTTTACTGCGCGCTCCTATACCTGTCGTCCACAACGACGCTCGCTCGTCGGGCGATTCCGACCGCAAAGGGTTGTATTAGGCGTGGGAAAGTCTAGGCGTAACGTTGCATCGCCAAAAAGAAAGGACCTTTGTCTTGACGGATCTGGCCACGGAGTGGGGAAGGCTATGTAGCCTTCTGGAAATGTAAATTTTTCAGTTTATATTTTTTGTTCCTATATGTAAAATAAATTACATACATATACCTTTATATTTCTGTCATTTTGCAAATAGACCCTTATTTTTATGTTTTTTAAGATATATTTAGTTTTATTTTACGTTAAAATAAATGACTGAATTATGCACATTTTAGTGTACTTTCGATTTACACGGTTTTACGTATAAAAATTTACGATTTCGATTTACACGGTTTTCTAAGCAACCTATCTTCAGCGTAAGTCGGGGAATAGATGTAATACAATTGGTGCAGGAATATGCTTGTAGGCATTTATATTAATATGGTTGGTAAACAAAATAGTGGAAGACAGGTAGCCCAACAAATGCATGGGTAAAAAAGGCAGTAAAATGACCTTACTGCAATTTAGCAAATGCATCTGGAACTCGGTTTAAAAGAATTAATTTGGGAATCTGTTAAATTGCTTTATTGTGTCGTAAAAAACATATTAACATTTTTGTATGTTACAAAACAATTTTTTCTTATAATCCTAGGGATAGCTAAGCGGATGAATTATCCAAGGGTAAATGCTTTATGTAATTTAAAAGTAACCTTAATCTAGGAAGTTGTTACTTGCTTGTAACAACATGTATGGTACTTTTTGTATGAGAAATTTGTATTTAGGTGAAAAGGACTGATCGGTTAAAAAGTTCTGAGGTAAGTGGTAGAAGGTGATTTCATCTTTCTCACACCTTTGACCAGATCCTCCACAATAAAAGCCCTATTCATTAGCAATACGGTGACGGACCGTTTACTATCATCGAACCTTCTTTCTTTGTCTAAACCAGGGCTGTCGAACTTTTTCCTCGTCAGTACCGTTCATCCCCCACCATCAGTCAGCAGGTTCTCCCACCAACTAGCACTTTAGGCACATCCATGTCCCCCACTTCATGTATCTTAGTACTTTACCGACCGCCCGTGGCTCAATTTATTCCATACGCACTCCCGATCGGTTCATTTTAACGTTGATGTATCGCTAATGAATCGATTTCAATGATTTTCTTTGCATAATTGAAAGCTTAACCCTTTGCGCTCGAGAGGTGACTGTTAGTCACCAAATGATAACTTCGCAAGTTTTCAAACTTTAGTTGTTTTGTTTATTAGTCAAACTCAAAGGTTAAATAGTCATATATATAAATTTTAGTATATCACTTAATTAAACTAAATAACGTTTAATATTGGCGAGTCTTAGTAAATATTTCGAATTTGTAAATTTTTGAAATTAGTATCGTTAGTCGACTAACAATTACCTCTCGAGTGCAAAGGATTAATACTTTATTACAGCATATACGTATACGATATCGCTCGAAACAGCCACCCCTGTGTAAGGAAACATTACAAAATTTACCGACTAAGCATGCAAAAGCCGATTAATAGGTTTCCGGTCGGTAAAGTGTTAGGAAGCATCCTCCATCTCTGTGATCTGATCGCTGATATAAGGCGTTATAATTGCTATATCGTGTAACATAACATGGCAGCATTATGACATTTGAATCAGCTGTGCAGGAGCATAAGTTATCTATATGCGTCTCTCTCTGTCTCTTTCTTTCTTTTCGCTCCTCTCTGTTACTGTTCGGCAGTCAATTAGATTTGGTGGGGGTCGTTTAACGAAGCAGCAAAGTCGGGGAAGGGACAGCCTGTGGCTCGCGAGCTGCAAGTTTGACAGCTCTGGTTTAAACAGTCAAAGTATCGGCACAGGATAGCTGAAAGACCCAATGTGGTCATCAGGTCTGTTTACTCTCGCTCATTCACTCCCCGAGCCTAACGCATTTTAAGACCCTGTCATAAATCCTTAAAGACCAGCTGTTTGTTTGATGATCCTTCCCTAAATGCTGTTTAACACTATTCCTACTGACACTTCACGTATACCTATACCTACCGCGACCGGTCAAACGATCGGTCATAGTAGGTAAGACAGACTACAAATTTTTCTCAGAAAATAAACAATGAAAAAAGAAAGAAAATATTTAAAAATGTATTTTTGAAGGAAACATAGTTTTTAGTTAGTACTTTTTATTTATTTAGTTATTTTATTATGGTATATATATATTATTTAGTTAGTAATTAGTAGTAGAAAGACGTATTTTGGGTGTGATAGGGAAAATGATCGACAGTTTACGTGTTACGTGTGGTTTTATTCAACGTGCACGTCGCACGTTGCCGTTACAATAATAAAACACCGAATGACCTTTCTTTCCGAAATCCTTCGTCCTATATTCCCGTCGAACAAGGGAGCATTTTCCGAGACGAAGGGAGAGAGGTTCGTTTCGTCGCGACAGTGTGTCGCCGGAGGTAAGTGTGGCTACGCGAGAGAAAAACCACGTGTACGTTACACCGTCGAACCGTCTCGACCCCAGTGGTCCTTAAGGGCCGTGAAATTTCTCGCGTCGCCACAGTATATTTGAGGAAAAGTCGTAAAGTTTAAAAGCGATTCAATTGCGTTGTACATAGGAAATTCTAATAAAAGTTATAAAAACGGTCAAATGGCTGGTCGTGATAGGTAAGATAGACTACAGATTTTTCTCAAAAAATAAACAATGAAAGAAGAAGTGAATATTGAAAAATATATTATATGTATATTTGAGGAAAAGTCGTAAAATTTAAAGGCGATTCAATTACGTTGTATATAGGAGATTCTAATCGAAATTTTAAAAACGGTCATTTAACCGGTCGTGGTAGAAATAGTGTTAAAAATACGTTGTCCCTAACGTACAAATATTCGATGTATCTATTGTTCCGTAAAAATTCATAAATCAACTTTTTTATGGATATCTACACTCCATTGAGAAATTTTCTCAAGATACTTGGTGGATATTTTTTTTAATTATTCATGAATTTGCGCAAAAAAAAATTAATTCTCCCTGCTTGAAAATCTTATTAGACTGATTTTAATATAGTCTTGTGGATTCTTATCGAGTAGCTAGATTTAGTGATAATTCTACGATTTCTTTCTGAAATGCGGCAGATGATTATTTATGAATTTTTGAATCATGAAAGCTGTTTTCAACAGCCGTTTTGATATAAGTTGAGTCGTATATCATTGCATTTGAGCATGACCGTACGAGTATTGACTTTATTTACTGATCGGCCGAATTTCGTTTCCGTCAGGCGTAAAATAGCCAATTCTTTAACCGCTTCCAACTAACAAAAGGAAGCCTCAAATGCAATTGTCACTTTAGATTGTTGTTTTATTTTTACTTATGCAATTAATCCTTTTGGTTCGTTAAAATTAAAAAAAGTTATATATTTATCATTTGAATAGTTGTTTTTTAAATATTTTACTTCATTTGGTTGTTCACTCTTACATTTAACATTTGAAATAAGTAAACTTGTTTCTTCAGAATGAGAAAAAATAAAGTAGAAATATAAACACAAAAAGCCATAAAAGATACAAGGTACTGCTAAATATCTTCAACATTTCGAAACAAATACGACGATTTAATTGTTTAACGGTTAAACTTTAACCCTTTTAGTGGCAGGCATTTTATGGAGTATATGAATAACTTTATAAGGAATAAAATTCCGAATGTTGGGATTTTTTTCCTCTGTAACCAATAGTAAGGATAATGCCCTGTTGAAAATATTTCGTTACGCCTACAACAAATTTGTCAGTAAGCGGTTTGGGTATAGATTTTCGGTTTCTGCGAATCGGCCCGTGACAGTATTCGCATAAGTACCGTGGGCCGATAGATCGGCCAGCTGACACTAAAAGGGTTAAGACTTTACACTGTGGAAATAATTTCATACCCTGCAACCCTTAATCGTCTCCCACTTTGTTTCGCTCGACGGGAATTCAATTTCTTCTCCATTCCATATCTTATTTCTTTCGCATTGGATGCACCAAGACAAAATTATGGGTCGTATTCAGATTTATTTATTAGTTATAGAAATTGAATTCCTAGCGGCCAGGTAGCCTTGAAATGCTGTTACAGGCACACGTATTTTTGAAACACATAGCAGTCATTAATCCTATAACGCATATTACATTCGTTTCATTGCCAACAATCTAATTACATTCTAGTAGGATAATGAAGACGTCATCAAATTGCTATGAGAGAGATACTGTAAGGATACATATGCAGGTATTAACATTAAAATAAAATAAAGGAATCAAACACCACGATCGAACCCATGAACGTTGCATTTATTTCTGATTTTTTGTTTTATAAAATCAATTGTCTTCTTGTTACAAGCACCGACTGAACTCTGCCGCTTTTATTCTAATTTTCTTTGTTGACAGCAGTCCCGAAAAGGCTTACTGCATTGCATTGTATGAGATGGATTACCTCGCAGATGCCTTGAACGATTATCCGCTAACACAGGCATGGTAGACAGTTATTAGGGTGGTTATTAGGTTTAAGGTGGCCTAGGTTTATGGTGGCCTATTAACACTTTGCTGGCCGCTGTCACGTATCCGTGATTTCTTTTCGCCAACAGTGATGCTTCATTTCGATGTTTGTATAGGTAGATACATTGTTGCAAAGCAATATTTGACGAACAGGGAATAGTGGTTTCAACTGTTTTCCCCTCCCAATTTACCAGATTGTAACTACAGTGGTATCTCAATATACGAGTGCCCTAATATACGAGTGTTTTGAGATACGAGCCGCCGAGCGAGCGATATTTTGCTTTGAGATGAGAGCAAGATTTGAGATACGAGCAAGTGATTGCAGGTGAAAATGAGCAAAGCGTGACGAAAAAAGCGAAGACCAGTGACGAAAATTAAGCGCTTCCATAAGCACTTCACTTTTTCTTTTATTATGTTTTTATAGAATATGCATTTGTTATTTATAAATAAATGTTTCTTCTTGTAAATACATTTTTCTTACTCAAAAACACTTAACAAAAACAACTGAGGTTGTGTTTTGGGAGCTGAAACGGATTAATGGCATTTTAATTAATTTCAATGGGGAAAATTGTTTTAAGATACGAGCGAGGTTACGGAACTAATTAAACTCGTATGTCAAGGTACCACTATACTTTTGTTACGAACGGTTTCGTAAATATCACTTTTTGCGAACAACAGAACCTGCGTGAAACTCGCCGGCGGCAGCATAACAGCGATTCGATAAATGCGCGGCCGATAAAGTGTTAACAAACGATGTTGGATAGCAGCTTCGGGAGTAGACCAAACTTTTAAGGCCAGGTCACTGTCAGTCTAGACCCAATATTACCCCTTTGCGCTCAAGAGGTGACTGTTAAAGTCGTCTAATAATATTAACTTCAAAGATTCTCAAGTGCAAAATATTTACTAAGAATTGCTTATATTAAACTTCATTTAGTTTAGTTAAGTCATATACTAAAATTTACATAAGATATTTAAGTATTTGCAAAGAGATTTATGTATTCTATTAGTAGGTTAGGTTATTGTGTTTTCTGTTTTTTTTTTATGATAAAATAATAACTAGAATAGGGTAGAATGAGGAGAGAAGAATAGGGTAAATGGGTAGGTTAGGTTAAGGTTAGATATTGCTAAATTATAAGAAAAGTGTAGCCGGAAGTCATCCAAAACCGAAAGGTGCGGATTGTGTACAAATAAAATAAAACAAAAAAAAAATACTAAAATTTACATATATGATTATTTAATCTCCGGGTCTGATTAATAAACAAACTAAGTAAAGTCTGAAAATTTGTGAAACTCTCATTTGGCCACTAACAGTCGCCTCCCGAGCGCGAAGGGTTAACCTTAACGTTATTCGGCCCCTGGGCCAGTCTTGAACGGTGGGGGAAACGCCTCGGTAAGAGAGGGGGCTACCCCAATATAAACGGGTAGACAAATGAGGACCGAGCATTTTTGGTGAAACCGGTCTACGCAGTAGAGGCAAACGTATAGAATTCAAAAGTTGGATTGAAATTCAAATACTTTTTTTATTATAAGTGACTTTTTTCCGTGTGTGAAACTGTTCTTAGTGAAGTTTTTTTGTGATTATTTGTGACAGAGTTCGGTGTGACTTCTTTTTGTGAAACTCTACCGTGTGTGATAAACTTTGTGTGTACATTTTCATGACTGAGAAGAAAATAAGATAACCATCGCATAACCAATGGAGGCAAATCATACAGAATTTTTAATGTCGAAGGTGAAGGAGGTACTTCGACAGCACGGACTACCAACAACGGGCAATAAAGGGAAGATGATCCAACAACAGGACGACAATTTTCCGGAACTATCATGGACAGAAGGTGAAATTTCAATACGAGCAAAAGAAGGAATAGTAGAAAATGCTGTCACAATCGAACATCGCCTCTCAACTAGTACGAGTGACTACAATACGATGGCATTCTCCGGACGAAGTACAATTACAAAGGCAGCCATCGATCAGCTGTTGCGCATGGAGTTGGAACTCATACGTCGAGAACATAATCTTATGCAATGCGCGATTCAGTTGCTGCAACAGAAGACCGAGATGCTGAAGAATCATCAGCGATCGCAGCAATAATCGCGAATAAAATTCAAACCGATTGGTGATCTACACAGAAATTTTTGTTGAGGAAAGCAATGCTTCCAGTATTTCTAGAGAGTTAGCTCAAGATATTGGTAACGACGTATAATTTATAGAATGCTCTTATTTGCTCAATCCGGACAACTATCTTTATCTGCTCGAAATTGCAAAATAAAGCGCTGCAATGGTTCCATTTCTGAACCAAGCATTTGAAAATCGAAATGGACGAACTATTGAATCATGTGGAGACAATGTTTGGACACAGTGAAAACCGTTAAGAAACCTGACGTAAATTCGATAACAGAACATGGGACATTGAAGAAAGCATCAAAAACAAAAAACAGTACATGGGTCTCTGGCAATTGTTTTTGCAAATATTTTCACGAGAAGCTAATTTTCGCGAATCGCCTACCAATTATGGAACAAGAAATTGTAAATTAGATAATACACGGACATTCCAGAGGTTTTTCCACTCAATTAATGGCGGATCCGTAATTTCAACTTGCTATGAAGTGTACTGGAAACGTTCAGTAAAATATGTTAACGAGGGAAACCTGAGAAAAGCAAGATATCAGGTATATGGACAATGCCAACAATAGAGCGGAAAATAATGGCACCGCCCGCAGCGAGAGGGCTGATGTAGTAGGTAACGGAAAGGTGCTACAATTGCAACCGAAGAGGACACCGACGGTATGAATGCTGCCAACTACAAATGGAAAAGGGTTCCTGTTTTGGATGCGGCAGAAATAGGACACCTGTTAACAAGCCTTCCCCAAAGAGAGCAGTTCCAGATAACTCATATGCGAAGATTCCTACTTCAAGAACACGGATTTCAGTGCAACGTGAATCACATCATGGACAATTTAGAAGTAAGTTTGCATACATTCCTCGATAGCGGTAGCCGAATAAGTTTTATAAAGAAAAGTTGCGTTTGGCGGAATTGAAAACACCATACCAGACAGTTTGTAGAAATTAACAATTGTCATTTGAATCCGATAGATGCGGTATGCGTTGCGATTTTTCTCGATGGCATTTTGCGAAAAAAATATTAAAGCTTCTGATTTTGCGAAATAATACTGTGCCCATGTTTTGTAATTTTAGGTAGAGATAGGTTATTTAGAATAGCGTTAATAACACATCCGGAATTCGAAAAAGACGTAGTTCTAGAAATTATGAATATTTTCGCTGAACCGACAGTGGAAAAAGTCACATTCATTAAATATAAACTATGCACTCCAGAGGTGACTGTTGGTCGTCTAATGATAGTAACCTCAAAACTTGTCAAATTCAAAATATTTACTAAGATTCGGTTATATTAAACGTTATTTAGTTTAGTTAAATAATGTACTGAAATTTACATACATGACTATTTTACCTCGAGCCTGACTAATAAACAAACTAACTAAAATCTGAAAATTTTCAAAACTATCATTTGGTGACCGACGGTCACCTCTCGAGCTGAAAGGGTTAGTACTAATA
>JAOPTO010001236.1:49232-92787 GCA_033822845.1 Tetrapedia diversipes
TTTTTTAATGCATTCGATGGGCCGCTTAAAAAAGCATCTCGATTGGGTTTAATTTGTAGTGGCAGGGAGGCAGTCGAAGCACCCTTATATCTTTGAGAAGATGTTACATTCATATTGTAGGAATGCGATTGAGTGGGTACAATTTTAGGAAAGTGTGAAGAGTGCTTGAGTTGGGCGATAGCCGTGTAAACGTAGAATGTTTAGACTCGAGTGTTTCTAAGGCGTGAAAGATGAGCACTTGAGAAAACAGTGCGACTGAGGAATTTTGGGTGGTCGTGACCGAATGCATCGAGTGAGAAAAACTGACAATTAGAAAGAAAGGAAATGAGTGTTTGGAAGAATAGATGACGGGGAAAATACGAGCGCGTGGCAGAAAAAGTTTGACTCGTAGAAAGAGTGTGATTCTGAACGTAGTAGTTGCTAAGTTGTAAAGTCGTTAAAAAGTTTTAAATATATATTTATTAATATTCTAATCACTTCATTTTATTTTATTCACACCTGAGGTCCCATCTTTCGCTCTACTAAATTAAGTAAAAACTTAAGAATTTTCCTATAATATCTTTCAATAATTTATTTTTCGTGTAATCTACATTTACCTAATTTTTATCCAAATAATAAATGTGGCGAATTGTTTCCCGAAATCCTTTTATTCTTCTTAAATAATTTATTTGCTATATTATTATATCTTCCCTGTTTGTTAAAAAGCTATTACGCCCTCGACGTAGAATCTTAAAATTCATACTTTTTAGAAATGTATAAGCTGTTATTCTTTTTAAATTCGGCAATGTGCAATCGATATTCACCACTTCCATTACTTTATTTATTGTCAGCAGTTCATTGCGAAAGAAAAATTGATAGATTATACGTTTTATGGCATGTTTATCGAAATCGCCTATTTTATCGCCACCCTTTTTTCAAATTTTTGTTCTTTCTGAAGACGTCTCAAGATATTCATTTCCAATCTGATAGGCTGATCTGATAGAATTATGAAGTTGAATTACATTTTTGTAGTAATATGTGTAAATACAAGTACTATTGGCAAACGAAAAGGTGAAGCATTTCCCACAAATTAACCCCTTTGGCTCTATGAACGCATATGTGCGTTTGGTTGAAAGTAGCTGCTGTGTATTAAAGGCACATATATGCGTCTGTCGATTTTTTCGATTAATATGCAGTTATATTTTTGTAAAAATAATACAGGGACACTCGGTAGTAATTTGCCTTCCTCAGGTAGCGGTCAACCACTATTAACCCTTTGCACTCGAAAGGTGACTGTTAGCTATCTAACAATATTAATTTCAAAAATTTTGAAGTTTGAAATATTTACCAAGATTCACTTATATTAAACTTCATTTAGTTTAGTTAAGTCGTATACTAAAATTCACACATATGATTATTTAACCTCCGGGTCTGATTAATAAACAAACTAACTGAAGTCTGAAAATTTGTGGAACTATCATTTGGCGACTAACAGGCGCCTCTCGAGCGCAAAGGGTTAACCCTTTGAGTGCGGAATATTCGCGGCCAGTGCTGACGATCGCTGTGGACGGAATACTTTATAGCTAGACTGTCGTCTGAAAAAAATCGTAATAAGTTATAGTAATTCTTTCGCACGAGATTAATACGTTGAGCCCGGCGCCGACTTTGCTGTCCTTTCCGTTCAGCCGGCAGTCGGCGAGCGATACAAAGTTGTAGGGTATCGCCGAGAGATAAGGAATTATTCTTTGTTGCGCTAATTTCGACGCCTTTTAGGTCGGAATAAGCCGGAATATGTCGGAAAGAGAAGAAGATAGTGACACGTCAAGTGAAATATTTTTATCTTCCAAACGTCGCAGAGTAGTACGGTTGTCATCATCAGAAGATGATAATTCATTAGACGGACCGACGCCAGCCAAACGAAAATTCTAGTGCCGGCCACACGGAAAGTTCACTACCGGTCGGGCTCAACGTGTTAACCCTCCGACTACTGAAGCTTGGCGGCCTGGCCATGGGTCTCTCGGGACCCTCACGGATATTCCACTAATGCATATTTAGAGCCATCCATGTGGCTCACCGATACTGTTCTACCCAAAGGACGGTCGCTCGAGACCGAGGTCCTCACCGATACTGTATACAGTGACAATCACCCGATTCATAGGAAGATATAGGAGCGTATAGGAACAGATAATAATAACGTGAATTATCAAACGTCGAAGCTATATTTATTGTATATTTACGTATTGTCACGTATGCTATCTAAAATTTGCTGGATTTTTCTCGAATGGCCACTGCAAATGTGTCTTTCATAATTATCGCACACGGCTATATATTTATTATCATTGTCTACACAAAGACAACATTAAATACTAAAATATAATGCTAAAATGCTAAAACAATAATAAAAGTATGGAAATATAAAGTAAACTTTGAAATAAAGAATTGTTTCGATTTGCTACACATGTTTCTTCTTCAGAGCGTTGCTAGAAACTGACTGTCGTCGGTTTCGTTACTTCGGCACTCTGGCGGAAACGTATATGTGTTAGTGCGATCGTCACTTTTCTCCTACCACACAGCGCCCATCGTTGTATGCGTTATCGCTTTCAAGGGACTCTCAGCATGGGTTACGAAAGACCCATGGACCGCAGGCGGAGGGTTAATAGTTTAATATTTCTTTACAGTATACTTATGATATCGTTCTGAAACGTGTTACCTTCGTATAAGGAAACGTTATAAAATTTACAAACGAAGCACACAGAAAGCCAATTATTAGGCTCCCGATCGGTAGTGTTAATATTCTATGTTGATGTCTACACCAGTGCTATTCATTTGTGCTGTATCTCACTCTGTCACGTTTTGTTTCGTTCGTTTTCTTCGTTACACGATGAGCAGAAGAGGTATATTCTTTTGCTTACTTGAATTCCCGTAGAACGGTACAGGGGCAACAAGGGATCCCATCCCCACCTGAGCGGCACTTTCTGAACCTCAGCCACGCACTCTGTCATAGTAGTAGGAATAGATTTCAATTGCGTCCTTATCTCAATATGTATACAGGGTGTCCCAGGTTTTAATGTTCAAACTTTGTCAGTGTATTCCATGGCACAAAGTAAGAAAAAGATTTTATGTAAACATAGGTCATATAGAGCTTTATTAAGAAGTTATAACAAAAATTCAGAATAAGAACAGTAATCAGCTTGCTGTTAGTGCGAGCATTGGCTTCGATAAATCAACAGTATTGTGTCTTTCAGTAGATTATGTAAGCTATGTTTACTATCTGAGGTCACCAAACATTGAAACGAATTTTCGCCAATACTAGCTTGTGAAGATCGTAACGAGGGCTGGCGTTTGAATAGATTCAAGATGCTGGCATTATACGGATATTTTCCATTTCGATATAAGTCGCTAATTTAGGTAAATAATGAACTACAATTTTCGCTCAATAACATGATTAATGCAGACAAAAATTATAAAAAATATTTTATTATCGACTAGCGTTAATTGTTATTTGTATTTGAGGTAATTTTATTATTTTCCTATAGTATCTTTTTCCTTTTCAACAAAACAATAATTTAATTTAATTTAGAAAGAAGTTATGACTACGTCAATGCTGTTCAGTTCCAATTCCAAATCCACACCTCGGACCAGACACAGTCCAGACACCCAGCCATAAATTGCGCTATAGTCGACGCTACGATCCTAACATTTTCAGCGACCTCCCACCGTCTGTAGTCCTGCACTACGGTGTCTCATTTTCGACCGCGCCCACTATAGGTAATCTGACATGAGTGATGACAACTTCGACAGACGATGTTTAAGCAATCGTAGGCTTATTATTAGCTATAGAAAAATGTTTTCAGAGGGAATAGGAAAAAAAACGAAAATAAATAAGAAAATAAACTATCCCCAACCGCTTGCTGGTATTTCACTTATTCCTTAGCTTGTGAGAATAAGTAAAGATATTTCATAGAATAGATTGCAATCATTGCAATTGTGGTAGTAGGGGTGACGAATGGGTGAGTGAGAAAATAAATAAGGATGAGAATGGATGTGAGTGTGAAGATTGAGAACAGGGCGATTGGTGTGTGGTGTGTGTTTTGAACGAGCGGCTGAAAATCAAACGAGCGGTATGAATCTTTAATGTAAGCGCAGATGAGAACAAAGAGAGTATTTGGTGCGCCTGACTTTCGATGATTGAGTGAGAGAACGAAGTGCGAAAGGGATAGAAAGTCGAGCGAGTAGACGAAATAATGTCGCGAAAGAATCACTCTGCGTGGAGAAGCGAGTGTGATTAGACGAGTTTTAAATAAAGCCGTGTTATCTTTAAAAGATTACTTATCTTATGCCTGACACACCATTCACTCTATACAATTATTGGCTAAAAACGAATGTATGTTAGCGACTGCATATTTTTGTATGGTTACCGAAAGTACTTAGACTGTTATTATGGTTAGTGAACGATTTATGACTGGATATCTGGTATGTGCTTGGTTAGAGAGACAAATTCATGGTAGGAAGTATAAATGGATCCCCAAGACACCACTCGATGAATAGTGACACGAAGGCACATAGTCATCGGGCGTCCAGAGAGGTATTGTTTATAGTATGCGTGAGAAAGTGTAGGAATAGCAAGCAACCAGATGTTGCGTCGCCTGAAAGATAGGACCATTGTCCTGAAGAATCTGGCTACGGAGTGGGGAAGGCTGTAACCTTCCGGAAAGAGGTTTCTGATAGGTCACATGGCATTTACGCCAAAACCTTCCGAACAACGAGTCCTTGTTATCTAAATACCTATTTGTAATAACCCCATCATCGTGTGTACCAGTAGTAGTATGAAAGTCAGTATACGTGCGATGCGTACCACATTGATATAGCAAAGGATACCGTGTAATACCTGGCTGTTGCGGTATCGTTTACTGGAAAGGTAATTTAACTCATTCGTTAAATATTTAAATTAAATTGAATGAAAATTGAATAAAATAAAATTAAATAATTTATTTAAATTAAATTAAATATTAAATATTAAATATTTTCCGTAAATATCGTAACAATAGAAAATCTGTGAAACATATGGTACTCGTCAACGATCATACTACGCAGAAAGCACCGGTTCTCGTCCGATCACCGAAGTTAAGCTGCGTCGGGCGCGGATAGTACTTAGATGGGTGACCGCTTGGGAACTCCGCGTATTGTTGACATCCATTCTTTTGTTCTTTTTTGAAATCTTCCAAATTCTACTGCGTAATGAGTTACAGTAAGTTTCGTTCCACCGCTTTTTTTCTGTAAGTTAGCTTATTCCCTCTTTTACAACCCCAGCATCAAGTGTACCAGTAGTAATGCAAACCGCAAAATACGTATTATCCACACCAAATTGATATAGCGTAGAATACTGTGTAGGATACCTGGCCATAGCTGTAACACATAGCGGAAAGGTACTTTAACCATGGTGTATAGGAAACAGATGTTTATCAAGTGTTTTCCGTAAATACCCTAACAGTAGGGGGTATACGTGAGCGCCGGGCCTATGGGAGTCCCTTATTTATGACACTGGCTCAGCTATTGAGGAGACTCGATTGACTCAAAAATTAAGACTGTTGTTCTGTATGGGCGTTAAGAGGGTTTGAAAACAGCAGAAAAAGGCTGAAGTTTCTTCATCCTCAAAAATAGCACTACCGGTACGCTCATGTCGCAAATATGCCAAGGAAAACTTATCAAACCATGAACCCAAACTATGAGATATCTCGTAGTTTGCAGTTTTGGCACATACGCTTTCTACGAGATATTTCGTAGTTGTCAGTGAATGGGTTAACCACTATAAACAGTGAACATATACTAAATATTTCCCGTGAATATCGTAACAATAGAGAATCTGTGAAACATATGCCACTCGTCAACGATCATACTACGCAGAAAGCACCGGTTCTCGTCCGATCACCGAAGTTAAGCTGCATCGGGCGCGGATAGTACTTAGATGGGTGACCGCTTGGGAACTCCGCGTATTGTTGACATCCTTCCTTTTGTTCTTTTTTGAAATCTTCCAAATTTCACTGTGTAATGAGTTACAGTAAGTTTTGTTTTACCGCTTCCTTTCTGTAAGTAAGCTTATTCCCTCTTTCACAACCGCATCATCAAGCGTACCAGTAGTAATGCAAACCGCAAAATACGTATTATGCGCACCTAATCGATATAGCGTAGAATACTGTGCAATACCTGACCATAGCAGTAACACTTCGGGGAAAGGTACTTTAACCCTCCGACTACTGAAGCTTGGCGGCCTGGCCATGGGTCTTTCGAGACCCTCACGGATATTCCACTAATGCATATTTAGAGCCGTCCAAGCGGCTCACCAATGCTACGCTACCCAAAGTGACGATCGCTCGAGATCGAGGTCCTCACCGATACTGTATGCAAATCACCCGATTCATAGGAAGATATAGGAGCGTATAGGAACAAATAATAATAACGTGAATTATCAAACCTCGAAGCTATATTTATTGTATATTTACGTATTGTCACGTATGCTATATAAAATTTGCTGAATTTTTCTCGAATGGCCACTGCAAATGGGTCTTTCATAATTATCGCACACGGCTATATATTTATTATCATTGTCTACACAAAGCAACATCGACCTATCTTTTATTTTACGTTCCTACATAGTGCTGAAAACTAAAATCTAAATAGTAAATACAAAAATAATATACAATACTAAATACTAAATACAAGAATAGTGTAAACTACTAAATATTAAATACTAAAATATAATGCTAAAATGCTAAAACAATAATAAAAGCACGGAAATATAAAGTAAACTTTGAAATAAAGAATTGTTTCGATTTGCTGCACACGTTTCTTCTTCAGAGCGTTGCCAAAAACTGACTGTCGTCGGTTTTGTTACTTCGGTCCTCTGACGGAAACATGTATGTAGTCCCATGCGTATATGTGTTAGAGCGATCGTCACTTTTCTCCTACCACATAGCGTTTAGCATTATGTGCGTTATCGGTTTCGAATGACTTTCAGCATGGGTTACAAAAGATCCAGAATCCGTAGGCGGAGGGTTAACTATGGTGCATAATAAACATATTTTTACTAGGGGTTTCCCGTAAATATTGTAACAATAGAAAATCTGTGAAACATATGGTACTCGTCAACGATCATACTACGCAGAAAGCACCGGTTCTCGTCCGATCACCGAAGTTAAGCTGCGTCGGGCGCGGATAGTACTTAGATGGGTGACCGCTTGGGAACTCCGCGTATTGTTGACAATCCCTTCTTTTGTTCTTTTTTGAAATCTTGCAAATTCCACTAAACAAGCAATTACAACGGAATGTATGTTGCGCTTTATCGCACTCCCAGAAAAGTTTTACTCCTTTTTGTGTAACCCTGTTAGCAATCGTATATTTTTGAGTGATCATCAAAAATACCTAGATTGTAACTTTTACTATTGAACGATTTATGACCAGATCTTTGGTGGGTGCCTGGTTAGAAAGTTCGTTGGAAAGTAGGAATGGAACCCCAAGACGCCACTTGATGAGTAAAGTGCTCTAAAGACACGTAGCTATCGGGCGTGGAGGGATGTTTGGTTTACATTATACGTAAGAAAGTATAGGAATGGCAGGTGACCCCCGTTGCGTCGCGTAAAACATGGAACCTTTGACCTGAAGGATCCGGCCGCGGTAGGGAAGTCTATATAGCGAACTACACCATCATCAGTTATACCAGTAATAGTACGAAACGCAATATACAATAACTAGCACAAATACCCGAATACCACTATAGATTTGACTTTCATGTTCTGTATTTTAATTAAATATACAAAACACATAAAAAAAACTTTACATTATGATAAAGTATAATTTTTAAACAACATAAATGCAAAAACATTTCTTTTTACAAGTTACTTAAATATTGGAAAGGAAACGAAGGAATCACTGATTTTCATGTTGTAATAATATTCGGTTACTTAATGAACTTGAGATAAACTGAGTAAAGTAGGGAATTTTTATAAAACCTAAGTACTTAGATTGATATTTCACTTTATTAAAATATGTTTTATTTTGTTTAACATGATAAAAATTATTTTTTGTTAATAATGCCCTGTATTTTATTCCTAATTTAGATGAATTGATAATTTTTCTCATGTATGTAAAGTATTTTTTACTCTTTGGGTGTCCCAGTTCTGGATTGAGGAATTCGTATAGAACTCGACATTTTAATTTATTTAATACATAAATTTCACAAATCAAAAATATTTTTTTCTCTGATTTATCTCGTAATACACAGCCAGTTAATCAGCCGATCTTTCATTCTTAGCATACCTACATAGAATATTGTTAAGATGCAATAATGAAAATTAGTTACGTTGAGTTAGTTTTTTAACAAATTTCAATTTAAAATACATTCTTAGAAAATAGCTTATCTTTCATATATAGGGGTATTGATCCTAGTAACATTTTGACACAACTGAAGAATAACTACACTTTGTTATAACTATGAGGAGTTTAATTAAAGTATGATGCTACAATGCGATATATGAATAATTAGTTAGCTTCCCGACTGGTTATCGACAATAGACAAAAGACGTAAGAAATATCACGGCACTCTTCAATATATTGTAGCGAAGGTGGTTGGTTGGCCGTAGGTAGGAAATCTTAGCCGACGGAGAGGTTTCAGAGGAGAATTCGATTTTAACGGTAGTAATAATCTTTAATAAATAAATATAACCAGAAATAACAATGATAACAAGAAAACGTTATAACAAAAGTACACTAATAAATATAACAAGAAATACAGGCAACCCTCCTATAACACGGTAGTTAGGTTCCTAGAAAATGCCGTGTTGTGTGAAACCGTGTTGCATGAGACCCAGAGCTAGTGCAAAAAGGGGGGTTACGTTCTAAAAACTTATTAAAAACAAATATTTTTCTTAATTCGACATAAACAACGTAATTTTTATTAAAAATATAAATGTATGTACAACACAAAGTATAAAAAAAATATTTTAATCTAACGCAACCATAATTTAATGAATTTACTCGTCGTCACTGCTCAGTATAATCAACCGAGAACGTTTTTTCGGTGGAACGACATCGCCTTCACTTTCTGAACTTTTTTCGTTATTTAAAGTTTTTGTATGTTTTCCCCTCTTAAAAAAATCTGTAATGGAACTTTGCTTGCTGGTTCTTATTAGATCATTGTAAATTTCCCGGTATGGAGCTAAACAGTTTTGCAGCTCCCTTTTGAATTTTCGACTTCTTTCCGTCGAAGGGTCTTCATTCAAGAAAAATGATTCCAGATTTTCCGCTAAGCATAGGCCTTCTTGTAATTTTTTTAATGTTAAATTCTTGACTGCACAATCTTCGTCAGAGCTAGCGTCCTCAAAATCGATTTGATTTGCATCTAGGGATGCCATTTCGATTAATTCCGCTTCGTCAACTTCTTCTTCCACTAATAAATCTTCAATGTCTTTGGAAGCCATATCCACAAAACCTTCGCCTCCGATTGATTTAGCGACTTCTAATATCGCACCAATTTCATTTTCTAATGTTTCACGTATGTTTTCCGTTTCAATTGCAGAGGGCCATATCTTCTTCCAACACGCATTTAATGTTGATGTTTTTATTTCATTCAGTGACAAAGATATGATATCGATGCAGTGCTTGATGGAAAATTTCTTCCATGCTTCCATTACGCTAATTGATTGCGAATCGGTTGCGTCTAAAATCCACTGTAACGATCTTCTTATGTAATATGTTTTAAAGGTGTAAATAATACCTTGATCCAGTGGTTGGAGCAACGAAGTAGTGTTCGGTGGTAAGAACATTATTTTGATGTTGGGATGTGTTAAATCTTGTGGGTGGCATGGAGCATTATCTAATAGCAACAGCGCCTTGCAGCTCAAATTTTTTCGCTTTAAATACCGCTCAACGCTTGGCACAAAACAATTCAAAAACCAATCTCTAAATAAATGTCCTGTTACCCAAGCTCTCGAATTTGCTGTCCAGTATACCGGCAAGGTGTTTTTATTCACGTTTTTTAGTGCACGAGGATTCAAAGATCTGTACACTAGCATCGGTTTTGTCATGAAGTCCCCCGATGCATTACTGCACAAAAGGAGCGTTAAACGATCTTTGGACACCTTAAATCCGGGTGCAGTTTTTTCTGTCTTCGATATGAAAGTTTTACTGGGCATTTTTTTCCACCAAAGCCCAGTTTCGTCGGCATTGAAAACTTGATCTGCTGTGTATCCTTGCTCGGCTATAATGTTTTGAATTTTTTCTGGATACGTCCTAGCAGCTTCATGATCAGCCGACGCAGACTCTCCTTGGATTCTTATGCTATGAATCGCAAAACGCTTTTTGAATTTCTCGAACCAACCTTTACTCGCCACAAAATCTGGATTGACAGAGGATTCTCCTTGTTGTTTGAGATGGTTGTAAATTTTTAATCCTTTTTGTTTTATAATATTGCCATCTAATGGAATTTTTTTTTGACAGCAATCGTCAATCCAAATGCTGAGGGCCTTTTCCATTTTCTCAATTATTGCTGGTCTGGGGCGGGCTGAACGTTTTGCGGATGTCGAAGATCCTGCGGCAACTGCACTTCTGATTTCTTTTTCATTTTTCTTGATTGTTCTAATTGTTGCTTCGTTCAAATTAAGGTTTTTCCCAATGTGGGATGCTTTTTCTCCTTTCGATAGACGATCCAAGATTTGAATCTTTACTTCCAAAGAAATGAATTTTCTCTTGAACGTTGTTTTATCTTTACCTGACATTGCTTGGGGCTGAAGCTTAATGTCTTAAAGATAAAAAAATTGTTCTTTAACACACCGTGGCGCGACGTAGACTACCGAGTAGCAGCGTGAGACACTTTTGTTTTCAGGCCACGGAGATGAAAGTAAAGAACGTACGAAAACCACACGGATATTAAGCAGCAATCGTGTGTTCCCACCCTAACTGGGCGTACCCCAATGTCCTACGGGGGACATAGGGCCCGATAAGAGGAACAACCGTCTTGCTCTTCCAGCAATTTGGAAGTGACATCGTGCACGTGGCTCGCAGAGCCGCGTCGGGCACTTTACCCGGTCGTAAATTAGTCTAAGGCTAAGACCGCACGGAAAACTCTTATACTAAACAGTCTCCGTTGGTGAACGTCTCAAGTGCTGGTCCATGCCTTGGGATACCTAATACGCATCAGACCTACATACATTTCCGCAACGATGTATCTTTAGGACAGCAAGCCTCGCCGCGGCTGTATAAGTACATACAGTGTTGTATGTACAAAGGATTTGCAGTTTTCTCATCGCGTTATAGCGAAAACGTGTTGTAGGATACCGTGTTGTAGGAGGTTTCCCGCAATTTACGAATCGTGTTATAGCGAAACCGTGTTATAAGATACCGTGTTAGAGGAGGGCTACCTGTAGTAACAAATATAACGAGAAATAAAAAAGTAACAGTAAAGACAAGTATAACGGTATAACGATGAACGAGGGTATAAGCTATTGCAAAACTACTTGACTATCTCTCGGGACGCTTCCTTTACGAATGGAGAAACGGGGTGCAATCGCGAGAGACGCGCCAGCGAAAAAGAGAGTGCTCGCAATTCATGTCGGCAAGGGTGCACTTCCGGTTGGTAACGCTAGTCCAAGCGGATGTTCATTTTTCGGCGGGACGGCTGAACTAAAGCAGAGGTCGCCACACTACCCCCCTCCAAGTCGCTCGTCTTACCAGGGAGGGCAGACGACTTTCTATACGTTTTGAGCGGCGGGGGTTTTCGTACCTCTTCAGCTTCAATGTAAACTGGCATCAGCCGTTCCGTCGAAATTATAATCTCCTTGCCTCCTACATCTATCAAATAAGTTATATCGGTCAAACTGCGCACAACGCGATATGGTCCTTCATATGGCCGTTCTACAGGCCTCTTAACAGAATCGACACGCACAAAAACGTGTGTACAGTCGATTAAGTCACTGTAAATGAAATGTTTTTTTCGTCCATAATGTGACGTCTGTCGAGGTTTTATCTGTCGCATGTATATGCGGAATTTACTTATGGAAAAGTCGCGTTGCGTCGGTCCGTCAATTAAAAATTCTCCTGGTAACCTGAGGGAACTATCGTACAGCTTCTCCGCTGCAGATGCGCCGATATCATCTTTGAAACTGGTCCGCAGCCCCAACAATACAGTGGGATGGACTGCGAGCCAGTTTTTCGACTCATGACACATTATAACAGCTTTCAGATATCTATGCCACCTCTCGATCATACCATTAGAGGCTGGATGGTATGCCGTGGTTCGGATTCGGGTGCAGCCGATTAAATTTCCGAGGCCATTGAAAAGATTTGCCTCAAATTGGCTACCTCGATCGGTGGTAATAGTGGCTGCGGCACCGAATCTGGCTATCCATGTGGCATAGAACTCTGAAGCGACTGTTTCCGCGCTTGTGTCTTTAATTGGTATCGCCTCAGGCCAACATGAAAATCTGTCAATCATTGTTAAGCAATATTTAAATCCGTCCGCGGGTGGTAACGGTCCAATTAAGTCCAGATGCACGTGTTGAAATTTGTTCTCTGGAACGACCATACTCTGCGGTGGATTCTTGACATGTCTAGAAATCTTACATTGCTGACATTGCAAGCAGGTTCTGACCCAATGCAGAACGTCTTTGTTCATTCTTGGCCAAACGAACCTCCTTGCAATGAGCTTTTTAGTACTCCTACCGCTGGGGTGAGCCATATTATGGACGGTGTTAAATATACGTCTTCTTAATGTTGCTGGGATATAAGGTCTAATATTACTAGTGGAAATGTCACAATAAATGACAGCTTCGGATTCGTCAAGGCGAAGTTTTTTTAAATTTAAGGCAGTGCTGCTCTTCAGTATGTCCTGTAATTCGGGGTCTATTGTTTGCTCTTGGGCTATCTCGTCTGTGCTTACCACGACTGGCATATTAATCATGTCTAGCCGTGATAAAGCATCAGCCACCTCGTTGTCGGATCCGGAAATATGTACTATATTTGTAGAAAATTGTCCGATGTAGTCAAGTTGACGTAACTGTCGAGGTGAAGCCTTGTCTGATTTTTGGTCGAACGCGAAAGTGAGCGGTTTATGGTCCGTCTGTATTGTAAATTCGCGTCCGTCAAGGTAATGTCTAAAATGTTTAATGGCCCGAAAAATAGCAGTCAATTCCCTGTCGTACGTACTGTATCGAGTCTCAGTCGGAGTGAATTTCTTTGAGAAGAATGCCAATGGTTTCCACGTGCCATTGACATTCTGCTGCAACACTGCTCCCATTGCCGAATCAGAAGCGTCGGTAACTAAATTCAACGGTGCATTATCTCGCGGATGCACCAGCAACGTAGCGTCCGCTAACGAATCTTTGCACTTACGAAAGGCATCTTCGGCCTCGGGCGTCCACGCAATAACGCGTTTATCACGCTTTTTGGCGCCTTCTAAATATCTGTGTAAGGGAGCTTGTACGGCGGCTGCATTGCTCAGGAACCGGCGGTAAAAATTTATGATTCCTAAGAATCTACGCAGGTCCGCAACGGTCCTGGGCAATGGATAATCTCTAATTGTGTTCACCTTCTCCGGTGCAGGCCTGGCTCCCTCTGAATCTATAAGGTACCCCAGGTACTGCACCGAACGAGAATTTAGATTGCATTTATTGGTATTGATGGATATGCCGTGCTCCTTTAAACGTTGAAGGATTTGCCGAAGGTGGTCTTTGTGCTCCGTTTCGTTAGCGGAGGCAATAAGAATGTCGTCGATATAACAAAAAACGAAATTTAAACCTCGGAGGACTACGTCCATAAATTTCTGGAAGGTCTGTGCGGCGCTTTTGAGACCAAATGTCATGACGTTAAATTCGAAAGGACCGAAAGGTGTAATAATAGCCGTTTTAGGACGGTCTTCTGGTGCAATCGGTATCTGGTGATAAGCCCTCGTTAAATCTAATGTTGAAAAAACTGTGGTACCGTCGAGTCTGTATGTAAAGTCGTGAATGTGTGGAATGGGGTATTTGTCTGGTACAGTCACGTTGTTAAGTCGACGGTAGTCACCACATAGTCTCCAATCCCCATTTTTCTTGCGCACCATATGCAGAGGACTGGCCCAGGGACTGCTCGATGGTTGGCAGATACCCTGGGCGAACAGATTATTTATCTCCGCTGCGGCCTTCAACGTGTCGGAGGGTAATCTCCGGAGCCGCTCTGCAACTGGTGCGCCGGTAGTGACTATGTGGTGCCGCACCTTGTGATCAGTATTTGTAATGTGCGGGGTAGTCCGTGTCACGTCAACGTATTCTTTTAGTATGTGATTAAATTCGGTATTGCTATTAATAGTAGTCAACGAGGGTTGGTCAGTAACAATATTCTGTCCAATAGTTTTAAGTGCAGTCAGTCCGTCGATCAGTCGTTTGTTTCGTAAGTCCACCAGAAGACTAAAGTGATTAAGAAAATCAGTGCCGGGAAGCGGCTGCTGAACGCGAGCCAAAATGAACTCCCAGAAAAATGAACGCCTAAGTCCGAGATTTAAAGTTAGCTTTACTGTGCCAAAAGTTTCGATGGGCGTACCGTTTGCCGCATATATCCTAAGATCTGTAGGAGCGAGACTACTTGCTACCGATTTAAACGGTAGCACGGAGATATCCGCTCCAGTATCAATAAGGTATCTTATATTACTAACAGGATCTCTGATGGTTAGACGGCAATTACCCATACGCCCAGCCGAAGCCGTCGTCTCTAATCGATGGTGGGCTTCTAGTTTTCCGACGGCGGTAGTGGTGGCCGGGGATTAGAGGGTTCGGTAGGTGGGGGTCCCGTCCATGCACAGGGGAGGAGGCAGTAGTGGGCTGGGTTCAGAGAACCTCTGATGATAGTAGCAGAGCTTTGCTTTGCTTTGCTTGCTTTATTGGGTGTATAGCCCCGTAGGGCTAGCTCTTCCACCTCGAAATGTTTTTTACCTTCAGTTGGGCTCTCCTGCCCGTGCTTTCTTCCGTGTTGTCCGATCCCTGGGTTGCCAGCCCCAGATCTAGCCTGGCTTGTCTTCTAGCGTCCTCGAAATTGCTGTTTTTGTAGGCCATAATTTTGTTTATTCTGGCCTCCATCTGGTATTTTACGCATTCCCTGTTCAATGCCGAGTGCCCCTGCTTGCAGTTGACACAAAATGGCCGCTCGAAGCATTCACCGTGCGCTTTGTCCGAACACGTGAAACATCTTCCAATCGGATCCTTGTACTGACTCTTGATGTGCCCGAATCTCAGACAATTATAACATTGCCTTACTGCGCTTATGTAGGGCGTCACCTTTAGATTGACAAAACCCTCCATTATCACTAACCTCGTGGGTAACGAGCCTCCGCGATATTTGATCAGGATGGTGCTGGACTCCCTCTATTCAAATCCGTTGTCTACCTTTTGCCTCCTTTTCAGCTTCTCAACGGAGAGGATGCTTTGGCCGGGGACTATTTCTTCTTCCAGTTCTTTCACCGTTCCGTCCCAATCTGTAATAATGCCCCATCTTTCTTTGTATCTGTTTGGGATGTAGGCCCACATTCTGTTTTCCTTGTTCTCCTTCGTCTTGTCCAAGACCTCTCTCAAAATGGCGTTCCTCGTGACTTTTACTTCCGCCCTCTTTTTGTTCGTCATCCTTATATACTCGATATTCCGTGTCCAGTCTTTGAGGAATCTATAAATTTACGGTGGAGCGATCGGTGGCTTCTGGAGTTCGGACGCCATGATGCCCGGGCCCGCCCTCTTGAAACGGCAGGAAAGGGCTTCTACTGAAGAAGCCAGCCCAACAAGAATTGGTTTTGCGATGATTCTGGGGCCATTTGAACAGCAGCAGCTACTGGCGTGTGTAGGTCCATAATGCGGTCCGCTTGGGCCACCAGCCGATCCATGTCGGTCGTCTTGCTGATGGCGAGAATGCTCCTCACGTAGTCCGGCAGGTTTTCCAAAAAGAGCGTTCGGATCACTGCTTCTCCTACCTGAGTGCCTGCCAGACTACGTATTTTCTGGAGCGTGTGAAAGGGTTTGCAGTCCACCAAGTCCCTGTTTTGCAGCAGGCGGCGCAACTTCAGCTCCGGGGACTCGTCGAATGCTCTTATTATGTGCGCCTTTACCGCCTCGTATTTCCCCTTTGCTGGAGGGTTCCTCATGATGTCCGAAATGAACGGCAGGGTTGCGGGGTCAAGCTGGGTGACGACCTGCCGATATTTCGCGTCGTCGCTCGTGACCCGGTGTAGATCAAACGTGACCTCTACTTGCATGATCCACACCCGAGGGTCCTCCTTCCAGAAGGTTGGTAGCTTCACCAGGCTTGCAGCGTTGATTGAGGCGTCAGTTCCCGGGCCGTGACAGCGTTCTTCCTCCGCTATCTTGTCGGTGATGGACGCGTCGGCTCTCGTCGGTGATCTCGCTACAGTCATTCTTACTGTTTTGCTTCGTTGTTCTTCTTAATTTTGCACGTCGGTGTCACCAGTTGTGGCGAAGGTGGTTGGCCGTAGGATCGTGATCTTCTTGACCGACGGGAGGTTTAGCAGAGGATTCGATTTTAACAGTGACAATAGACTTTAATAAATAAATATAACAAGAACGATGGTAACAAAAACAAGTGATAGCAAAAGTACAATAGTAAATATAACAATAAGCAGTAACAAATATAATAAGAAATACTAATAGATACAACGAGAAACAAGAAAGTAACGGTAAAGTATAAATTATAACTGGAGCTAATGAAAACTTTTGGACTGTCTCTCGGGACGCTTTCTCTACGAATGCCGAAACGGGGTGCAATCCCGAGAGACGCGCCGGCGAGAAAGAGGGCGCTGACAATTTGTGTTTAAAATATTGATTTCTACAACATAATCAAAAGCCGTTGAAATTCATGAGACGCCCCATTTCTAAATAATTATATTTACGAATTGTCACGTATGCTATATAAAATTTGCTGGATTTTTCTCGAATGGCCACTGCAAATCGGTCTTTCATAATTATCGCACACGGCTATATATTTATTATCTTTGTCTACACAAAACAACACCGACCTATCTTTTATTTTACGTTCCTACATAGTGCTGAAAACTAAAATCTAAATATTAAATACAAAAATAATAAACAATACTAAATACTAACTACGAGAATAGTGTAAACTACTAAATATTAATTACTAAAATATAATGCTAAAATGCTAAAACAATAATAAAAGCACTGAAATACAAAATAAACTTTGAAATCAAGAATTGTTTCGATTTGCTGCACACGTTTCATCTTCAGAGCGTTGCCAAAAATTGACTGTCGTCGGTTTCGTTACTTCGGTCCTCTGACGGAACATATATATTGTCACATACGTATATATGCGAGTGCGATCGTCACTTTTCTCCTACCACACAGCGCCTGTCATTGTGTGCGTTATCGCTTTCGAATGACTCTCAGCATGAGAATCCGTTGGTTGAGGGTTAACAACTATTTTTACCAGGTGTTTCTCGTAAATACCGTAACAATAGAAAATCTGTGAAACATATGGTATTCGTCAACGATCATACTACGCAGAAAGCACCGGTTCTCGTCCGATCACCGAAGTTAAGCTGCGTCGGGCGCGGATAGTACTTGGATGGGTGACCGCCTGGGAACTCCGCGTATTGTTGACATCCATTCTTTTGTTCTTTTTTGAAATCTTCCAAATTCTACTGCGTAATCAATTGCAGTAAGTTTCGTTTTACCGTTTTCTTTCTGTAAGTAAGCTTATTCCCTCTTTTACAGCCCCAGCATCAAGTGTACCAGTAGTAATGCAAATCCCAAAATACGTATTATCCACACCAAATTGATATAGCGTAGAATACTGTGTAGAATACCTGACCATAGCGGTAACACATAGCGGAAAAGTACTTTAACCATGGTGTATAGCAAACAGATGTTTATCAAGTGTTTTCCGTAAATACCCTAACAGTAGGGGGTATAGGCGAGCGCCGGGCCTATGGAAGTCCCTTATTTATGACACTGGCTTAGCTATTGAGGAGACTCGATTGACTCAAAAATTAAGACTGTTGTCCCTCTATGGGCGTTAAGAGGGTTTGAAAAAAGCAGAAACAGGCAAAAGTTTCTTCATCCTCAAAAATAGCATTACCGGTACGCTCATGCCATAAATATGCCAAGGAAAACTTCCCAAACTATGAGATATCTCGTAGTTTACAGTTTTGGTACATATGCTTACTACGAGATATTTCGTAGTTGTCACAGAATGGGTTAACCACTGTAAACAGTGAAAACATACTAAATATTTCCCGTAAATATCGTACCAATTGAGAATCTGTGAAACATATGGCACTCGTCAACGATCATACTACGCAGAAAGCACCGGTTCTCGTCCGATCACCGAAGTTAAGCTGCGTCGGGCGCGGATAGTACTTAGATGGGTGACCGCTTGGGAACTCCGCGTATTGTTGACTTCCATTCTTTTGTTCTTTTTTGAAATCTTCCAAATTCCACTGCGTAATCAATTGCAGTAAGTTTCGTTTTACCGTTTTCTTTCTGTAAGTAAGCTTATTCCCTCTTTTACAACCCCAGCATCAAGCGTACCAGTAGTAATGCAAACCGCAAAATACGTATTATGCGCACCTAATCGATATAGCGTAGAATACTGTGTAGAATACCTGACCATAGCGGGAACACATAGCAGAAAGGTACTTTAACCCTCCGACTACTGAAGCTTGGCGGCCTGGCCATGGGTCTTTCGAGACCCTCACGGATATTCCACTAATGCATATTTAGAGCCGTCCAAGCGGCTCACCAATGCTACACTACCCAAGTGACGATCGCTCGAGATCGAGGTCCTCACCGATACTGTATACAGTGACAATCACCCGATTCATAGGAAGATATAGGAGCGTATAGGAACAAATAATAATAACGTGAATTATCAAACCTCGAAGCTATATTTATTGTATATTTACGTATTGTCACGTATGCTATATAAAATTTGCTGAATTTTTCTCGAATGGCCACTGCAAATGGGTCTTTCATAATTATCGCACACGGCTATATATTTATTATCATTGTCTACACAAAGCAACATCGACCTATCTTTTATTTTACGTTCCTACATAGTGCTGAAAACTAAAATCTAAATAGTAAATACAAAAATAATATACAATACTAAATACTAAATACAAGAATAGTGTAAACTACTAAATATTAAATACTAAAATATAATGCTAAAATGCTAAAACAATAATAAAAGCACGGAAATATAAAGTAAACTTTGAAATAAAGAATTGTTTCGATTTGCTGCACACGTTTCTTCTTCAGAGCGTTGCCAAAAACTGACTGTCGTCGGTTTTGTTACTTCGGTCCTCTGACGGAAACATGTATGTAGTCCCATGCGTATATGTGTTAGAGCGATCGTCACTTTTCTCCTACCACATAGCGTTTAGCATTATGTGCGTTATCGGTTTCGAATGACTTTCAGCATGGGTTACAAAAGATCCAGAATCCGTAGGCGGAGGGTTAACTATGGTGCATAATAAACATATTTTTACTAGGGGTTTCCCGTAAATATTGTAACAATAGAAAATCTGTGAAACATATGGTACTCGTCAACGATCATACTACGCAGAAAGCACCGGTTCTCGTCCGATCACCGAAGTTAAGCTGCGTCGGGCGCGGATAGTACTTAGATGGGTGACCGCTTGGGAACTCCGCGTATTGTTGACAATCCCTTCTTTTGTTCTTTTTTGAAATCTTGCAAATTCCACTAAACAAGCAATTACAACGGAATGTATGTTGCGCTTTATCGCACTCCCAGAAAAGTTTTACTCCTTTTTGTGTAACCCTGTTAGCAATCGTATATTTTTGAGTGATCATCAAAAATACCTAGATTGTAACTTTTACTATTGAACGATTTATGACCAGATCTTTGGTGGGTGCCTGGTTAGAAAGTTCGTTGGAAAGTAGGAATGGAACCCCAAGACGCCACTTGATGAGTAAAGTGCTCTAAAGACACGTAGCTATCGGGCGTGGAGGGATGTTTGGTTTACATTATACGTAAGAAAGTATAGGAATGGCAGGTGACCCCCGTTGCGTCGCGTAAAACATGGAACCTTTGACCTGAAGGATCCGGCCGCGGTAGGGAAGTCTATATAGCGAACTACACCATCATCAGTTATACCAGTAATAGTACGAAACGCAATATACAATAACTAGCACAAATACCCGAATACCACTATAGATTTGACTTTCATGTTCTGTATTTTAATTAAATATACAAAACACATAAAAAAAACTTTACATTATGATAAAGTATAATTTTTAAACAACATAAATGCAAAAACATTTCTTTTTACAAGTTACTTAAATATTGGAAAGGAAACGAAGGAATCACTGATTTTCATGTTGTAATAATATTCGGTTACTTAATGAACTTGAGATAAACTGAGTAAAGTAGGGAATTTTTATAAAACCTAAGTACTTAGATTGATATTTCACTTTATTAAAATATGTTTTATTTTGTTTAACATGATAAAAATTATTTTTTGTTAATAATGCCCTGTATTTTATTCCTAATTTAGATGAATTGATAATTTTTCTCATGTATGTAAAGTATTTTTTACTCTTTGGGTGTCCCAGTTCTGGATTGAGGAATTCGTATAGAACTCGACATTTTAATTTATTTAATACATAAATTTCACAAATCAAAAATATTTTTTTCTCTGATTTATCTCGTAATACACAGCCAGTTAATCAGCCGATCTTTCATTCTTAGCATACCTACATAGAATATTGTTAAGATGCAATAATGAAAATTAGTTACGTTGAGTTAGTTTTTTAACAAATTTCAATTTAAAATACATTCTTAGAAAATAGCTTATCTTTCATATATAGGGGTATTGATCCTAGTAACATTTTGACACAACTGAAGAATAACTACACTTTGTTATAACTATGAGGAGTTTAATTAAAGTATGATGCTACAATGCGATATATGAATAATTAGTTAGCTTCCCGACTGGTTATCGACAATAGACAAAAGACGTAAGAAATATCACGGCACTCTTCAATATATTGTAGCGAAGGTGGTTGGTTGGCCGTAGGTAGGAAATCTTAGCCGACGGAGAGGTTTCAGAGGAGAATTCGATTTTAACGGTAGTAATAATCTTTAATAAATATAATATACCAGAAATAACAATGATAACAAGAAAACGTTATAACAAAAGTACACTAATAAATATAACAAGAAATACAGGCAACCCTCCTATAACACGGTAGTTAGGTTCCTAGAAAATGCCGTGTTGTGTGAAACCGTGTTGCATGAGACCCAGAGCTAGTGCAAAAAGGGGGGTTACGTTCTAAAAACTTATTAAAAACAAATATTTTTCTTAATTCGACATAAACAACGTAATTTTTATTAAAAATATAAATGTATGTACAACACAAAGTATAAAAAAAATATTTTAATCTAACGCAACCATAATTTAATGAATTTACTCGTCGTCACTGCTCAGTATAATCAACCGAGAACGTTTTTTCGGTGGAACGACATCGCCTTCACTTTCTGAACTTTTTTCGTTATTTAAAGTTTTTGTATGTTTTCCCCTCTTAAAAAAATCTGTAATGGAACTTTGCTTGCTGGTTCTTATTAGATCATTGTAAATTTCCCGGTATGGAGCTAAACAGTTTTGCAGCTCCCTTTTGAATTTTCGACTTCTTTCCGTCGAAGGGTCTTCATTCAAGAAAAATGATTCCAGATTTTCCGCTAAGCATAGGCCTTCTTGTAATTTTTTTAATGTTAAATTCTTGACTGCACAATCTTCGTCAGAGCTAGCGTCCTCAAAATCGATTTGATTTGCATCTAGGGATGCCATTTCGATTAATTCCGCTTCGTCAACTTCTTCTTCCACTAATAAATCTTCAATGTCTTTGGAAGCCATATCCACAAAACCTTCGCCTCCGATTGATTTAGCGACTTCTAATATCGCACCAATTTCATTTTCTAATGTTTCACGTATGTTTTCCGTTTCAATTGCAGAGGGCCATATCTTCTTCCAACACGCATTTAATGTTGATGTTTTTATTTCATTCAGTGACAAAGATATGATATCGATGCAGTGCTTGATGGAAAATTTCTTCCATGCTTCCATTACGCTAATTGATTGCGAATCGGTTGCGTCTAAAATCCACTGTAACGATCTTCTTATGTAATATGTTTTAAAGGTGTAAATAATACCTTGATCCAGTGGTTGGAGCAACGAAGTAGTGTTCGGTGGTAAGAACATTATTTTGATGTTGGGATGTGTTAAATCTTGTGGGTGGCATGGAGCATTATCTAATAGCAACAGCGCCTTGCAGCTCAAATTTTTTCGCTTTAAATACCGCTCAACGCTTGGCACAAAACAATTCAAAAACCAATCTCTAAATAAATGTCCTGTTACCCAAGCTCTCGAATTTGCTGTCCAGTATACCGGCAAGGTGTTTTTATTCACGTTTTTTAGTGCACGAGGATTCAAAGATCTGTACACTAGCATCGGTTTTGTCATGAAGTCCCCCGATGCATTACTGCACAAAAGGAGCGTTAAACGATCTTTGGACACCTTAAATCCGGGTGCAGTTTTTTCTGTCTTCGATATGAAAGTTTTACTGGGCATTTTTTTCCACCAAAGCCCAGTTTCGTCGGCATTGAAAACTTGATCTGCTGTGTATCCTTGCTCGGCTATAATGTTTTGAATTTTTTCTGGATACGTCCTAGCAGCTTCATGATCAGCCGACGCAGACTCTCCTTGGATTCTTATGCTATGAATCGCAAAACGCTTTTTGAATTTCTCGAACCAACCTTTACTCGCCACAAAATCTGGATTGACAGAGGATTCTCCTTGTTGTTTGAGATGGTTGTAAATTTTTAATCCTTTTTGTTTTATAATATTGCCATCTAATGGAATTTTTTTTTGACAGCAATCGTCAATCCAAATGCTGAGGGCCTTTTCCATTTTCTCAATTATTGCTGGTCTGGGGCGGGCTGAACGTTTTGCGGATGTCGAAGATCCTGCGGCAACTGCACTTCTGATTTCTTTTTCATTTTTCTTGATTGTTCTAATTGTTGCTTCGTTCAAATTAAGGTTTTTCCCAATGTGGGATGCTTTTTCTCCTTTCGATAGACGATCCAAGATTTGAATCTTTACTTCCAAAGAAATGAATTTTCTCTTGAACGTTGTTTTATCTTTACCTGACATTGCTTGGGGCTGAAGCTTAATGTCTTAAAGATAAAAAAATTGTTCTTTAACACACCGTGGCGCGACGTAGACTACCGAGTAGCAGCGTGAGACACTTTTGTTTTCAGGCCACGGAGATGAAAGTAAAGAACGTACGAAAACCACACGGATATTAAGCAGCAATCGTGTGTTCCCACCCTAACTGGGCGTACCCCAATGTCCTACGGGGGACATAGGGCCCGATAAGAGGAACAACCGTCTTGCTCTTCCAGCAATTTGGAAGTGACATCGTGCACGTGGCTCGCAGAGCCGCGTCGGGCACTTTACCCGGTCGTAAATTAGTCTAAGGCTAAGACCGCACGGAAAACTCTTATACTAAACAGTCTCCGTTGGTGAACGTCTCAAGTGCTGGTCCATGCCTTGGGATACCTAATACGCATCAGACCTACATACATTTCCGCAACGATGTATCTTTAGGACAGCAAGCCTCGCCGCGGCTGTATAAGTACATACAGTGTTGTATGTACAAAGGATTTGCAGTTTTCTCATCGCGTTATAGCGAAAACGTGTTGTAGGATACCGTGTTGTAGGAGGTTTCCCGCAATTTACGAATCGTGTTATAGCGAAACCGTGTTATAAGATACCGTGTTAGAGGAGGGCTACCTGTAGTAACAAATATAACGAGAAATAAAAAAGTAACAGTAAAGACAAGTATAACGGTATAACGATGAACGAGGGTATAAGCTATTGCAAAACTACTTGACTATCTCTCGGGACGCTTCCTTTACGAATGGAGAAACGGGGTGCAATCGCGAGAGACGCGCCAGCGAAAAAGAGAGTGCTCGCAATTCATGTCGGCAAGGGTGCACTTCCGGTTGGTAACGCTAGTCCAAGCGGATGTTCATTTTTCGGCGGGACGGCTGAACTAAAGCAGAGGTCGCCACACTACCCCCCTCCAAGTCGCTCGTCTTACCAGGGAGGGCAGACGACTTTCTATACGTTTTGAGCGGCGGGGGTTTTCGTACCTCTTCAGCTTCAATGTAAACTGGCATCAGCCGTTCCGTCGAAATTATAATCTCCTTGCCTCCTACATCTATCAAATAAGTTATATCGGTCAAACTGCGCACAACGCGATATGGTCCTTCATATGGCCGTTCTACAGGCCTCTTAACAGAATCGACACGCACAAAAACGTGTGTACAGTCGATTAAGTCACTGTAAATGAAATGTTTTTTTCGTCCATAATGTGACGTCTGTCGAGGTTTTATCTGTCGCATGTATATGCGGAATTTACTTATGGAAAAGTCGCGTTGCGTCGGTCCGTCAATTAAAAATTCTCCTGGTAACCTGAGGGAACTATCGTACAGCTTCTCCGCTGCAGATGCGCCGATATCATCTTTGAAACTGGTCCGCAGCCCCAACAATACAGTGGGATGGACTGCGAGCCAGTTTTTCGACTCATGACACATTATAACAGCTTTCAGATATCTATGCCACCTCTCGATCATACCATTAGAGGCTGGATGGTATGCCGTGGTTCGGATTCGGGTGCAGCCGATTAAATTTCCGAGGCCATTGAAAAGATTTGCCTCAAATTGGCTACCTCGATCGGTGGTAATAGTGGCTGCGGCACCGAATCTGGCTATCCATGTGGCATAGAACTCTGAAGCGACTGTTTCCGCGCTTGTGTCTTTAATTGGTATCGCCTCAGGCCAACATGAAAATCTGTCAATCATTGTTAAGCAATATTTAAATCCGTCCGCGGGTGGTAACGGTCCAATTAAGTCCAGATGCACGTGTTGAAATTTGTTCTCTGGAACGACCATACTCTGCGGTGGATTCTTGACATGTCTAGAAATCTTACATTGCTGACATTGCAAGCAGGTTCTGACCCAATGCAGAACGTCTTTGTTCATTCTTGGCCAAACGAACCTCCTTGCAATGAGCTTTTTAGTACTCCTACCGCTGGGGTGAGCCATATTATGGACGGTGTTAAATATACGTCTTCTTAATGTTGCTGGGATATAAGGTCTAATATTACTAGTGGAAATGTCACAATAAATGACAGCTTCGGATTCGTCAAGGCGAAGTTTTTTTAAATTTAAGGCAGTGCTGCTCTTCAGTATGTCCTGTAATTCGGGGTCTATTGTTTGCTCTTGGGCTATCTCGTCTGTGCTTACCACGACTGGCATATTAATCATGTCTAGCCGTGATAAAGCATCAGCCACCTCGTTGTCGGATCCGGAAATATGTACTATATTTGTAGAAAATTGTCCGATGTAGTCAAGTTGACGTAACTGTCGAGGTGAAGCCTTGTCTGATTTTTGGTCGAACGCGAAAGTGAGCGGTTTATGGTCCGTCTGTATTGTAAATTCGCGTCCGTCAAGGTAATGTCTAAAATGTTTAATGGCCCGAAAAATAGCAGTCAATTCCCTATCGTACGTACCGTATCGAGTCTCAGTTGGAGTGAATTTCTTTGAAAAGAATGCCAATGGTTTCCACGTGCCATTGACATTCTGCTGCAACACTGCTCCCATTGCCGAATCAGAAGCGTCGGTAACTAAATTCAACGGTGCATTATCTCGCGGATGCACCAGCAACGTAGCGTCCGCTAACGAATCTTTGCACTTACGAAAGGCATCTTCGGCCTCGGGCGTCCACGCAATAACGCGTTTATCACGCTTTTTGGCGCCTTCTAAATATCTGTGTAAGGGAGCTTGTACGGCGGCTGCATTGCTCAGGAACCGGCGGTAAAAATTTATGATTCCTAAGAATCTACGCAGGTCCGCAACGGTCCTGGGCAATGGATAATCTCTAATTGTGTTCACCTTCTCCGGTGCAGGCCTGGCTCCCTCTGAATCTATAAGGTACCCCAGGTACTGCACCGAACGAGAATTTAGATTGCATTTATTGGTATTGATGGATATGCCGTGCTCCTTTAAACGTTGAAGGATTTGCCGAAGGTGGTCTTTGTGCTCCGTTTCGTTAGCGGAGGCAATAAGAATGTCGTCGATATAACAAAAAACGAAATTTAAACCTCGGAGGACTACGTCCATAAATTTCTGGAAGGTCTGTGCGGCGCTTTTGAGACCAAATGTCATGACGTTAAATTCGAAAGGACCGAAAGGTGTAATAATAGCCGTTTTAGGACGGTCTTCTGGTGCAATCGGTATCTGGTGATAAGCCCTCGTTAAATCTAATGTTGAAAAAACTGTGGTACCGTCGAGTCTGTATGTAAAGTCGTGAATGTGTGGAATGGGGTATTTGTCTGGTACAGTCACGTTGTTAAGTCGACGGTAGTCACCACATAGTCTCCAATCCCCATTTTTCTTGCGCACCATATGCAGAGGACTGGCCCAGGGACTGCTCGATGGTTGGCAGATACCCTGGGCGAACAGATTATTTATCTCCGCTGCGGCCTTCAACGTGTCGGAGGGTAATCTCCGGAGCCGCTCTGCAACTGGTGCGCCGGTAGTGACTATGTGGTGCCGCACCTTGTGATCAGTATTTGTAATGTGCGGGGTAGTCCGTGTCACGTCAACGTATTCTTTTAGTATGTGATTAAATTCGGTATTGCTATTAATAGTAGTCAACGAGGGTTGGTCAGTAACAATATTCTGTCCAATAGTTTTAAGTGCAGTCAGTCCGTCGATCAGTCGTTTGTTTCGTAAGTCCACCAGAAGACTAAAGTGATTAAGAAAATCAGTGCCGGGAAGCGGCTGCTGAACGCGAGCCAAAATGAACTCCCAGAAAAATGAACGCCTAAGTCCGAGATTTAAAGTTAGCTTTACTGTGCCAAAAGTTTCGATGGGCGTACCGTTTGCCGCATATATCCTAAGATCTGTAGGAGCGAGACTACTTGCTACCGATTTAAACGGTAGCACGGAGATATCCGCTCCAGTATCAATAAGGTATCTTATATTACTAACAGGATCTCTGATGGTTAGACGGCAATTACCCATACGCCCAGCCGAAGCCGTCGTCTCTAATCGATGGTGGGCTTCTAGTTTTCCGACGGCGGTAGTGGTGGCCGGGGATTAGAGGGTTCGGTAGGTGGGGGTCCCGTCCATGCACAGGGGAGGAGGCAGTAGTGGGCTGGGTTCAGAGAACCTCTGATGATAGTAGCAGAGCTTTGCTTTGCTTTGCTTGCTTTATTGGGTGTATAGCCCCGTAGGGCTAGCTCTTCCACCTCGAAATGTTTTTTACCTTCAGTTGGGCTCTCCTGCCCGTGCTTTCTTCCGTGTTGTCCGATCCCTGGGTTGCCAGCCCCAGATCTAGCCTGGCTTGTCTTCTAGCGTCCTCGAAATTGCTGTTTTTGTAGGCCATAATTTTGTTTATTCTGGCCTCCATCTGGTATTTTACGCATTCCCTGTTCAATGCCGAGTGCCCCTGCTTGCAGTTGACACAAAATGGCCGCTCGAAGCATTCACCGTGCGCTTTGTCCGAACACGTGAAACATCTTCCAATCGGATCCTTGTACTGACTCTTGATGTGCCCGAATCTCAGACAATTATAACATTGCCTTACTGCGCTTATGTAGGGCGTCACCTTTAGATTGACAAAACCCTCCATTATCACTAACCTCGTGGGTAACGAGCCTCCGCGATATTTGATCAGGATGGTGCTGGACTCCCTCTATTCAAATCCGTTGTCTACCTTTTGCCTCCTTTTCAGCTTCTCAACGGAGAGGATGCTTTGGCCGGGGACTATTTCTTCTTCCAGTTCTTTCACCGTTCCGTCCCAATCTGTAATAATGCCCCATCTTTCTTTGTATCTGTTTGGGATGTAGGCCCACATTCTGTTTTCCTTGTTCTCCTTCGTCTTGTCCAAGACCTCTCTCAAAATGGCGTTCCTCGTGACTTTTACTTCCGCCCTCTTTTTGTTCGTCATCCTTATATACTCGATATTCCGTGTCCAGTCTTTGAGGAATCTATAAATTTACGGTGGAGCGATCGGTGGCTTCTGGAGTTCGGACGCCATGATGCCCGGGCCCGCCCTCTTGAAACGGCAGGAAAGGGCTTCTACTGAAGAAGCCAGCCCAACAAGAATTGGTTTTGCGATGATTCTGGGGCCATTTGAACAGCAGCAGCTACTGGCGTGTGTAGGTCCATAATGCGGTCCGCTTGGGCCACCAGCCGATCCATGTCGGTCGTCTTGCTGATGGCGAGAATGCTCCTCACGTAGTCCGGCAGGTTTTCCAAAAAGAGCGTTCGGATCACTGCTTCTCCTACCTGAGTGCCTGCCAGACTACGTATTTTCTGGAGCGTGTGAAAGGGTTTGCAGTCCACCAAGTCCCTGTTTTGCAGCAGGCGGCGCAACTTCAGCTCCGGGGACTCGTCGAATGCTCTTATTATGTGCGCCTTTACCGCCTCGTATTTCCCCTTTGCTGGAGGGTTCCTCATGATGTCCGAAATGAACGGCAGGGTTGCGGGGTCAAGCTGGGTGACGACCTGCCGATATTTCGCGTCGTCGCTCGTGACCCGGTGTAGATCAAACGTGACCTCTACTTGCATGATCCACACCCGAGGGTCCTCCTTCCAGAAGGTTGGTAGCTTCACCAGGCTTGCAGCGTTGATTGAGGCGTCAGTTCCCGGGCCGTGACAGCGTTCTTCCTCCGCTATCTTGTCGGTGATGGACGCGTCGGCTCTCGTCGGTGATCTCGCTACAGTCATTCTTACTGTTTTGCTTCGTTGTTCTTCTTAATTTTGCACGTCGGTGTCACCAGTTGTGGCGAAGGTGGTTGGCCGTAGGATCGTGATCTTCTTGACCGACGGGAGGTTTAGCAGAGGATTCGATTTTAACAGTGACAATAGACTTTAATAAATAAATATAACAAGAACGATGGTAACAAAAACAAGTGATAGCAAAAGTACAATAGTAAATATAACAATAAGCAGTAACAAATATAATAAGAAATACTAATAGATACAACGAGAAACAAGAAAGTAACGGTAAAGTATAAATTATAACTGGAGCTAATGAAAACTTTTGGACTGTCTCTCGGGACGCTTTCTCTACGAATGCCGAAACGGGGTGCAATCCCGAGAGACGCGCCGGCGAGAAAGAGGGCGCTGACAATTTGTGTTTAAAATATTGATTTCTACAACATAATCAAAAGCCGTTGAAATTCATGAGACGCCCCATTTCTAAATAATTATATTTACGAATTGTCACGTATGCTATATAAAATTTGCTGGATTTTTCTCGAATGGCCACTGCAAATCGGTCTTTCATAATTATCGCACACGGCTATATATTTATTATCTTTGTCTACACAAAACAACACCGACCTATCTTTTATTTTACGTTCCTACATAGTGCTGAAAACTAAAATCTAAATATTAAATACAAAAATAATAAACAATACTAAATACTAACTACGAGAATAGTGTAAACTACTAAATATTAATTACTAAAATATAATGCTAAAATGCTAAAACAATAATAAAAGCACTGAAATACAAAATAAACTTTGAAATCAAGAATTGTTTCGATTTGCTGCACACGTTTCATCTTCAGAGCGTTGCCAAAAATTGACTGTCGTCGGTTTCGTTACTTCGGTCCTCTGACGGAACATATATATTGTCACATACGTATATATGCGAGTGCGATCGTCACTTTTCTCCTACCACACAGCGCCTGTCATTGTGTGCGTTATCGCTTTCGAATGACTCTCAGCATGAGAATCCGTTGGTTGAGGGTTAACAACTATTTTTACCAGGTGTTTCTCGTAAATACCGTAACAATAGAAAATCTGTGAAACATATGGTATTCGTCAACGATCATACTACGCAGAAAGCACCGGTTCTCGTCCGATCACCGAAGTTAAGCTGCGTCGGGCGCGGATAGTACTTGGATGGGTGACCGCCTGGGAACTCCGCGTATTGTTGACATCCATTCTTTTGTTCTTTTTTGAAATCTTCCAAATTCTACTGCGTAATCAATTGCAGTAAGTTTCGTTTTACCGTTTTCTTTCTGTAAGTAAGCTTATTCCCTCTTTTACAGCCCCAGCATCAAGTGTACCAGTAGTAATGCAAATCCCAAAATACGTATTATCCACACCAAATTGATATAGCGTAGAATACTGTGTAGAATACCTGACCATAGCGGTAACACATAGCGGAAAAGTACTTTAACCATGGTGTATAGCAAACAGATGTTTATCAAGTGTTTTCCGTAAATACCCTAACAGTAGGGGGTATAGGCGAGCGCCGGGCCTATGGAAGTCCCTTATTTATGACACTGGCTTAGCTATTGAGGAGACTCGATTGACTCAAAAATTAAGACTGTTGTCCCTCTATGGGCGTTAAGAGGGTTTGAAAAAAGCAGAAACAGGCAAAAGTTTCTTCATCCTCAAAAATAGCATTACCGGTACGCTCATGCCATAAATATGCCAAGGAAAACTTCCCAAACTATGAGATATCTCGTAGTTTACAGTTTTGGTACATATGCTTACTACGAGATATTTCGTAGTTGTCACAGAATGGGTTAACCACTGTAAACAGTGAAAACATACTAAATATTTCCCGTAAATATCGTACCAATTGAGAATCTGTGAAACATATGGCACTCGTCAACGATCATACTACGCAGAAAGCACCGGTTCTCGTCCGATCACCGAAGTTAAGCTGCGTCGGGCGCGGATAGTACTTAGATGGGTGACCGCTTGGGAACTCCGCGTATTGTTGACATCCATTCTTTTGTTCTTTTTTGAAATCTTGCAAATTCCACTAAACAAGCAATTACAACGGAATGTATGTTCCGCTTTATCGCACTCCCAGAAAAGTTTTACTCCTTTTTGTGTAACCCTGTTAGCAATCGTATATTTTTGCGTGATCATCAAAAATACCTAGATTGTAACTTTTACTATTGAACGATTTATGACCAGATGTTTGGTGGGTGCCTGGTTAGAAAGTTCGTTGGAAAGTAGGACTGGAACCCCAAGACGCCTTGATGAGTAAAGTGCTCTAAAGACACGTAGCTATCGGGCGTGGAGGGATGTTTGGTTTACATTATACGTAAGAAAGTATAGGAATGGCAGGTGACCCCCGTTGCGTCGCCTAAAACATAGAACCTTTGACCTGAAGGATCCGTCCGCGGTAGGGAAGCCTATATAGCTAACGACACCATCATGGCATTTGTATACGGGAGAGCGGCAGCGATTAATAGCAAATGCCGATTGTCATTGTTTTTTTTTTGCGGTCTGCGGATCAAAGTCAAGGTGTCGCCGCGTTCTCTTTAGGTGCCGCGTTTTCTTTTCGGCGTTATTTCAAACAACGCCTGCGTTTGTTAGAATAAAGTGTCGCCGCCGTAGAATTGATCATCAAAGTAGATGCGAACAGCAGATGTTCCAAATGCAAAAGCGTCACCGAAGTTTGCACCGAGTGGAGATATCGAAGGCGGGCATTTTTTTTGAAGGTCCTGATTGGTAAAGGCAGGAACCGCCTATCAGGCTAGACGCGAATAAATAGGGAGCCTCGCGAGAGGTCTTAATCCTTAATCGTTCAATTCGTTCATCGTTATTCGTAGTCGTTCATCATCTCTCGTTAATCGTTAATCGTTCATAGTGCGTTATTAGAAGTCGTAGTATTAACCCTTTCGCTACGGCAGTGTCTTCCGTAGGAGCGTCACCGCTGTACGGGCCCGCGTGCCGCCGAAGTAGCGCCACTGAACGGACCACTGCGCCGCAAAGTATGTATGTTGTACTTAGGTAAAGTGGTGTTCGGACGCATATCTTTCTGTGCAGACTTTCCATTCTCCGGATCGTACGATACTTTAAGTGTTACACAACAACATATTTTAAGGTTTTCCAATTATTATATCAATAAAAATATATTTAAGAATTCTCAATTACACTTTACAATATCAAATTAAAATTTTCAATAATTTAATTCAGTGTGATAAATCTCAAATGATCTGAGATATCTCGCTGCTATCCTTAGCTTACGTCACTATCGAATGTTTGAAGATATCTCGCTGATATCTCCCGCTTATAATACCACCATTGTCTCTATTATTATTAACTAAGGACCGAACAAAATTACATGCTAATATTTCACTTGTTTTAAACAAATACGAATCAACCAGAGAATGAGACAAATGCCATCGATGTGCATTATGCCTAAAGATAAAAACATCGCAGCGCTCATGGTCAAGTGGTATCGAACTGACGTCGCCTATAGGCGACACTCGTACACACAGGTCGTCGCGCGGATGTCGCCTATAGGCGACGCTCGTACACACAGGACGTCGCGCGGATGTCACCTATAGGCGACACTCGTAGCGAAAGGGTTAAGCGTCATCGTTGTATCAACTTGTAATAATCACCGTTGTAATAGTCACAGTCTTAGACCTTACCCTGCCAGTAGTTTATGTACAACGCCCATCGGCCAATGAATAATTCCTACAGTTTTAAAATTTTATTATTACAATTTTTTTGCAATAACATGGAAACATTCGAGAAACCGATTTGAAAGGCTTCTCACGTTTTTCGACCGTCATGGCAAACGCATGAGATGATGCGATCGTGAATTCGCGAAGTACCGAGCGATAAAAGTCTTTTTTATTGCTCTGCATGTGGGAAAACCTTTTCCTGTAGTCCCTTGAACGTTAAAAGGCACGTGTAATTTGCGAATACACTTTTTTCTAAAATAAATTCGCGAACAAGCATGCAGCTTAACACGTTGACGTCGGCTTGGGCCACCGGTGGCCCAAGCTTGATCTTTCCGGGAGGCTGCATGGGCCACGGTTGGGCCACGCTTGTATATCAAAAAATACATAGCCAAAATTAAATTTTATTTTAATTATTCAACAGCATACATTAACATTTTAACATTACAATCAAACATTCAGTATAAAACTATATAAAAATAAAATAAAAAATAAATAAAATATAAAACTTAACTTGTAACTAAATAATTTAACCTATAAATTAAATATAATTAAATATAATTATTCCTTTCTTTTATGCAATCTTTTAAAGCAGGGTAAACAAAATGCCGGCTTACCCTTACAATTATTGCAAAATGTTTTAACTCTTTTTGTTCTGTTCATTGCATACTGAGTGCCTTTTAGATTCGCTAACCGTCTGTAACACTCTTTGCATTGCCTTCTCGTCTTTCTCATGAGTCCGTAGAAACTCAAAAAATGCTTTCCTTTTGTTGTTATTATTTCCCTAGGGGAATTTGTAACATCCATCAACAAATAATCAATAATTTTTTCTTCGGGCCACGTGAGATATCCGATAAGCTCGTTCCAGAGATCCATGCCCCCCTGGGTATTGAATCTTTTCACTGCTTGTTTCCATCTTTTCCATGTCTCCTCGCATTCTTTATCCCACCAGTGTTTCCTGGTGCCCTTCTCTTTGGAGTTTCGCTTCGAAATCATACCCTGGTTTTGTCTCTCTGTCTCTACTCTGTTGGGGGGTTTGTCCGCCTCCTTGATCGCTTGGTAGATTGCATGTTTCCATGCTTCGTATTTCGCGTTCCACGTCTCGGCTTCCCCAATTTGCGCCTCTATGTCTTCTTTGTTAAGTACGAGATTGTACCAGAATTCCTTCCAGTCTATTGTCCTGTGCGAGTATATTCTTGTGTTTCCGTTCTGTCTTGATGTTGTGGGTCTGGGCCCTCCAGTATCTTGGATGTAATATTCCAGGATCTGGTGGTCCGACCCCAGATCTAATCCTGATTCTAAGACCGTTATATTTTGTATCTGTTCTAAGTGGGTTATTATCAGGTTTAGGTTCGATGAGCTGTGCGGTGTAATTCTTGATATTGTGTGTTCGTTTGTTACTGCGAGGTCAAAATCTTCTATTGCTTCTTCCAATGCGTATCCTGCGCTCGAATTCGAGGGGCAGTTCCACCTGCTATTGTTAGCGTTTAGATCTCCCATAATAATTGTATTTTCGTCCGGTTGAATGTTGTCCAAAAGTTCCTTCCAATTGTGATATTGTGCCCGAGAGTTCGGCGGCCTATATACTATTATAATCCTTCCTAACGAGCCTGTTGCCTGTGTGACTAAGGACACCCCCAGGGTTTCGAAACCCCTGGTGGGGGGGATGTTTATTTTTTGAAAATTGAGTTCTTTCCTATAATAGAAAGCTAGACCAAAGCCTCTGGCTCTGGTCCGCTGGTCGGGACTACTAAAACTACTATAATTCTTTATGGGTGGCGGATCCGGGTCCCTTACCCATGTTTCTGTTACTGCCATGAAGTCGTATTCGGTGATGACCAATTCCAATTCTATCATCTTGGGTTTCAGGCTCCTCGCGTTCCACAAGGCTCCTCTGAAATTACTCATCTGGATTAGTGTGTGTATTGAATCTGTTGGTGAGTGTGAAACTGTGGTATCTGTGTGTTGCTGGTTGTATGTTAGTCTGTATGTAGTGTTTCTAGTTTAGTAAGTTTTTTTTTTTTTTGGTTATGTCTTTTTCTGTCTTCTTTTTTTTTTTTATTTATATAAAAATACTTAAGATATTACCTATGTTCTACGTTGACCTAATACTAACTATTCTATGATTGTCTCGTTTCTACTTCTTTATCCTTTCTTAGCAATGAATCGTCGGATTCCGTATCCGGAGACCGGAATTCCTCCGACGAGGACTTCCTTCCTTCTTTTGTTTGAGTTGGGCTTGGCCCCCTTTTCGGAGACCCCGCCACGGACGCCGCCTGTGAATTTCTCCCTAGACTCAGTGACAGGGGTCTTCTTGCGGGGGTTTCCTCCTCTGACTGTGACCCCTTCTTCTCCCGGGTGACTCCTGATGCCCCCATGTTAGATCGGGGGGGTTGTGTGTCTACTTGGCTTATCCTCCACGGTAGAGAATCTTGCTTTAATTCTTCCTCTCCCCGCCGTTCCCTCGCCTGAGGAATGCCCGGGGTTGTCCCGCCCTCCGTGCTGGAGGCCGTGTGCGCGTAGCTATGATCTTTTCCTATGCTGGTGGGGGGGGGTTGTCCTCAATAATGGCCTTTGGACCACCCTGGCTGTCCTACCTCCGCTGTTGGTCTTGTTCCGGGTAAAAATGGTCGTTGTCTCGATCGGGTCGCTATCCCCTGACCAGTCCTCATTCCATAGACTGTTCGGGGGGGGATCCTTCGAAGGAGATAATTTGTATCTTGCGTATTTATCATTTTCTTCTCTCAGTCTGTTGCTGATTTTCTCCTCAAAGCCCCTTTCTCTAATGAAGTCCAAAAGATCTTTCAGGAGTTTGTCCTCCTCCTTCTTTCTTAATTCGTTTTCCCTCTCCGCTTTTCTCCTTCTCTCCTGCTTCGTTTCCTGTTTCGTGTCTTTCCTCTCCTTGAGAGGGGGGCTGCCGGTCTTCTCTCTCATTGGCCTGGTACTGGCTGTGGGCCTGGTGGGGGAATTCCCCCTCCTATCCTTCTCTGCCTGACTCCTGCTGCCTCGTGATGGTGGGGGGCTCGGCCTCTCTCCGCTTTTCTCCCGACGATCGGTTTCATTTCGCCTTCTCCTTCCCAGCACCGTAGCCCAGCCCGGCTCCTGATTGCTGGGAGGGATTTGACTTGGCCGTCCGTCCTCCCCCTCCTTGCCCCTGGCTAGGGGAGAACTGGGCTTCCTCCACGGCCATTGGCTCTCCTTGCCGGGGTTTTCCGGCGTCTTGTTTCTCCAATCATTTCTGCCTCCCGGCACCAGTTGATTTTCCCATTTTGGGATATTTTTCACATTTGATTGGGCCCTTCTGCCCGTGTTCGCTGTTGTGTCCTCTGGATTTTCCACTGCCATCCCCAGGTCTAGCCTGGCCTGTCTCCTTGCGTCTTCGAAATTGCAGTTTTTATAGGCTATAATTTTGTTGATTCTGGCCTCTAGCCTATACTTATCGCATTCCCTATTCAGCGCAGAATGTCCCTGCCTACAATTTACGCAATATGGCCGCTCGAAGCACTCCCCATGCGCCTTGTCTGAGCACGTGAAGCAGCGGGCCAGCGGGTCCTTACATTGGCTTTTCAGGTGCCCGAATCTCAGGCAGTTATAGCACTGTCTAACCGCCCTGATGTAGGGCGTCACTTTCAGATTCACAAAGCCCTCCATTATTACTACCCTTGTGGGCAGCGATCCTCCTCGGTACTTGATTAAGATGGCATTAGATTCCCACCATTCGAATCCCCCGTCCACCTTTGTCCTTTTCCTCATTTTCTCCACCGACACCACGCTCTGGCCGGGGACTATCTCTTCCTCGAGTTCCTTTGCGGAGCCATCCCAATCGTTGATGATGCCCCATCGTTCCTTGAATCGGTTTGGGACGTACGCCCACATCCCGTTCTCTCTATTTTCTTTAGTCTTCTCTAATACTTCTCTCAATATGGCGTTTCTGGTGACCTTCACCTCTGCCCTCCTCTTGTTCGACATCCTGATGTACTCTATACTTTTTACCCAGTCCTTCAAAAACCTGTAAATTTTTACCGTATTACTGGTTTTGCGGTTAGTGTCTGCTTTGCCCCTCGTCTCTATTTCAAATATTGTGGGGAGCGCTTCTCCGGTTGGCGATTCTTCCTCGGATGAATCCGCGTCCCACGTGCTTACCTTACGGCTGCCTTTTTTCCTCAGCTTCTTTTCTTTTCTTTTTCCTATGTCGGTTCGCTCCTTAGACTCTACTATGGTAGGGAAGCTACCTCCGATACTAATACTCTCTGTTTTATTACTCTTAACTAAACTTATCTCTGTTCTATTCTCCCGTGTGTTCACTGCCCTGTGCTCCGTTGCTAATGGCGGAGACGCGTCGGTTTTGGGCCTTGCAGCCCCTTCGTCACCGATCGCTTCTCCCTCCACTTCGCTAACGGGATTTCTCAGCCTTCTCGTCCGGTTTGTACCTTCGTCCCCCGGCGACGACGGCCGTTTCCGGGACGCTCGCGTCGATTCGGCGAGGGTTCCCATTGGCTGCTCTTGCGCCCCGGAAACAGTTCCGGGGTCGCTTCCCTTGATTCCGTAAATTTCATTGGCCGGCCGGTTCACTAGGGACATTTTGTCCCTAGACCGGCTCGGCTCCATAGCGGAAGTTGTGTCGCCCTCTATATTAAGAGGGAGGCATCACCCGCTGGCCAAAGCCCCCCATGTGCTTTGGCAACCCTAACCTGTGGAATCTTCTAAATCTCTTCTTATCTTCGCCACCCCAACTTTCCTCGCACTATTTTTCCACTTCTCGCTTTCCTGGACACGTCTATGCACTTTCCCGTTATTCCGAATCGAATATTACGTGAAAATCCTTATTTTTTCGGCAAAACTTTACGCGCCCGATGTCTCTCGGAGGATAATTTTGTTAATTCTAGCCTCCAGTTTGTATTTAAGACACTCCCTATTAAGTGGGGAGTGCTCTTCTTTGCAGTTGGCACAAAATGGCCGCTCGAAGCATTCTCCGTGAGCCTTATCGGAACACGTGAAGCACCTTGCCACTGGATCCCTGCACTGCACTTTAATGTGGCCGAATCTCAGGCAGTTGTAGCACTGCCTGACGGCCCTGATGTAGGGCGCTACCCTCAGGTTGACGAAACCCTCCATTATTATCAGCCTGGTGGGCAGCGACCCTCCATGAAATTTGATCAGGATCGTGTTGATTTCCTTCCACTCAAATCCTCCGTCCACCTTGTGTCTTTTTTTCATTTTTTCAACGGACAGCACCCCTTGGCCGGGGACTATTTCCTCTTCCAGTTCTCTAGCTGATCCATCCCAATCGGAGATTACTCCCCATCTTTCTCTGAATCTATTCGGGACGAAGGCCCAAATCCCGTTCTCCTTATTATCCTTGGTTTTTTGCAGAATTTCCCTTAGGATGGCATTTTTTGTGACCTTTACTTCTGCTCTTCTTCGATTAGCCATTCTGATATACTCGATATTCCTCGCCCACTCCTTTAGGAATCTATAAATTTTCACAGTGTTAGCTGTTTTCCTGTTTGTATCGGCGGAGCCTCTCGTCTCTACCTCCAATACTACAGGAAGATCCTCCCCCGACTGTGCCTCTTCCTCCGAGGAGTCTTGCTCCCACGTGCTTACCTTTTTTTTGTCTGATTTTTTTCTCGTCAACCTCCTTTCCTTTCTACTAATACTCAAACTAATTTTGGCTTCCGCCAAGGATGGGAAGTTTCCCTCGATTCGATTCTCTAAACTCTTATTAACTTTATCTGTATTTTTTACTATTAGACTTCTTCGACTGCACTCCGGCCCTGGTTCTTGCGATAATGGCGGAGTGGCGTCGTTCTTGGGGCCTTCTACCCCGTTGTTGCCGGGTGCTTCCCCTTCTTCTCCGCTAACGGGATTTTTGGGCCTTCTCGCTCTGGCCGTACTTGCATCTTCCCCGGACGAGGACGGCCGCTTCCGCGATGCACGCGTCGCCTCGTTGGGTGATCCCATTGGCTGAGAATTGACCCCGGAAGCGCTTCCGGGGTCTCTTCCTCCCTTACCGAAAATCTCCCTTGCCGGCCGGTTTACTAGGGACATTTTGTCCCTAGGCCGGGCCGGCTCCATTCCGGAAGTGACGCCTCCCTCTATTTTAAGAGGGGAGCCTCTTCCGCTCGCCAAAGGGCTCCATGCGCTTTGACTGCCCTAACCTTACTTTCTACCCTCCTCTTCTGAGATCCACACCCGTCGTCTCTTCTCTCGTAAATTCTGAACTCCACTTACCGCACTCGACTCAGATCGGCTACGCGAACTGATTCCGGCACTCAAAATCGGTTTAACTCCGCTAATTTCCGAATTATTTGACAAAAAACTACCCTCCGATGTGAACGCGTTACTGTCCTCCACGAGACCCCCGGGCCACGTGAGAATTTTGGAGATTCGGTCTATTCGAATAAGCTAGTGGGTATTAGGGCACAAGCAATGAACAGTATAATTTGGTGCCGCGCCGTCCCACGGAGCGGACAGCTAGTTGAAGCGCCGCCGCACGGAACAGACAGCGAATATCCGCGCCGTCGTCAACGTGTTAAGAAGTAGAAAAAGACCTTTATGCCTCGATGGTTTGAAATTAAAGATTTCAAGCCCTGGTTGCATAATGTCATCGATAACCCTTTTCCGTGTTTGTGTTCAGTATGCAGCAAAACTTTTGCTTGCGAAATATCGCAAATTAAGCGTCACGCAGATTCCAAGAGCCATATCGGAAATTGCAAAAAAAGTGTAATAGATGTGGGGAAATCGAACAATGATTGCAATACGCAATTTGGGGAATCGCCTTTGTCATTCGATGAAAGAAAGAAACGCGCAGAAATTCGATTTGCGGCTTTAATTGCGGAAAGAAATATTTCTCATTAATCGGCAAAGGCGATTCTCAAATTTTGCCAAGATGTGGGGAAAGATCCTCATGTGTTTGAAACTATAACGTTGGGTCGAACAAAGTGTTCAAGTATTATGCCGCGTCCACACTGCTGTCTTGAACAGTCGCGAATTGTTCTTTTCAATGTGGACGCGGCATTATATCAAACGTTCTGTATCCTAGAGAGACAGAATGTTTTAAAACGGTGTTACAAAATACCAAATTTAATATATTTATGGATGAAACTACGGATATTACAATTGACAAATGGATAACGTTTCTTGCTCGTGTCACGGGGAAACTCCGTAAAGGACAGAACAAAGGAGATCGTAATCTCCTTTCTGTCTCGTATTAAAACACGCAGTGGAATCGTCTTACGCCGGACCGTAGTTTCGGCTTGGGACGATGTGTTACGCGTTTGACTACTTTGAGGAGGATCACCGTAGTGACCGACCGAAAGTAGTATTGTCGAATAATTATGACGGCTTAAGATATGGAATCACTTATTCTACTTTTAAGAAGATCGAGCGATGGTAGGTCGGGCAGAGGTTCGACGCAGAGTTAAGCTGGTAGAAGATTGTCTTTATTCAGATTGATCGTGGAGTTTCATACAAGTTTTATCAATAGGTTTCTTAGAGCTATAAGGCGTTTCGTTGGAAAGTGATATTACGCAAGGGGTTATCGCGGGGGGTCACACTCGATACGTCGCACCCGAGACTTTGGTTTTTTCAAACGGAATTAGTAAAATTAATTGATCTTAACGCGAAAGATTGTAATGCCAATAAAATATTCACTTCTTTTAACCCTTTCGCTACTACGGGTGACTATAGTCACCGGCCACAAGATGCCACCTATACACGACGGGTGACTATAGTCACCCTATCATCTACCATAAAAATGCAGCCAAAAGTCAAGTTTCATCTGTGTTTTGAGAAATTTCATACAAAATACGATTATTAAAAAGTTATTGGTCAACATTATGTTATAATTATAGTTACTATTTTGTTGTATAATATAAAAATATTAATCGTATTATTGAATTAAAAATATGTTCATGGAAAAATTATGAACATGAATCGTTTTGCTTCTAAAAGTTAAAAAGTCGTTTCTGAGACAAAAGTCTTGGTCTTGAATGCTGAAGACTATCTGCGTTTAATGTTCGCACTTTCGGCACGGCGCTCCGTTCCACACAAGACACTTCGCGACGAGGCCCGCCGCAGCGAAAGGGTTAACCACTTGCGCTACGATTTAACTTTCGGTAGCCGTGCCGCACTCTACGATATAAACTGCGGTAAGGCGTTACATTGACGCCGCACCGCTTCTACGAGCGCAAATCATTAACCAGTGCCTTAGCGCGTTGGTAGGGTCTTACATAAAGAATTTTCGTGTAAAAAATCCGTACAACATACCCTATCGATTCTGAAATATTTCCTTATATCGATTATGCTATGCGATGTGATGCACTCTAGAACTGTAGCTCGAATAATGAACGATCCAACTGTTAGCCGACGTGGCGAACACGTCGTTTTTGTTTCTGCGACAAATACCTATCGACGTGGTATACACGTCGCTGGCGGTTTTGGAACAAAAGCATCTCGACGTGCATGGCACGTCTTTATAGCGCAAGTGGTTAACACATTGAATGCCACGGGGGTCACCGGTGACCGGCGCGCTCAAATTGATAGGAACACATAATTTAGAAAAATGTCAATACTTATCAAAATTTTTATTATTAGCATCGTTAACCCTTTGGCCTATAACCACGAGTCTGACTCGTGGTAAAGAATTTGTGCCATAAGCGAAAACCACGAGTCTGACTCGTGGTAAAGAATTTGTGTCATAAACAAAAGCCACGAGTCAGACTCGTGGTGTGGTGTTGTATTCCGGTGAGAAGAAATACCGTAACACGAGGTTTATTTAAAAAGTTTATTCTTAACCCATTTGCATCAAAGCGCGGAATAATCCGCGGCCCGCGACTGTCTTCTATCACCGAGCGCGGAATAATCCGCGAGCTATGACTTTCTTTCATTACCAGTCGCTGAATATTTTTCATCTGCCACAGATCATGTTTGATGTGAGCATCTCACCTACATCAGCTCATTATATTCTTGACAAGTTTTACTTTTGTTGTGAAAATCTCCATGAACAATTCGGAAGTCAAGTATTGAATATACTGACCGACCGCGCGTGGTGATACGGGCCAGTCGTCAGTTGAACGTCGCTGATGCAAATGGGTTAAGAGTGAGGTCGAGCGGGGACTGTCGTGGACTGAACTCTAAGTGCTGATGATCTGGAATCTGGTACCTTTAAATGTTAGGAAAAGTAGAGTGGTAGGGATGAGATAGGATGAGGAAAATTTGGAGTTCAAGGGGTACGGATGAGTTAGCGGCCAAAGGACGTGGATGAGTCAGTAGAAAGTGAGGGTTCAAGCAGTACAATGTTTGGAATAGGATGACTATTGGACGGATGACTGTTGCGATAGGATAGTTGATAGGAAGGAACGATAGGAATCCAACAGTGGAATTTGTGCATAAGATGCCGCGTATTATTATTAGAACAAGCGATTGGAGTTATTCCACATCGAATATCATTCCTTTGATTATGATTACACCCTAGACGTCTAAAAATTACTATTTGTACCTAAACATTGTTTATTATTTCACAATTCCGTTCGTTGCACTGAAATATATGTCATGAAAAGTATACATTTTGCGCCAGTTCGGGTACACGGCTGAACAGTTGAATGGCACGACGCGCGACCGACTTTCTTGTTTCCTATAGCTCGCGCAATTGGCAGATATCGTGTAGGCCAAGGGGTTAATGCAATGGGTGTAAAGAAATTAATGCAGTATAGAATATCTAAAAGTAGTTACACTTATTTTTTTTAGGTAACATTTCAACGGTATATGTGTCGTATAATAGAAAATTCATCATGGCGCCACGGGCAAACCCTGTAAAACTGGCGTGGCATTCAACGTGTTAAGCATGCAATGTGGAAAAGGCAAATTCCGTTTGAAAATATTGTCGCGCTATCTTGTGACAACGTTTCTGTCATGATAGGGCGATACTCGTAATTCAAAACAAAACTTGCAGAAATTCGCGGTTGAAAAATTTTTCACTTTACCATGTCCATGTCACACCTCTGCATTGATAGGGCGTGCAGCATGCACTGTCATTTCCGAGGTCTGCGAGGAATTATTACGTAGAGTTGTGTCTTTCATATATTATAGGAAAGGTTATAAATGAAAAAAAAGAAAAGAAAAAGGAGTGAATAAAATAATAAATATACGTGTATTTAATAAAACTAAAAACGACACAGACGAACACAAAATAACAAACTACGCTTATGCTTCGCAAACTACGCCTCTGCTTCGTAAACTACACAGTTCTTTGCTCTACGCTGGCTACTTAGCTTCTTCCACACTCTTTCTACGTTCACAATCAAAACCTTTCGTCCAATACTTTCTGCCTCACGCTCGAACAGTCCTCGTCATATATTCTTCCAAATACTCGTTTCCTTTCGTTCTAATTCTAATCGCATTCGGTCACGACTACCCACAATTTCTCAGTCGCACTGTTTTCTCAAGTTCTCATCTTTCACGCCTTAGAAACATTCGAGCCCAAACATTCTGCGTTCACGCGACAATCGCCCAACTCAAGTACTCTGACCTTTCCAGCCTCGCATCCGCTCGATCACATTACTACATATAGTAGTCCCAAACGTTCGACCATTTTCCGCGAATTTCAACAATCTTTTCAATTTACCGACCGCAAAATTTTAAAACTGTGTACTACGCGATGATTATCTCGCCACTCATCGACAGTCACACTTTTAGAAAATTGGGACAGCGTAGTGTATTTTCTGCAAGAGTTGATTGTAAACGAGAAGTCGAAGTCTGGGGAATATCTACTAATCATGATGCAAAATTCAGAAGTTAAAGCATACCTCTTTTTTTTAAAGTATGTTCTCGAGTTTTTTAATAATTTTAGCTTACTTTTTCAAGCTCGAGAAACAAGGATCCATTTGCTTCAAAAGACTGTATTATCGCTTTTACTTAATATATTAAGTAATATTTAAAAACCGCAGCTTTTGAAGCACATGGATTTAGTCAGATTAATAGATTTTTCAAGAT
>JAOPTO010001237.1:0-31138 GCA_033822845.1 Tetrapedia diversipes
TCATAACCAAAAAAACAAAGTATATTAGATTCTCGATCTGCGATGATGTTCTATTTGTTATAAAAACAAAATTAGAAAAGACTCTCGGTATTGGTGTCCGACGTGCAAAGTGCTACTGTGCATCGTTCCCTGTTTCAGAACATATCACACGAAAGCAACATTATAAATTTTTAATTTCTACAAATATTTGATTTTTTTTAAGTTTCTCGTTAATTATGTGTAAATATAGCTTTACGTTGATCCATTGTGTAAATATTACTAATAAATTCATTCGTTTTCTAAAATAAAGTCGTCTTTTAGACCCAATACTTCAACAGCGCCACTTACTCTGTGTTTGACGACTATATCCGTCATCGCTTGATTATCGCGACACACACTGGGGCGCACTTTGGAAAATGATCGACACAGTTAACTGGTTAAGTAACAGGAACATTTATTTATTTATTAATACGGGATTAACTACCTGATTAGAGAATAACAAAGAAATTGACATAGGCTGTTCAATATGTCGTGAAGTTAAACGTAAGATAAATTGATGCTGTACTTTTTCCAAAGAGTTAGTGTGCAATTTAAAATAAGTCACCCAGATTATACCATCGTATTCCAGTATTGGCCTTACTAAGCAACTTTGCAGCTATTTTCAGTAATTTTATCTATTTCTTACGTATCGTCCGTTTATTTATCATCAACGTGCTGTTATACAAGCAAGAAAATGTTGTCAGTTTCGAGTAACAAAAACAGTGCAGCTATTTTCAGTATTTTTATCTATTTCTTGCATATCGTCCATTTCTTTATCATTAACGTGCTGTTATGCGAGCGAGAAAATGTTGTCAGTTTTAAGCAACAAAAACAGTGCAGTTATTTTCAGCATTTTTATCTATTATTATTATTTTTATTTTATCTACTATTATTTTATATCTTACGTGTTGTTCGTTTACTTGTCATTATACACGATTGTTTCGTAACGTTTTCATCTTAACGCTTGGCCATCGCAATTAATTTTCAACTAGGAAGCTACGTTTATGTGTAACGTAGACATTGACAAAACTTTCGCGATCAATTTCACAAATTTCCAAACACGTCTTGCACTGTTCGTTCACAGTTGTAAAGCGTTCTAGCCGTGGCAGCGTTTTCTTTTGTGCTGAAAACAGCATGGCGGACTCGTGTGACGGACGTAACGCGAACTAGAGTTTATCAATGCTGGACTGGCGAATTTTTCTTTCCGTTCACCGAGTATCTCGACTATGCTCATTCATTTCCATTAACTGCAACGATCCTCATTTGGGAATTTTAACGTAACATCGAGTTACATATGGACTGTATGGAAAAATGGCATAAATAACAGCTATATAAAAAAAATTTTTTTTCATTAATTTTTATTCATGCAACCTACCACAATTCTCATTTGGGACTTTTAACAAAAATATAAAAAATTTTAACAACGAAACATAATTTGAATATAATTATATTGTTACACAAATTTTTGTGGATATGCATAACTTTTCCCGTCAAAAATTCAAAAAGAAAAAATTTAGCAGTTAATGAATTAAATACTTACGATTTATTTACTTCTACTTGTTTTCTATTTTTTTATTTTTTACGCTATTCGAAACGCATTAGTGCCATTAAGGCATCGGTGTGTCCTGATCGAGATTTTACTTTAATTACTTTATTTTAATTAAGACGGGATCCTGAATATCGAGCTAACCGCTTCAGTCGTAAGTGCACGTTAATTAACTTTCACGGTCGGCGATTAATTTTTAATTGGCGCCATCTGCTTTCTTTTTTAACCTAGTCTTCAATTAAGCTGGTTACTTCGAGGTTTGCGTAACGGGAAAACATGGTTTTTGCGGTGCTCGGTAATTTTGCAGTTGGAAAGTCCGAGTGGCGTTCGACTTGATAAGATTGAAAAATGAAACCTGAAAACGATCGAGACCGGTCTCGAACGCGGGCTCTTTCCATCTTTTCGATTTTTATTGCTCCCGTACCGGTATCGATTTTAATTCTTGCGCTTTCTTTTATCCATCTTCGAGTCGTCGCGTTTTCAGTTACGATCGAACCGATCTAGATAGCAAATTGACCAAGATATCAGGATATGAAGGATAAAGAAAAATCGGTTATACATCTGGGGACGAAAAATAAACAGACACCAGAAAGACATAAATTTGACTGGTTTGCCCTGTTTTCGAACTCGGTCAATACCGATTCTCCATTTTCACGTGCAAAGCACCGGGGGTAGCAAAGAGGGAACTCAACGTTGTCTAAAATACTTTTCATTCTACCAATTGTATATTTTTATTTTTACGTGCATTCTGTTTAATAAAATTTCTAACGTGTTAATCACTTGGTGCTGTATTCTTTTGGAGTTCATTTTTATAAAATGTAAGCAAAAAGTAGCTTTTCCTAAAACCACGTAAGTACAGTAGCTGACAAAAGTTAAACACGTGAGGACAATCTAGAGCATAGTATTATGGTTTGCAAATATTGTATGTGTAATCATTTTTATTGTTAGTATGGTAAAACATTATTTCTTGATTAGCATAGAATACAAATTTTGTTTATCGCGCTATTTCTTATAAATTAATTAATTTAATTTCGTTCACTCTTTGGTTTTAAACTTTTGTCCGCTACTGTACTTCTTGAATCTGCACTTACCACCCTCAGCATCTCGTATCATCTTGCATTCCGTACCTTTTTCCATCTAAATCTTCTAACTTCTATAGTCACTCACGAATCGGTTAACGTTTAGAGCTCAAAGGGTTCAACCGTCGCTCCCTCGACGCGCGTCCAAACATCCAAGAACAAAATGGCCGAGTTAGGAAAACACACGTGCGCTCACAAAATTTTACGCGTTCATCGCATCGGTTGGAATGCAATTACGATACTGGCGTTCGAAAGAGCACAAAGAGAGAGAGAAGGGGGGGCTCGTTTTGGTAGGGTCGGCTGAAAAAAGACCCGGCTCTGTTTTCCAAGCAGCATCTGGAGGAATAAAAGCTGAGTAAACCATCGCCTATCCCGTGTACAGTAACGGTCAAAAAGTTTAAGACTAAAGAGTCAATTGAAATTATGGGATTACAAGAAAGTTCCATTTCTTTACATCAATATCAATGGAGAAATAAAAGCTGAGTAAACCGTCGACTGTCCAGGGTACAGTAACGGTCAAAAAGTTTAAGACCAAACAGCCAAATGAAATTATGGGATTACAAGAATGTTCCGTTCCTTTTCATGACTATCACTGGAGAAATAAAAGCTGAGTAAACCGTCGACTGTCCAGGGTACAGTAACGGCAAAAAGTTTAAGACTAAACAGCCAAATGAAATTATGGGATTACAAGAATGTTCCGTTCCTTTTCATGACTATCACTGGAGAAATAAAAGCTGAGTAAACCGTCGACTGTCCAGGGTACAGTAACGGCAAAAAGTTTAAGACCAAAGAGTCAAATGAAATTATGAGATTACAAGAAAGTTCCGTTCCTTTACATCACTATCACTGGAGGAATAAAAGCTGAGTAAACTATCGACTGCCCCAGGTACAGTAACGGCAAAAAATTTAAGACCGAAGAATTAAATGAAATTATGGGATTACAGGAGAGTTCCGTTCCCTTACATCACTTTAAGCGCTATAACTTGACAATTCGTTGCTCGATTGCAATGAGGTTAGTCACGTTTTGTAGATAACAAATGCAGCTGTCAGAATGTATACCGTCTCAAAAGATGGTGTTAGTAGTTTTTTTTTTTTAATTCAAAAGTTCCGCTATTTTTCCGAAATACTCTGCACATATAGCGTGGAGCTGGTTTTGGATTATGGATGCAACGGCGCTCACGTGTTCGGCCGCGTTACGGCGTTCTCCTGAAAATGTGAAAGCCTCTGGCCTCCTCGGGGTCGATGAAAAATTCACCGTCGATACGCTAACCGATGAAATATTCCCGATCCCATCGGTTCTTGTCGCACAGTAGCTCTAGCTTGCACCAGGAAAAAGAGAAAAAATGAGAAAAATTCGATGTGTCGATCTTTGCCGTCCTTTTCACGATTCCAGGCGACAGGTCACTCGCGTGCTTCTCGGTGAGAAAATTTACGCGCACGGGGGCGAACGAATTTTATTTTCTTCTCCATTCGTGTCACGTCAAAGTACAATTTTTAATCAATTCAACGCTAGTTCAAGACTAACTAATAACAAAAAGAAAATAGAATTAATGGCAGCGCTTTGTTGAGGAAAAAATAGAAGATCTCCCCGTTCGGTTAACTAAGTGTTAGAAACGGGAAGATTTCGAGAATTCTACAAACAGGCAAAATTTATTTACTTATTTATTTGTTTATTACAAAACAGGAAGATTAGTAGGTAAGTAAGTTAGCGTAGAAATGGCGTTTAAAAGAATGAATAGATCCGAAAAAATCGACAAACTTGCCGATCTTGTTCGCTGTTCTTATAATGCGGTTAACCCTTTGCACTCAAGAGGTGACCGTTAGTCGTCTAATGATACTAATTTCAAAAATTTTCAAATTCGAAATATTTACCAGAATTCGCCTATATTCAAACGTACGATATACTAAAATTTACATATACAATTATTTAACCTCCGAGTCTGACTAATAAACAAACTAACTAAAGTATGGAAATTTGTGAAATCATAATTTGATAACTAACACTCACCTCTCGAGTGCAAAGGGTTAATACAATTATGTTGATCGTATAAAGTTCGGTGAAATTCCGACCCAAAAATATGTGCATCCTAACAGATGTGATAGAACATTTTAGTTTAAAGTGCTTAAGTATGTTTGAACACGCGACATATCCATTTAATATTTTGTGTACAATTAGAATGTCGATCATTAGACGCTTGTATTCGAGGGACAATAGTTTTAACCCTTTTAGTGCCGAGCAAATTTAACTAATTTGCTAAGGTTTGGGAAAAAGCTCGTAAAAACAGAAGTAAGAATGATATTTACAAAATTCAACAACAAGCATATTACGGAATAAAAGAAAAAATTGAAACATTTATAACGTTTTATAAATTTATTTTGAAATAGAGCTCTGTCTCGATGCAAATAGTTAGGCGTCATGGTATACCCAACGATATATCGTTGTTCGGCACTAAAAAGGTTAAACGCCGTAATTCTAGAGCATAACTATGGTCGTGAACTGATATGGGGTGGCTTATACGGTGGGATGCCAAACGCGAAGTTTTCAACTGAATATAACTTCGATAGGAAATCATGAATGTATTCAGCGAAAGCAATGGCGTTTCCCTTTCTTAGTGCATCGAATGCAGTGGTTTTCCTCGTTTTTTCGTGTCCCTTGTTCGTGTTCCAGTGTGCATCGGTTGGATCACTGAATCGAAGGCGAAACAAGACTCCATGACCCGATACCGTACTAATATTAGAACGCTTATCGCGAGTCGATAAACCGGAGCCCGTTTAATTGCACCGATCTCCGGTCATTCGTCGATTTTCCATCGTCTACGTGGCGCCTATCGCTCGTTCCATGGGGAGAGATCGAACGGATTGAGACGAGGAAGTTGCTCGTGATCAAGGGGAGGACAAGATCAGTTTTCCTTTATGATCGGGGTTAAGATTTGATTGGTAGATTTATTTTGGTGCACGGTTCAGTATCCTTTTTTAGTGTTAATTAATTAATTATTAATATAATATAATATTATTATATATATTATTGTATAATATTTATACAATTAAATAATAATATTAATATAACTTATTAATATAATAATAATATAATTTATTTATATACTATTTATATAACTAAATAATAATATTAATATAATATTATAATTTATTTATATTATATTTATGTAATTAAATAATAATATTTATTATTATTAATTAATATTAGTTAAATAATAATTATTATTAATTAATTTTAAATTTCTGAACGTGGAAATATTAAATTACAGATTGGTGGATTTATTTCTTTTATCAATGGTGATAGATCTTAAGCTTCGGAGTAATAAATTCTTAGTTAGCAAATTTGCTTTACTTCTTATTAATGTTGACAGATTTTTTACTTGAACGTACTAAATCTTTGATCAGTAACAGTAAACCAATCAGGTTAAGTAATTTTGTAATAAAGTGGTAGGAAACCGTCATAAAACGGATTTGGATCGAGGAAACTTAATTTTGAGCACACTGGCACATCCTGAATCTTTGAAGTGCCGAACATTATTTAGTAGAATTCGTTTTTAACCGTTCTTTTAGCCAAATTTAACCACCACAATTACGAAATACCGAACTACAAATCTGTGAAACAAATTAAAAGTGAACGTCAAGTTGAAGAGCTATTAATTAATTAATTATGAGAATTAGTAGATCGTAAATTTCGAAGTGTCAGCTACACAGCCGAAGCGATTAATTTTCAGCGTTGATAGGAAAGACGTTACAAACATTTATTGCTTTAGCCGTTCGCCATTACTTCGCTCCAGCGGAGATAATTAAATTTTATCAGCCGTAGAATGTAGCCAGTAAATTCGTGAAACAGTCTGTCCACGTAAATAAGCCGTATTTTTACGATCCGGTCGTCGGTGAGTAACAACGGAGGCGCGTCCTACGTTTCCCGAAAATCTCATCCGACCGATTTAAAAGCGGCGCACGGTCAGGAATAAATAGAAAGTTGGGTAAACACGGCTTCGTCATCTCGAAGACTGTTTTCTGGATGAAATCATTCATTCGGATCCCCTTGAGACCAGCAGCTTGCTTGGTCTCGTTTACTTTCTACTCGTCGAATTTTCCGTGTCGAATATCCGTAGCGAAAATATGGTTTCTTGAAAACGGTGAAGAGAAGCTGATACTAATTCTTCCATTTCCAAACATTTCTAAACTAATTATTTTCCATGCAAGTGTACATATAATCAGAAAACTAGACCAGCATACTACCAGGATTACGAAAAGTATTTGCATATGCGCTCATATATTTTCATGGGCTCCTTTTCATCTGGTTTTATGGAAATAAAATGTTGAATCATAATAGGCGCGGATGGGAAATTTTAACGCAATGTATGCAAATTGAAGTTAAAAGTACACATTGGACTATTTAGTTGGGAATAACTAAGTGTCTATTCCGTTATGAAATATAATTATTTGTGCTTCCATTATTTTCTCTTTACAATTACCTATTTACTATATTATTGTTGTTGTTATATTATTATTTATTCTTCCATTATTTTTTTCTTTACAGTTACTCGTTTACTATATCATCGTTATTATTATTGTTGTTGTTGTTGTTGTATAATTATTTATACTTCCATTATTTTTTCTTTACGGTTACCTACATATTTACTATATTATTATTATTGTTGTTATAATATTATACATAATAACAATAATCTTTATCAATTAATATTATTATATTAATATTATTATTAAATAATATATATTAATTATTACATTAATATTATTATCATTACTATTTCCTTCAGGATATAACCTCTCCTCCTTTGCTTGTCAACAAAATATGTCACTGTCTAATAAAGACAGCAAGTTAACATAGATGCGTATACTTTTCTTTATTGATCTTTACATAAGCAAAACTCGTACATTTCTTCCTTTAAGCCCCACTTCTTCAATCGTGTTCATGAAATGACGAATTCTCCCGAACAATCGAACGCTACATTCAAATTTAATCGATCGAAACGTGAATGCCAAGGCGGTTGCAACATCGTGCGCAAATAATTTTCGCAGTCGCTGATAGGAACGAGTTAGTCGATCCTATTCGATCGAAACGCGATCCGATTGTTCGCGAGCGGGTGCCGAAAAACGAGCCTGTAACCCCGTTACGTTTTTCCGTTCGACGAGGCAAAACCGGGCACACACTCTCTCTCGTTATGACGGGAACGGGCGAATTAACCAATTTTGGTGCGCGCACCATGGATAGTGGAGAAAGAGAGAGAGAGTGAAACCCGCGGGGCGAGTTTCAGACGACGATCAATAGCCAAAGGGCGTCAGATTGCCTGAAACACGCGCATCCAGGCCTGCACGTTCCTTTGAACCACGTTTTGCAATCGTGTGTCCCGCGTAATCGTTCTACGGTCTGGCTCGTAAAAAGAGGGACGTTGTTGCATTTCCTGTTACCATTTTTCCTTTTTTTCTTTGTTTAGTCACTTTATGCTACATAGTAGCTTATATAGTAGGGTTTGGAAATGTTCGCATCATCGTTCTGTGATCTTGTTTTGTAAAAAGAGGGACGATGCTACATTTTCTGTTACCTTTTTTCCGTTTTTTCTTTGATTGGTCATTTCATACTACATAGTAGCTCAAAGACTAGGGTTTGGAAATGTTCGTGTCATTGTTCTACGGTCTGGCTCGTAAAAAGAGGGACGTTGTTGCATTTCCTGTTACCATTTTTCCTTTTTTTCTTTGTTTAGTCACTTTATGCTACATAGTAGCTTATATAGTAGGGTTTGGAAATGTTCGCATCATCGTTCTGTGATCTTGTTTTGTAAAAAGAGGGACGATGCTACATTTTCTGTTACCTTTTTTCCTTTTTCTTTCTTTTCTTTGGTTGGTCACTTTATGACTACATAGTAGCTCAAATACTAGGATCATTTATATTTTTTTATGTACTAGCATCATCATTTTTCTATTTTTTCTGAAAATTGGGACGTCACTACATTTTCTCTTTTGTTGGTCATTTTACATTAGCAGCTAATTTGTAAATATTCGCGTCATAATTCTTCGGTTTTACTCGTCAAAAAAGGGACGTCGCTTTTTTGTTTTTTTTCTCTGTTTTTTTTTTCACCGTTTTCCGGGTTGTTTCGTGAAAAAAGAGGCGTCACTATATTTTCTCTCGTTTTTTTTTGTTCATCGTTTTGTAATCGGATAATATAGTGGAGTTTAGAAATCTTGGTTGATGGCCATTGGAGGTCGTTGACATTGTGAAATATTTTAGAGTGGGGGCTTTTACAAGTTTTAACGTACTACTATGATTGTTTTAGGAATAAAAATTCAGTGTAATTAGCTTCTTTAAAATTCAATTGTAGTACTGCTACAACTTCAGAAAAAAGGAAATATTTTTATTTTGTAATTCCTTTTTTCATTCTGATTTTTAGGGCTATTAGTATGTTTTTATTTTTGTGAATTAGTACCCGCTAGGAAATTTCTCAACAAATACAAAATCACTTCTTAAAAAATCAAAACGTCGATCTTAGGTTGTACCGAAAATAAACTTGAATTATTCGAGACATCATTCAAGAAGAAAAGAATAATGATGTTAAATAATCGTACTACCTTCTTCTTTCGTCATTTTATTCCGCTCGACCGGAACACGGCCACTCCTCCGCCAAATCCGAGCAACCGGAAGCGGTTCTGCAACGGGCCAGCTAGGGGAGCGGCTTTAAATTTAGATCGCGAGGTCGCCGCCATCTTGGAAAATCTCGTCCCACATAGTCGTTCGAAATTTCGAAAATAAACTTTTCTATAAAAGTAGACGTGCAGTAATACTAACCTAAAAAATTTTCAAGTGTAAAATACTTAATAAGATTCACACATATTGAATTTCATTTACCTTAGTTAAGCAATATACTAAAATTTACTTATATGCCTATTTAATCCTTTGAGTTTGAAAATTTGCAAAATTATTTGGTGACTGACAGTCACCTTTCGAGTGCAAAGGGTTAAGAGTGATTGTCCGCAGGCCACACTTTTATTATAGATCCTGCTTCAAAGTGAACAACTGTAAAGTTTGAGATAATAAAATTCGATGTAAAACACAAACCATTGGTGCATCATTAACTCGAGAAGTGTAGTCACCAAATGATAGTTTCGTAAATTTACAGACTTTAATTAGCTTGTTTATTAGTCAAAGTCAGAGGTTAACTAGTCCTATATGCAAATTTTAGTATATCACTTAACTAAACTAAATGACATATAATATAGGCGAATCTTAGTAAATATTTTGAATTTAAAAATTTATATGATAGTGTCGCAAATTTTCAGACTTTAGTCAATTTGTTTATTAGTCTGACCCGGAGGTTAAATAATCGTATATGTAATTTCAGTATACGACTTAACTAAACTAAAAATGAAGTTTAATATAAGTGAATCTTAGTAAATATTTTGCACTGGAAAATTTTTAAAATTAATCTCTCGAGTGCAAAGGGTTAATTTATCAGCCAACAAAATGCTTACAAAGATTTAACCGCGTTCACGAAATTCTTGTTCGAATCCATCTTTTTTTTTTTCTTCGTTCAATCCTTTTCACGCTCTCTGTCAATCGTGTTTTGTAACACCATCATGGTGCTAACACGTCACGTGCACGTTTCAGATGTTAGAAAGTGTCAGAGGTGTGACTTTTCGCGGGTTTTTGCGACACACAGTGTACATTCGCGTCACCCGTGAACCACCGGGCACAAAGCAAAAAGGGAATCGAGTCGAGTCAGCCGCGATCGACGCGTAAGTCGCTTCTGATTCCGGAATAAGGTTAACGACAGCATTTATCAGCTCGTTACGCTGCATTCATGCAGCCGGCCTGCAGCACCTGCGGCGTTTTCCTTGCACAGGTACAATGTCAACGTTTCCCGTCGCGATTACGGTTGAATCAACAGGGCAGGACGGTTATCGTGCTCCCGAGATTACAAGCCGAGACTCAAACAGATAATTTGATCGTACGATAATATTTCGTGCAATAGAAATTACGATTCAACGCGATGGAATTTAATTTCTTTCACTGTTATTAATAAACGGTGGATTTCCATGCTTTTTTTTATTCGTGCTGTGTAGTTTTGTACGTGAATAGACAAAGCTGAAAAGATGAAAGGCAAAAATTTATTTCGTTCGCGTTTTTGTTTGAACTGAAATAATAATTCACTTGATGAATAATCTTTGATGCAGAAAAATATATAAAAATTAAAGAATACAGTGGATGTTACGTGTAATTATGAGATATGTTAAATTATATTATGAATTATATTAGAGCTTCTACATAAATTACATGTGCTCGGTTAGAGGATTAAAATTTATTAAAATTTTATGTATATTATTTAAATATTTTAAGTATTCATAGCTTGACAAAAAGCTCTGAAAATAAAATATATAGCTGACGTGAATATGCGGTATAGAAGTATGTTATATTAAAAGCAATGGAATGTGGTAGGGTTGGCCAAGCGATTAACGCACCTGTTTTCAAGCCCGCAGACCACGAGTTCAATTCTCGATGAATCCAAAAAATTTTCCTTGCTCAAAAGTTTCGAATTTGTTGAAAATAGAGTTGAATTAAAAAGAGTTTTTCAAATTCAAACTAGAATGGATGTAAAAAAAGGAAAAAAAATAGAAAAAATAGAAAGGTAATTCAAAAAAACGATACACATAAAACTGTGTAATAACAGGAAAAAGCAAATAAGAGTGAAACTTAAATTAATAAAAAATTCCAAACAGCAGGAAAATTGCTAAAAAAAAAAAATGCAGACAGAAAAGAAAAATGAGAAAATAAGTAGGAATTTCCAGCAATCGATACGGCACGCAATTACCAACTAAACTGCTCAATTATAAAAGGATATTATTCATATCGGTTCGTATCGCGGTTACAGCAGAATTTGCAGGTTATCGTACGGGTGCAGATTGTTTCAATTGATTACATAATGAACGTCGATCGATATTCGAAGAATGTTGAAAAACAGCGTGTGCGTGTAACTCGATTCCATTGCGTAGTTCCTAGCGACAATCCTGACCCCATACGTGTTGATGCTACTTCAATTAACCACAACGGTGAACTTACAATCGAGAACTTTACCGAGTAATTCTGTAATACGAGCTCCTATACACACCTCCGGTGTGAATAGACCAAGTTATTGCTTCCACGAACAATCGATGCCCTGTTCGCCGACCGTTTCTTCACCCTGCACGCTTCTTTTACTGTCTTCAACGTCGTTTTCTTTGCTCGACGCGCGATTTCGATCGTTCATCTCTGCCTCAACACATGTGTGCTTTGAAAAACATCTTTGTTCAGAGTTTTTCCTGCTTCCTTTCTCCTTCTTTCGAGTAATTTATGGTGGAAATGAAGATCCAAGGTCTGCGTATCTGAAGGATTTCTTGTTCTACGAAAAGATCGTTCGTCTTTTGCTGGAAAAAGTGAATTAGCTTTAGAAATCTGGCATCGTTATAAAATAATTACAAGTTGAGAAACTAGTTATATAAAAATAACAGAAAACGAAGTATCTACAGAAAAATAATGCTATAATATTATAAGTAGACCACAAATCTTTAAGGAAATTCAAATTTTTGTAAATACGGCCAAACAGAATGAAATCTAATTAGAAATCTGCTTCACCAAACATTGTAGTGTACACTATATTTAGTGTATTTTGTATAATTTTGCATTTTATATACATACATTGTGCACTTCTTTTGCACGTTTGTATTTGTTGCATATTCATAAAAATAGCCTAGTTGTAACATTCCAAAGGATGCTTATTTTTAACCCCCGATTAAAAAGCGTGTTGCATTGCAAGCTTCTATAGGTGCATTCTTTTCGATGACACAGTCGACGTTATTTGTGTCCAAGTAGATAAGAGGATCGCACCAACTGAAAACAACTCCGACACGCTGCAAAACATAACTCACCGGGCCGTGACGGCCAATCACGTTTCGCACAGATAATTTTCATTCGCATAACTATGGCCTGCGTAACTCTTGCGAAACCAGGTCGTCACCTCGAGGAATCGTCTCCTCCCGATTGTTGTGTCGCATAAAAACGCTTGGAAAGCGGCGTTGATACCCGAGGTGCGACGAAAAGTTCGCGGAACCGGAACCGGATGGAACCTCACTCGAAATCCCATTACGAGTAAACTTCGGCTGCGAGTTCGTTCTCGCCTTGTTCCAGCGAGCTCGGCTCTTGTCACGAGGCAGCGAATAGGCGATGAAAATCGTAATTCTAATGTGTTCGAGCACGCTGTTTATTTTCCTGTTTATTCGTTTTTAATCACACGTTGCACACGATAATTACAAAAATTATAAGCAAGAATAAATTTGGGGGTAATAAAAGGCGAGTGATAGACTATCTTAAAGCGTTTAATCTGAAAAGTAAAAGAGTAAAGTAAACCGATAGAACGGAAAAAAGGAAAATGAACGCATAAGTAGAAATGCAGATAATACTATACCATAGTATAAACAAACTGCGATAAATTGTACGAATTATTATGATACATAAATATTATTATAGATAATTATTATATTATAAAAGTATTATAAATTTTATTATTATTTATAATAATCTTAATAGTTATATAATTATTGTAGTTACCTAATTAATAGCGTCATAATTATTGTAGTTATCTAATTATTATTATTTATAATAATATTTATATAATGCGTTATACCACATCAACTATGTATTATGTCAATATATGTTAATGGTACTTGATCCCATTTATAACAATAAATAAATAAATAATAAAGAGTTGTTTGAATTTCGAGCTACTCGAATATTATTATTTATTTATTCATATTTAACTGGTAAGAACCCTTTGTTTGCAACGGTTTAAATTCATTATCAGTGACGAATTTACGAGTATTCGAGTATTCCAACAACTCCACTGCACACCGATCCTGTTTGACGGTGGAGAGAACGTAGAGGCGACGAAGCGAGAGAGGCTATCCGCTGGATTCCTAGCGGGATTATGTTAAACGATCTATTCTAATCGGTGGCTCTGCAGTCACAGAAGAGACCCGTCGGAACCTGAAGATTCGGGAGATAGTTTGAGCTGACCTAATCCTGGCTCCGAGACACCCCTATAGCTAAGGGTTTAGACAATATTTTGGCAAGTATTCAGAGCGGTTGGGCGAGAACGATAGAGCTCTGAGTATTTCAGTAAAATTAAAAAGAAAAATTGGTAAAAGGTAAAATTTTTTATCCTAAAATCTTGATGTTTCTGTATTCCTATAGGCTACACGATAACTGATTTGACATGAGAATTTTCATTCACAGCATGGTTGATAAAAATAGCTATCCTAAGTGAATCCTACTATCTACCGGAATTATGATCGCAAGAAAATAATGTTTTGTATAAAAGTTAAAGTATGAGCTCCAGAAAAATTATTTCATTACTGGACAATAATTGGGTTGAAAAGGGTTAACTTTTTGCGCTCAAAAGCCGACTGTTAGTCACCAAACGATAGTTCTGCAAATTTTCAAACGTTTGTCAGTTTGTTTGTTGGTCAGACTCGAAGGTTGATTAAGTCGTATATGTAAATTTTAATATATCACTTGACTGAACTGAATGATGTTTGTTGTAGACGAGTCTTAATAAATACTTTGCATTTGAAAATCTTCGAAGTAAATATCATTGAACGGTCACTCCTCGAATGCAAAGGGTTAATAAAGCGAGCGCGAAGGGAGAGCCAGGGAGAGAGTGAGAGAGAGAGAGTACGCGTTAATATCGATTCGATAGGGTAGCACGGTGTGCGTCGCGACGCGTCCCGACGCTTCGTCCAGCGATCGCTTTTTGCCTCTTTTAATCGGTCTCGTACGCCGCGCCTCCAATCGATACCATCTCGCGTGTTGGTCGGGAAAAACGTGCATTCGACCACGTTGTCTGCGAAGACACTGATAAATTTTTCGATAAATATTTGCCAACGATCCGGACACCGTCCAACCCTCGTTTTTTCCTCGGTTCTTTTTTTCCAGATACACAAGCTCATATCCTGTAGGTTGTCCCTTTCCTTTGTTTTTATTATCGAGCATTTCGATTCGTTGTTTGTAAGCGTGCAATGGGTTTCCAGCGGTTCTCACGGCTGGAAAAGTGGTGTTGGATCTCGTTCGGAATGTGCGAATTTTTGGGATAGGATATTTGAAGCGCCTCGTGAAACGTAACTTCGGATAGTTTTGGGCGTGGACATGGGCAAATATATAAAACGAATCATTAGGTTTAATTATCGTGGATGAAAGTACAGTTTGAATGGGAATTATTTATTTATATGGGATCAATCAATTAGAGAATTACAAGGAAATTATTACAGTGTGGTATGAAATATAATAATGGTAACGAAGAAAAGTAAAAATATACAAAAGAAAGAGGATTGTATAAGGATAAGACAATTTGATAGAGAAGTGCGGTGTAGTAACTATAAAGTTTTATGGAGTGAAGAGATTGACTGAATAAATCTAGGATAGAATAAGTGTTGTTAACATTGATCATTATTCTATTGATACCTGAGTGGTATGCAAAAGCAGTTTTATGTAGTTGTATGTGAAGGAAAGGAATGAAAAAGTTTAAATAATGTGTATGCGACATTGTATCTAAGTACGTGCATCTATACTGTGAGAGAATTCGTTTGTTTTTGAAGTAAATGAGAAATTACATCGAAAAACATTCAAAAATAGAAGATTATTAATTGTGTGAAGAAAAGAGCATAGAGAAGGCATGCTTTAATTTCTCTGATAATGGGGAAAAAATTATAGATCCAGCTGGTGAAATTTTTGAACCAACTTGGGAAGATATAGCTACTACTAGCTACTGTAGAAAACTCAAATTTACATTTGTTTAAAAATGTAATAATTAAAATTTAAGGGATTAAATTTTTGAGTCGATTGGTTTTTAGCTAATTCTTTGGCTTCAAATAGATTTCGAATCTCAAACGGCACGATTCTATCCGGCTCTTCCACCAATCTTCTCGCGACCAACAACTCCGCCCGAATGCAATCAAACTTCGTGAACCACTTGAAGGCTCGCGCTTCCTCGCCACGTTTGTTCAAGAACTCGAGTTCCGTTTAGAGCAGCCAGCGCGATAGGTGTACGTTTCACTTCCTTCCAAACTCAATTTTATCTTACCCAGAGTTAGCGAGTAACTATCGTTTACCATCGCTGTTATCGTTGTCGTGTTAATACTGAACAATACACGTTTCTTCCTAAAACCCTGATTAAATCTACAATAGACGACAAGATAATATAAAACGTAGTTTTATAGCATGCAAATATTGTTCATATATTTATTTCTATCGTCATTATGATAGAACACTATTTATTGATTGGCATAGAATACTATTGTTATTTATCGTACTATTTCTTATTAATTAATTCATTTGTTTTCTTTGACCATTTGGTCTTAAATTTTTGTCCCCTACTGTACTTAAAGAATGCAAATAGTCGATGAGGCTTACTATACTTTATGTTATGGTAAGGTATCTTAAAGTATTATTTATTATGATACATATTTATTGTAAATAAATAAATAAATAAATATTATAGTTTTCTAAGGATGCAGATTGATCATCCCTCTAACCTCACCATTCATCTCAAAAATGTGCACATTCAATTTGTAAATTACAATTATATAAAAAAAAACATTAAATAACCATAAATTTTTAATTTTGTTTACTATTCCTTCGTTCATAATAACTACTATAATACAATATCGTAATCAAGGTGATATTTTTTAATTTACACAATACGCATTTTGTACATTTCATGTGTATCCAAATTTTCCATAAATACTTAAAAATCCGTGATGAATCTAATAATAACGAAGTATTTTGTCAATTCGGCATGCATTACCGAATTTTTTCCTATCGAAAAGCTTGGAAGTCACCTCGATTTTCGATCAGATCTGGAACACACCTGTAATACCGTTTTAAGAGCGGTAAGAGAGAGGATCGATCGTTTAGATCGCGTTTCGATCGGTTCGCGGCCAGGGTGCTTCAATTTTGCGGGCAGCTCGTCGCGCCTGGAACGCAATTTCGTCGAGTGATCTCCACGGCGTCTTTATTATCACGGTGTGGCCCACATATCGTTCGATAATTGCAATGCAAATGAGACATTTGCATGCGGGCATAATACGCGCCAGCTGATTTGCATGCAGAGGGAAATCCATTCGTATGCGCGGCGTAAAAATGGCCGCTGCGACGCGCCCTTCCAGCCGGCTGAGGCGTCATCTCTCGATTATTAACCGAGAATCGAATCGAAGCGACGCTCTTCTCTCCCTTTTCGTCTCGCCTTCGAGCAATTAACCCTTAAATGCATAATTTTGTCTTACACCTTGGAAAACATATATTATGTAAACATGTACACGCTGATGCGAGGAAAAATAGAGATAAATTCTTAACACTTTAACCCTCTCAGTGCCGGAGGCCGGTGTGTCGGCCCGCATTTATGATCACTTATACCTTTGATATTTATTTAACTGTTTTATTCTGTTATATTTATTTGTTATATTTATTTAACTGTTTTATTCTGTTATATTCGGCCTTAATACACTGCTTTTTAAATTATGTAGTTACAGTAAATGACAACAATATTAACAGAAGCTTTAAATAACACATTTAATTTCTATTTATTCGATAAATCCTAAGTTTTATGCGGATTTCTCCTTAAGGGATACGACTTGAGCAACCTCACCCTATATAAATATTGCTTTTCGTTTGGTTTTTATGCGCCTTTTTCCAAACCCTAGTAAAATCGTGAAATTCGGCCGGTTATCTTCGCATAGGCACCTCTTTTTCGCCCGGCACTAAAAGGGTTAATGGCCTGTCACACAACATGTGTGTGATACTGCCGCCGAGGGTTATTAGCTAGTAACATGTTCTTGTAAAACATGTTCTTGTTTTTTTTTCTTTGCAACATTTAAGTTCATATCAGCCGAAGGAATAAAACATTAACCGTTTGACTGCTGAGAAGCGCTATCGCGCTCCTTCTATATTGCGCCAAAATTGCGAAGAGCGCAATAGCGCTCCTTTTTTGTTATGCCAAAACTGCGGAGACCGCAATAACACTACTCTGAATCAGTTGTGCGTCCAGTAAAGCTCGTTGCGTTTTCGGAGCATATGAATTGTGCTAATTTCACTGAATTATAAGTGCTTTCTACCAATTTTATCCACGAAATGAATTAAAACAAATGTAAGTAAATAAATGGTATTTAAAAAATAATTAAGTTGTTGCAATGTAATATAAGTGAGTTTTTATTGTATGAAAAGTGTTTTCCATTTTTTTCCATACACGCGCAATTAGTACCGCAGTTTTGACATATGCCCAAAAAAATCCATCAACAGCCAAACGGTTAATTAATTAAAATATTAGTGATGAAAACGGTGTACGATGGAATCGTCGAGTTCTATTATTATTTTTAGTCCCTGGCAAAATGTTAACACTATTCCTACCGACACTTCACGTTTACCTATTCCTATCGCGACATTGCCACGTAAGACAGACTACAAATTTTTCTCAGAGAATAAACAATGAAAAAAGAAGTGAATATTGAAAAAGAAGTATTATACGTATTATACGTATATTAGGAAAAATCGTGAAGTTCAGATGCGATTCAATTACGTTGTACATAAGAAATGATAACTGAAATTTTAAAAACGGTCATTTGACCGATCGTGGTAGGAATAGTGTTAAGCGCAGTCGGGAGCGAAATCAAATATCGAAGAACGGCGTTGACGTGTCGAAGGCTGAAAACTCGCCTTAAACCTTTAGACTTAGTGTCAGGTTAGTCACTCCTGCGTAATCCCATTGTGAAAACCGAAAAACTGGCTGACTCAAGTTTGCCGCGGGTATTAAAGTACCCGGCTTGGTCGTTCGGAAAATCCTTAGTCTGTCTGCGTCTGTCCATCGCGTTGCTTCGATCTTCGTCTGTGCGCTGTGTGCTGGTGAAGAATCGTGAAAGTTTAGCGTTAAGTGGTTCCACGTTCATTCAAGAAGTGCTCGGGTAAATGAGGTGACAATTCAAAGTATTTGCAAAAGTGTTCTAACTAAAGTTGACACAGTTTTTACTCCTTGATGTTTCATTCAAGCTTCGTTCAACTTTGAAGTGGTTCCAAATTTTATAAAATTCCAATTTTCAGTACGTATAATAATTATTTCTTAATAAATATTAATTGGCAAGTATATAACAGCTAATAATTTAGCTGCACCAAATTTTGTTCCATTGTATCATAACTTGTCGATAATTAAAGTTCACAATTTTATGAAGTTCCAATTTTCAACAACAACAACCATAGATCAACCCTATTTAATTTTTTCCACATAGTCTATATATTATTATATTTATTTCTGTTTTTTGTTTTATAAAATCAATAGTCTCCTCGTTATCAGCCCTGACTGAACTTTGCCGCTTTTATTCAAATTTTCTTCGTTGACAGCAATCTAGAAAAGGCTTAATCCTTAGAGGCGACTGTTAGTCGCCAAATGATAATTTCACAAATTTTCAAACTTCAGTTAATTTGTTTAACAGTCAGACCCAGAGGTTGAATAGTCATATATGTAAATTATAGTATACCACTAAACTAAATGAAATTTAATATAAGGAGTTTTAGTAAATATTTGGAATTTGAAAATTTATATGATAGTGTCGCAAATTTTCGGACTTTAGTTAGCTTGTTTATTAGTCAGACCTAGGGGTTAAATAGTTATATATGTAAATTTTAGTATACGACTTAACTAAACTAAATGAAGTTTAATATACGGAATCTTAGTAAATATCTTGCACTTGAAAATTGTTGAAATTAATATTGTTAGATGGCTAACAGTAACCTCTCCAGTGCAAAGGGTTACTTAGTTTGTTTATTAGTCAGACCTAGAGGTTAAATAGTTATATATGTAAATTTTAGTATACGACTTGACTAAACTAAATGAAGTTTAATATACGGAATCTTAGTAAATATCTTGCACTTGAAAATTTTTGAAGTTAATATTGTTAGACGGCTAACAGTAACCTCTCCAGTGCAAAGGGTTACTCAGTTTGTTTATTAGTCAGACCTAGAGGTTAAATAGTTATATATGTAAATTTTAGTATACGACTTGACTAAACTAAATGAAGTTTAATATACGGAATCTTAGTAAATATCTTGCACTTGAAAATTGTTGAAGTTAATATTGTTAGACGACTAACAGTAACCTCTCCAGTGCAAAGGGTTACTCAGTTTGTTTATTAGTCAGACCTAGAGGTTAAATAGTTATATATGTAAATTTTAGTATACGACTTGACTAAACTAAATGAAGTTTAATATACGGAATCTTAGTGAATATCTTGGACTTGAAAATTGTTGAAGTTAATATTGTTAGACGGCTAACAGTAACCTCTCCAGTGCAAAGGGTTAATGCAAGCCATCCTATGAGTTGGTTCGCCTCGCAGATGTCTTGAATGATTATTCGCTAACACGTCCGTCAAAATCCGCAAGCTGCAATTTACAACAGCGAACTTCGAACGGGAAAATCGTCAACCTCTTGACTTGAACTTCAAGTACCCTTTCGCCGCCCCTTACTAGCCCCGATCTCGTTCTAATCGCGGCGCAAAACACAGACTCTCATCGTCGGACCAGCGTACCCTAAGATCAAAGACCTGACGAGAAAAGCGTGTCTTCCATTCTCGGTTCGGGCCAACGGAAAAAAAACCGAGTATTCGATCGATACTCTGAGCTCAAGGCACATGTTGCTTCCTTCGATCATAAGAGTCGAGCGCCTCGGCGCACTTTCGCTTTAATCTTATGCATTCGATGATACATTTAATACCTTTGATAAGATATTTAATGAATTCTGTACTATTTTAATAACGGTATCGCATACACGTGTATATTCATACGTACTCTGTAGAATTTCTAATTAGAACTTTCGTGGAATTTTATAAAAATCTTGCTCACATATTTAAGAAGTTGTACACATAAGAAGGTACGAGTACGTATAAATGGAAAACTTGTTATGCAGATAATGTTTAGCATCATAATTTCTGTATTAATTACGTGTGTCACATTACGTCAAGCACACATCCTAATATTTTTAATTACCATATCCAATGTTAAAGATTCTAACTACAACAAAATTCTATCTTCGTACAAATTCTATCAACACGGCTCCCTCCCTCACTTTTCTCTCTTCCCCCCTCTCTATCTATCTATCTATCCATCTAACTCTCCCCCCTCTCTATCTATATATCTATCTATCTAACTCTCCCCCTCCCCCTCTATCTATCTATCTATCTATCCATCTAACTCTTCCCCCCCTCTCTCCTATCATCTCTCCTCTCTATACCTATCTAACTCTCCCTCTCTCTTCTTTCTCTCTTCTCTCATCTTCTCTCTCTCCTCCCTGCTATCTCTCTCTCTCCTCTTCTCTCCCTCTCCTCTTCTCTCTCTCTCCACCCTGCTATCTCTATCTCCTCTTCTCTCTCTCTCCTTCCTGCTACCTCTCTCTCCTCTCTCTCCTCTCTCTCTCCTCTCCTAATTAACTATTCCTCCACCCCCCTCTCTCACTTCTATCTATCTATTTTCGTTTCTCCCTCTTCCCTCCCCTCTCTCTTTCTGTTTCTTCTCTCCTCTCTCCTCTCTCTTTCTGTCTTCCCTCCTCTCCTCTTTCTCCTCTTCCTCTCAAAAATCAAAGATCCCTGTTCGACGAACCTGACTTTTTCCTCGCAAACGATCATTCCACACGAAGGAGCAGGCTTGGAGACTGTTGCTCGATTCCGCACGCGTGCACCGGCTCGGTTGCACCTGCCGCGCCGATAAAGCTCGTGTTTGCGAAACGACTTCACGCCGGGGTGCTTGACACCCGAGTTATGCGAGCTCGATCGCCGACAGGAGACGGTTTCTCGATTCCTTTCTGACTGCCGCGATTTTTCATTCCCTGGTGGCGACGGAAACGAGCCGACTCACGAGGGTGGGGGGGGGGGGGGGGGGGGGGCGTGAATGATTTTTAGATCGCGGCTCGACACCTTGGCTCGGATTCGACGCGGTTAGTTGAGCGGAAGTTGTTGATTCTACGTGATTCGGTAAATCGTCGTTATTCCTGTTTCACGAACTACTTTGGCCCCGGCGAGCTATATTTTGGGTTTCGGTGAATTGGTTTTAACGTGCACGTTGTGTTAGACTGAATGAAGTGAATCAGGTTTGGAAAAACAGGTTTTGTGAGAATTGAGACCTGCTGAAATGAACGTGAGTCTATGAATATTTATTTATTTATTTTTTTTGTTATTTATAGAGTGATTGGAATATATAAATCTTGTGATCCTTAAGGAACTCAATAAAAATATATCTATCTATCTACGTAAGTGTAATAAATAATATTAGCAATTAATATTCTATATTAATATAATGTACATAATACAACTAAACAAATTAGTTTAATTCAAATAAATTATAGATTAACAGATTGCTTACAAGCACCTTTTTTTAATTCACATTTGTAAATTCTTAAATGTTACCATATATTATATACAGTAGCGGACAAAAGTTTAAGACGGCAGGACAACGTAAAATATAATTTTATGGTTCGCAAATATTGTTTATCTATTCATTTTTATTACTATTATGGTAGAACACTATTTATTGATTAACATAGAATACAAATTTTATTTATACTGTTAGTTATTAATAATTAATTTATTTGTTTTCTTTAACCCTTTGGTCTTAAACTTTTGTCAGCTACTGTATATGTTTATTGTATAACAGTAAACGTGACAAACGTAACAAAAAATACCAAATGTAAAAGAAACACGTGATACACGTGTAAAAGAAAGTATTGTAAAGAGATATGCCCCGTACCCGGCATATGATTAGTAATTTATAGATCGTAATTTTTGCTAATTTATTTTGTAGCATGTTCAATCAGTCGCTAGAATCACGCCTACTAATTTCGTAGACCGCGTCCCGCACGACTCGTTTCCCATTGGCCCGACCGTTGTGCATGGCCGGCAACCGCACGCTGCTCAATCAATCCGCGTAACCTTTCAGGGAGAACAATAGCGCGTTGAATGGCATCATACTCCAGGACGTTCTCGTCCCCGGGTGAATCGAAGTGAATCGCGTATAGTGAAATAAGCAGCTCGCTAACAATACCCAGCTGCGCCCTCCACAGCCAGCTATGCCCTCCACTTTCAGCGTTCGAGTAGAACGAGTCGACCCACAAATATTTTATTTATTATATATTTATTATTTATTTATTATATATTATTATTTATTTATTTTATTTATTATTTATTTATTTTATTTATTATTTATTTATTTTATTTATTATTTATTTATTTTATTTATTATTTATTTATTTTATTTATTATATATTATTATTTATTTATTTTATTTATTATTTATGTATTTTATTTATTATTTATTCATTTTATTTATTATATATTTTATTTACGGACAATGCCCATTATAAGGTAACATAAAAAAAGAGAAGAGAGAACAAAGTAACAGCGAGTAAATGATAGGAGGATAGAAGTATTAAAAAGAAAAGAGACAGGTATAGCAATATTAGTAAATAAGTGAAATACTAGTAAATAGTAAAATTAAATAATGAGGATAAGCATCTGTATACTTGCGATCTGAATTGCATTTATGTTAGTTGCAAAAATGTCAATTGACGTGCTAATATAATTCGCAAATGTACAAATGCGACGAAAGGAATCGTAATTCTTAAAAATGAGAAAAATAGGAGGGTGGCCTGAACAAAAGGGGCAATTTAATATCTCTTGACGGAGCATTAGAATTAATACACGAGGTGATTGCTGGATTTTAGTAGTCACGTTGGCAATTATAGTAGATTTTCAAATCATAATAAATTTACCAAATTTCCATCAAAAGAAAGATAGTGTGATGAACTACTATATAACGTGTGTCTGAATATGTAAGATCGGGAAAAGATGGGGTTGGGCGGAAGTAGCGAGAGTTCCCTCGTACCCCTCGCATTCCAGATGCAATCTTTCCAGCTCTGCACTCGAAAAAGGACTCTTGATAATTAAATGATGCTATTTCCACAAATTTGGGAATATAAATAGCGATATTTAAAGGTTTCAATATTACTTATCTGGATCAACTGAATTTTAGTACACAAGTAAATTCTGGTACTATTTAATTTCAATACTTTGCTGTCAATCACTCTCACAAATATAGCCAAATGTACATTGTCTTATCTAAAGCCTCATTAAAGTATTATTTATTTAACTTAAAAAGAATTGGCCAAGAAAAGCAAATCCATTTCTTCAGACTTTCAGTTCCGCCAGATTTCTTATCCAACGATCGAACACCGGTAGGCAAGGCTTGGTTTATGCACGCTTCGCTGTTTATATGGGTATCGTAGGCCACTGTAACGACGAACGCTGTTACGATAAAAGTCGAGAGACATATGTAAATGCGGACGCGGACTCGATTGTCTCCACCTACGACACAGCCTTCTGGTGCCGTTGGCCGTCTTCAGCGTTTCTTAGAAGTGGCCAGTAAATTGCGTCGCCCTCCTTTCGATTAACGTGTAACTCGATTTGCACGCCGCTTTAACAGAGGCCCCCCTCCTATTCTGGATTCTAGCGCGCCAGTAAAGACGCATAATTTATGCCCGTGTACCGTTTTCGCCTATCGCAACCGATCGTTAGCGTGTCTGTGATTACTTCATCTTGTCCGTCGTGATTCAAAATTCTTCTGCTACTACTGTCATTACCTTCTTAATAAAATGCTAATAAGCACAGCAATAAAATGTAATTATTATTGTTACTATTTTACTTTTGTCGTGCTGATTGTCGTTATGCTAATTTGTAATTGTTCTACTGTTATTGTGCTGATTATCATACATTAATTATTATTATGTTAAATGGTTATTATCTCTACATTATTATTATTTTTTTTTTCCTTCACGCACATTTCAAGTTACAAGCCTGTTTCTTATTCCTGTTGGAGGACCTTTTCTTACTATTGTTGTGGTGTTTAATATTAACAGTTTTTGTATTTCTGTGTGTAGTTGAGGGTGTAATTCTATTCCTGTTAGGTTTTGTAGGAATTTCTTCGATGTCTACTATTTTTATTATTATTATTATCTTACTGTTATTGATTCTTTACTGTTATGATTATCATCATGCTGATTGTTATTAATTTATTATTTCTCAATCTATTACACTTTAACATTATTACTTTATTATTATCATTATTATTTATTAGACCTACACGTTAACAGTAGAATTACCAAGGGGGTCAAAATGACCCAGCTTGTAATTTTTCATAGAAACGTAATCTATTACACTTTAACATTATTACTTTATTATTATCATTATTATTTATTAGACCTACACGTTAACAGTAGAATTACCAAGGGGGTCAAAATGACCCAGCTTGTAATTTTTCATAGAAACGTAATAAACGTACTACGATGCCTACACATTTGAAAGTTTACAATAATTTTCACTGTGATTACTAAAATTTATTTCTCTTATATTAGGTATCTTTTTCGTACACCTTTCAATTCGATTCTTTTGTCTCCAATAAGTATTCTCTAATCGTCGGTAGTTCTAGCGTTAATACATCACTCTGTCACATATCAATTCTCATCTGTATTCAGTAAACAACAGTGAACGAGTAACACTTGACATCAATTTGTCGATTGATACTAATTGATTCGAACGGGATATCTGGTCGCGATAATTAGCAATTAGCAGCCAACGATCGATGTGCTCTATTCGTTATATTCGAGGTTGCGCTAGGACATTCAAGATGCGCGATGTTCTCTTAAAAAGAATCATCCACTGTATCAGAGCGGCAGGTTTATCTGAGTGTCAGAGTCGAGGGGGTCACGGTTGTGTCACAATGCAGCATTGTTATAATCCACCGTGAAACGCGCTATCGCGTCCGCCGTAAAGTGGCGTGGGTCAGAGGTGGCTCGCGAAATGGGTCACGGTGTATCGTGGTGACAAAGTGGGACGCGTGTCACAATCTTGCCCGGCTCTGGGAACGACGCACGAATTGATACGAGTGCTTGCTCCCGTCGTCTGAACAACGACAACGATTCTTTGCATTCGTGCAATAAATCACAATACAACGTGATATAATACGGTACAGCGTGATATACAGTAGCGGACAAAAGCTTAAGACGACAGGACAATGTGAAACATAATTTTTAAGTATGCAAATATTGTTCACATACTTATTTTTAGCGTCATTATGGCAGAACACTATTTGTCGGATTTGGGAAAAAGCATTATTTAACCAGTTAAGTGTGTTTGACGACTATATCCGTCATGGAGATATGGCAAAATTTTGTGTCATGACGACTATATTCGTCATGCGTAAAGTTTTGTTTCAATTTGATATTTAAATTGTAATTTTGGCGGAAACTAAATTATATTCGTAAAGTTTAATATGTTTAGAGGTCAACACGAAATAAAAAAACAAATGAAAATTATAAATGATTTGAGTTGGATTTATAACTATATCCGACATCGCCTGATTACCGCGACACACATTGGGGGGTATTTTGTAAAGAGGTCGCCACACTTAACTGGTTAATTTGTACCTCCCCACCTAAAGGTGTACCGGTCGGGGGCAGGTAATTTTCGGACCGACCCCCGAACCTAGGAGTGTAAGGACAAGCAGGAAAGAATAAAGTTAGTCAGTCAGAGGAATTTACAGAAAGCGGACCTCGGGTTATTCTTATTTAATCCAAGTACCCTTGCTGCCCATCCCTAACACGCGTAGCATTTAGCGCATCTCCGCGACTTTGGTTAATTTCAATTCAACACTATTTATTGATTAGCATAGAATACGAATTTTGTTTATCATGCTATTCCTTATAATTTAATTTCATTTCATCGACTCTTTGGTCTTGAACTTTATAAATACAATAAATGAACGAATGAATAACAAATTGCGTCGATCACTATAGCAGCTAGATATCTACAACGCAAGATGTACAGGTACAGTAGCGGACAAAAGTTTATAACGAGAGGGTAATATAGAACATAATTTTATGTTCTGCAAATACTGTATGTGCGTTCATTTTTATTGTTATTATGGTAGAACATTATTTATTGATTAACAGCTAGGAGATGAAACAAATTTCTATCTAAATTGCATTCTATATCTTTTCTTCTACTTATAAAAATTAGGATTTGCATAAAAATGAACAGTCCATCCACTGTATCTCACAAGCAAGATCTATCTACTGTGCTTGTCGCCTAGCAAAAAACTGGAATGAAAATTTGAAATTAAAACTTCGTAATTTCCCTCAACTCTTCCATAATTAATTACCCCGGGTTCCTTCGGTAAACGACGGTCGAGTTTCACTCGACAAATTGAACGAACCGAATCGAACGTAGGTATTTACGAGCCAAGGGAGAAGGAGAAGCCGAAGCCGTTTTCGTCGATCCGATTAACCGATCGATAAATCGACCGTAACACGCGGGGCAGCGTTTCGTAGGCCCCCGCGACGCAGAGTTTCGCTCTAATGAAAAGGATCACGTTGATACGGGGCTTGGTTTATTTCCCCATGAAAGCGTCGCCCGGGCGAACCCGACCGTTCGACTTAACTGTGAGCTCCTCATTGTCCGGCTCTGCCAATTAACGGTCCTCGACGGAGCGGGAGCAATGAGAGGAAATAAAAACGCAATGAAAGCCTTTATTGGCTATCATTGGCCGGCCGCTGGATGCATTCGGCCCCGCTCACGAAAACGTTCCATTGTGCCGCTCGTAAATAACCATGAAACGGACGGCGACGAGGCCGGGGCCCGATGGAAAAAGAGAGGAGCCGATGACTTACGAGCTGAGAAACGCGAGAGCTGCGACCCGCTTAATTCACGTCGATACCGAGACGATTAACGCTAGAACTACTGCCAGAGCGGTCGAAATGGCCAATTGGTGATTATTCGTAGCAACCTTTATAAATTCACTATGGTGAAGCTTCCAAAATTTAGTACGACTTTCTGCAGAAGATATGAATAAAGATTTGTTTTCTATGCATTTGGTATTTTTGTATGTAATTTTTAATTTTAACTGTTCTATGCAAATAAGTATACTCTAATTGTCGGTAGTTCTATTGTTAACGATACAAGCTCAGCGACAACCGTACATAAGATTTCTACATTAACGCTAGAATTACCAGAGCAGTTGAAATGGCCAATTGGTGATTATTCGTAGCAACCTTTATAAATTCACTATGGTGAAGCTTCCAAAATTTAGTACGACTTTCTGCAGAAGATATGAATAAAGATTTGTTTTCTATGCATTTGGTATTTTTTCATGCATACATAAATTTGTTCTTATCGTGCAAAATCTTCACTTTAATCGTCGGTAGTTCTATCGTTAACCGACAAAATCATGACCCACTCCGGGGGGACCATTCAGATTTGTCGTTCCAAAAGTGGAACGTGAAAGCTCTTTTATAATAATACTCTTTATACCAAGAAAGCATAACCGTGTCGTTTGTTTCGCGCGATTAATGATTGCTTTGTGAATTTACACAATTTTTGAAAATCAGGATAAACTCCCTCGTTCGACATTCATACCAACTTTCAATCTCGTCACGTAGACAGATTGAAAATAAAATTAAGGAATACGTAAAAAAAAATTCTTTCCTTCTCAATTTAGTAATTGAACAGAGAATTCGCTGGAAAAATATCACTTTTTAACGATTCGTTTAAAGCAACCTTTCATTTTGTCAAAAATTCCCCAATTTTCACGTAGGTGCATAGCGCAGGAAATAATAAACCTGTTTCGCGTCTGTCTGAAACTGAAAGATAGCGGGGGTGCACTCTTAAGTGAACGTAGCTAACTCACGGTGCTCCTCGTAAATTCATTCTGCGCGGCCTGTCTGCAAAAATACACAAACTATCCAGGTCTTGGCGAAACCAGCTAAAAAGCTGCGTAATTATACAAACAGACTTGGTTTATTATCGCTAAATATTTTTTGCACGAATGGATGGCGTTGTTTCTGACGGGCTAATTTACGATAGATCATTCGTGTTGCATAGCGAGCACAAATATACTTCGGATATGATCTAACAACGCGTGAAAGTATTTAATGAGCAATCAAACATGGAATACAATGTGTCGCATAATGTTCCTGCGTGATCGTATGTATCATAATCGACCGCTGTTATCATTACTATTTTTATACCGTCACTATGAATGCTCTGTGTTCATTGAACGTGCCGGGTGTTCCTCGTGGCTCGTCCGTGGCTTTTATTAACCCTTTGCATTCGAGAGGTGACTCTTAATCGTCTAACGATATTAACTTCAAAAATTTTCAAGGATAAAATATTTAATAAGTATTCGCTTATGTTAAATTTCATTTAATTTAGATAAGTCATATGCTAAAATTTACATATGTATATATGGCTGTTTATCCTTCGGGTCTGATTAATAAACGAACTAATTAAGGTCTGAAAATTTGCGAAATTATCATTTGGCGACTAACAGTCGTTTCTTAAACGTAAAGGGTTAATCTGAAACGATACTTTTTTGGTGATCGTGAAATTATGTTAATGAAATAAAAGGAGAATATTAACGAAGAACGTGATTTAATGAATATTATCGAGTTACTAAAAATTTAACTGTTTTATTGGGCGGAAAAAATGTAGTTTCTTCAAAAAAAAAAAAAAAATGTTAATCGATTGATACCGTATTCAAAAAGAAAAATTTTAGTTAACGATAGTGTTATAAAATTCTTATAAATAATTCTACCCCCACTAAAATAAAAATTTCAGTAACACTATTTTATCATTTTATTAAAATTATTAAGCTCTAATCAAATTTCAGAATTAAATTGAATGAAAGGCTGTTTCATCGTTGTCCTTCTGTTATCTGACATATTAAAAAATGTCACAATTATTAAGCTCTAATCAAATTTCAGAATTAAATTGAATGAAAGGCTGTTTCATCGTTGTCCCTCTGTTATCTGACATATCAAAAAATGTCACAATTATTAAGCTCTAATCAAATTCCTGAATTAAATTAGATGAAATAATAGCTGCTCCAATGTTATCCATCTGTTATTTGACATTTCAAAAAATGTCAAAATTATATAAAAAGTTAAAAGAAATAGAAAGCTGCTCCAACGTTGTCCTTCTGTTATCTAGCTTTCCAAAAATGTCAAAATTATTAAGTTCTAATCGAATTTTAGAATTAAAAGAATTGAAAAGCTGCTCCAATGTTATCCATCTGTTATTTGACATTTCAAAAAATGTCAAAATTATTAAAAAGTTAAAAGAAATAGAAAGCTGCTCCAACGTTGTCCTTCTGTTATCTAGCTTTCCAAAAATGTCAAAATTATTAAGTTCTAATAAAATTTTAGAATTAAAAGAATTGAAAAGCTGCTCCAATGTTATCCATCTGTTATTTGACATTTCAAAAAATTAAACAATTAAATTTCAAAGTTAAAAGAAATGAAAAACTGTTCTAACGTTATCCGTCTGTCATCTGATTCCAGGTACTTCAGCATGATATGATAGCAACGACCTTGGAGATTTCCCCCGCAAGATGAAGAATCCTTACGTCCTCGCATGTTTCCTGCTGCTGCCCACGGTGCTGGGCCTCACCCTGCAGGAGGACGACCTGGTGTTCGACGACGTCGGCGAAGAGGCCACCAGCACCGCGGCCACGGTGGTCAGCCGTCTCTACGACGAGCGCAGGGCCAGCTGGCGCGACCAGAAACGTCCCCACGACCTGAAGAGGCACAACTTCGACAGGCTGTCCAATGTTCCCCACGTCGTCGTGCCTGTTGGCCACGTGCTCAAGCTTAGAGTACACATAGACGCGTTCAGCAGGCCCGAAGATTACTATGAGGTGAGGCATCTTTTCTTTTCTTTTCTTTTCTTTTCTTTGCTTTTCTTGGATTCCAACTTCTTTTGTTCGACTCTCTGAAACGAAGTTTGTATAAAAATTGAAGTTTCGTCTAAGATTCCAACTTCTTGTGTTCGATTCTCTGAAACGAAGTTTGTATGAAAATTGAAGTTTCGTCTAAGAATCTAGCTTCTTGTGTTCGATTCTCTGAAACGAAGTTTGTATCAAAATTGAAGTTTCGTCTAAGATTCTAGCTTCTTGTGTTCGATTCTCTGAAATGAAGTTTGTACGAAAATTGAAGTTTCGTCTAAGATTCTAGCTTCTTGTGTTCGATTCTCTGAAACGAAGTTTGTACGAAAATTGAAGTTTCGTCTAAGAATCTAGCTTCTTGTGTTTGATTCTCTGAAACGAAGTTCGTATGAAAATTGAAGTTTCGTCTAAGATTCTAGCTTTTTGTGTTCGATTCTCTGAAACGAAGTTTGTATGAAAATTGAAGTTTCGCCTAAGATTCTAGCTTCTTGTGTTCGATTCTCTGAAACGAAGTTTGTACGAAAATTGAAGTTTCGTCTAAGAATCTAGCTTCTTGTGTTTGATTCTCTGAAACGAAGTTCGTATGAAAATTGAAGTTTCGTCTAAGATTCTAGCTTTTTGTGTTCGATTCTCTGAAACGAAGTTTGT
>JAOPTO010001237.1:34130-72613 GCA_033822845.1 Tetrapedia diversipes
TTCGTTTCCCTAGCAGCTAAATGCTAAATGCTGACCAATCCCGAGTTTTGAACATTTAACCCTGGAACTAAAAGGAAAGGGGTGAAAATTGTGAACGTTGGTTTTACGCGTATGAGAGAGAGAGTAAATTTAATGTATTTAAATTTATAATTCTTGTTTCTAGTGTGTCGTTAGATAGTTTATGGTTTTTATGTTTTTGAAACAAGTCGATTTTGTGCTAACTGATTTTTAAAAGAACACAAAACATGTTCATCGTCCACATAGGGAAATCAATCCGTATAATATAGAATAATATTGGAAATGGGTTTTTAATATTACTAAATAAAATACGCTCTTATTTAAAATACTTTGGTACTTTATCATATAGCACGAGGAAGGTGCAATTTTGACCGAACCTCACGAATTTTATTATGAGACTAGCAAAACGTAGTGGTCGAAATTTCTTGGGTATATACCTGTTTTACCTGAAGCGAGTCAATTTGACTGAAATATAAAAATTGCAGTTTAAAAAAAGAAATAAAATTCTATTTTAAAGAAAGTAAATTCAAAACAATTTTTACATATATATATATATATATATATATATATATATATATTCTGTTTTTAAAATACATTTTCCGCAGATTTTTTTATTATATTTAACACAAATGCCCTTCTATTTCTTTCACATGGTACTTGAACTTGACAAAATCACAAGTGAGTCAAATTGACTACGGCGATCTAGTGTTAACCCATTTTTTCTCAACGTTTTCTTACTTTCTACATTGCCAGATGTGAAATTAGATTCTCGAAAGAAACACTTCAGAAAGTTGTCGCTTAATTTTCGCTTTGTAATATTTCTGTATTCAATTTCTAAGAATTATAATAAATTATGAAAATTGCAGCGATCGGTGAACGTATTCGTCACAAAAATTATTAAACGTTAAATTTGTAATAGCGAGTCACCATTTCTTAACGTTTTCTTACTTTCTAAATTGCCAGATATGGCAATTAGGTTCTCGAAAGAAACCCTTCAGAAAGTACGCTAATAGAAAGCTAGTTTTCAGTTAATTTATGCTTCGTAACATTTCTCTATTCAATGTCTAACGAATAATAATTAATTACGATTCTTCGAGTTCTTTTGGCGTTTTGCTGGCCAGCGATTTTCGGCCAATCGTTTCAACGGCGATACTCCGTGCAATTCACACGCAGTTACGCAATTCTGTGTGCGTTTACCTGCTGGATATGTGTGTGCACACGAGTTTGCAAGAGTAGAGACAGGGACGGCTTTTAGCACGAAAGGTGGAAATAAATCGCGTACCCTCCGTTTCCGTTCGCCCGCCACCCGGAATCCGCTAACTCGTGTCCGTCGAAATTATCGCGAGGCAAAAAATTGTTGGCTTAGCGAGACGCTAAAATGTGAAATCGCCAGGCGAAATTAAACTCACGCAGTCGATCCAACGAGTCGTTGACCTTAGATCAAACAGAGCCACGTATGCGAGCCTGTTTGATTTTCTGTCGCTAAAGAAACTAATGCCGTCCGCAAATAATCGCGTTATATAATTCTGTGTTGAAAGAAAGGCTGACAGGACTGTGAAACGCGTGAATTCTTGTTAGGAGAATGAAATTTTTTAATTACCTCAAAAATGGAGGAAAAGGATTGTATGCTTTACGGTACCTAAGAATTATTGGTAAAATGATAATGTAGTGTTACAATAATAATAATATTTATTTATCGATTATAGGAATATACTTGCAATACTATGTACAAATTTTACTTAATTCAACTCTCTACACGGTATCACGTCTAATTCAACTCTACTCGGTATAACGTCCAATTCAACTCTACACAGTATCACGACTAATTCAACTCTGCTCTTTTCGACCAGAGAAAACTGTTGCTAACCCTTGGCCTTTCTCCCACCACGTGCCTCGGAAAAATTCCTCAAGTATAACCATATTTGGGCATTTTTCGCCAAGGGTTTTCCCAAGCAGGTCCGAAATACCGCTGTTCACACCTCACCCTCTCCCACGTTATAAAATTAATTACGATACTACAATAATGATGAATAACATTATTTCGCTAAACTATGTAAAGTATATAGAGCTACACAAACCTTATATAAGTTGTATAAAATATAAAATCCCTTATTTATTTAAAATTTACTTTCCTCCAATTACTTGAAAGACGTTCTACATTAATTATCTGAAAATTAAAAAAATTCTTTTCTTATTTATTTAAGAATTGGTATAGACCTCTCTAGGAAACCCAATATTGATTTCACCTGTCTTATTTTATTAACTGTACCTATGATACACGAGACACATGAAATTGCACACATTTTATGTTACGAGTGGACTCGTAATTCGAAAAAGCACAAGATTAACCCTTTGTGCGCTAAATATTCTCTGTCGAAGTGTTCCACGCTCTATTAGCAATTGTGTTACTCTAAATGGAAGATCGGAAAAATTGGCAAACGCATATACGCATTCATAATCCACTCGAGCAACTTTCGCCAGAGGCACATATACGCGCCCATAGCAGTCAAAGGGTTAATTACCATTCGTTATGAAATGAAAATTTTAAGGGAAAACTGAAGCATACTCGTGAACTTGAATCTTTTCACGCCGTTTCTTCCGAACTCATTTGCTTGAATACGCGGTTCTAAAATAGAGCTGCACAGTTAACACGTTCCGTGTCGGACCATTTTTTGAAGACTTTCCGTTCAGACCACGTTAGGCGTATACGACCCACACTTTTACGATTAACACTATTCCTACCGATACTTCACGTACACCTATTCTTACCGCGACATTCCCACGTAAGACAGACCACAAATTTTTCTGAAAAAGTAAACAGTAAAAAAAGAAATGAATATTGAAAAACGTATTATACGTATGTAGTGATTGAGAGAGAGAGAGAGAGAGAGAGAGAGATTTCAAAAGGACGAATGGGTAATTAGATTGTTTGTAATGGAGCGAATAATAGGCTGAGTGAGGAAAGAATGAGAGGGAATGAGTGAGAGAGCGAGAGAGAGCGCGTGAACCGGTGTGACAAAAGGCGAAGGTAGTCAGTAGAGTAAGGTAGTCAGTAGAGCAAGAGACGCGAATGGCGAGCGAAGGCGTTGCGAGCGGACAAGCGTAATGTGATTAATAAAACTATTTAATATCTAAAACTACAACATTATTATTATTATATCATAATTCACGTATTCCTACAAATTTTTTATTCAAATTCATTTAAATTTTCAAAGATTTTCATCGTTTGAAGTAAATACGTGAGCGGGACTACGTAACTCAGTCGTAAGGTATTGTGTTTCAAATTGTACCACTCGAGCTCCGCCGCTCGACAGCTCCCGCAACCATTCCGACGGCCAAGTTTGGCACGGCTTTTTCAGAGATTCGCGGTAGTGCAAGGGGTTAATAGTTTAAGATCGATCACTTCCGTCTTATTTCACGTATTCGAACCTCTAATTGTTCCAAAACCAGTTGTTCGACCCGAACGGCAACAAGCTGCTAAGATGGCTGTACTGGGACGACGCAGCGTCGACCCTGATGGGAATCCCGACGAAAAAGGACGTGGGCAGCCATCGACTCAGCGTGAAGGTGATGGGAAAGCACGACGACACCGCGAGGGACCTGTTCGTCATCCAAGTGGTCCCGGAGAAGCACGAGGAATTGAAGCACAGAGACGGAAAGGTGAGCTCCCCTTAATAGGGAAATGTCCCCTAGTATCGGCAAGTACCCAGTACCCACCAGAAAAAATGGTCACCCAGTACCGACCAGATGACTGTCGTACAATAATTAAATTTTTCCTTTCGTTAACTGGGATTTTGAAATTTTCAAGTAAAATTATATTCAAATCTGTTCTTCTGGCATTATTTTGTTTTTTTATAATATAATTATTGCAAATAAGAAAAAAGGAAACAACATGACTTTAGTATTACTAGAAAGTGTAAAAGTATAAGAATCATCAAAAAGCTTTTTTGTTGAAAATTATGGTTGTAATAAATGCACTCACTTATGCTAATAATACTATTATATTTATTATAATATATTTGAATATAATATATACAAATGGTTTAATTGCTATACACGTGCTTTTCCGCAAGAGAGTTCACTCTCAACAGATCTCCTGTGCGTAATGCATTAATTTTTCAGTGTAGCCCGTCTGTACATGGTTACCAACCATCAATAATAAATTAAAATTTTTTTCAAAATATATTGTCACATTTATAATATACCAGCTATTGTCCGCGTTTTTTTTCTATAGTGTTTGTTTCAAAATCGGAGTATTTCCAAAACAACTTTTCAACCCTTATTTAACTCCCTTAGGGATGAAATATCAAAAAATTCTTTCTTAGTAGGAAAATAATTTCAAAATATATTTTTACATTTATATTATATTTGCATATACATGTGCTTCGGTTGTAGCCCATACAAAATATTAGCTTTTTAATTTTGCCACACTATAGAACAAAAATTGCTCGTCGCTGGTTCAAAGAGTCTACGCCCTTTTAGTATGAACTGTCATCGACTCGTTGACCGATAGGTCGGTTAGGTTTGTCACGGTTCGCTCATTTGCACGTCGCTAAACTCGGTCGGAACTGTTAATGAAGCGGTAAATCAATTAGCGGGTTAATCGGTTTCGACGCTCGATCGGGCAACAAGCATATCGGAGAGGAGGCTCGAGTTTTGCGCGACCCGTTGATCATTTTAATCGGATCCACGCGATTTTCGGCGACCCGATAATTAATTGGCCACCGAATGCCGTGCTCGTTAAATCGCCCGGCCGAAATTATCGTCGTTTATCTTCCGTCGGTCACGTCGAACGGGAGCGGCGCCATTTTTGAGCCGTTTAGAGTCGATTAATTAAACGGGTAAACTCGATTTCTGCCCCCATGGCGCATGCGCGCGTGAACGATTCCGGCCGTGGCCCGCTTCGAAACCGGAAATTACCATCTCGCTCGCTGGCCCGCTCATCTTCTGTCGGATTGTTAATAAAAACGCGTGGAATTATGGGCGAAAGTGACAAAATGGACATAAATATATTTAACTAAAGGGATGGTAGAAAGTTAATGCATTAGGTATGCAAATTATAATAATTCGGTGCTTTTTTCGTGCGGAACCCATCTTCCTAATTTTTGAATTATTCTTAATTGAAGTAAACGTTGCGATAAGCATTGATGGGTAACATATGGTTGCTACGCAAATCCCTTCTTAGGGCAGGAAAGGTATTTTAATTTGAATACAATTACCAACCCTCCCAAGAAGCTCCCAAACAGAGAGATCAAGAAAGTACTTAGTACTTACACAGTATTAATAACAAATCAGTGATAATCTACCAGTAACCTAACAACACAATTACCAACCCTCCCAAAAAGTTCCCAAACAAAAAAAGCAAAAAAATACTTAGTACTTACACAATGTCAATAACAAATCAGTGATAATCTAACTGCAACCTAACAATACAATTACCAACCCTCCCAAGAAGCTCCCAAACAGAGAGATCAAGAAAGTACTTAGTACTTACACAGTATTAATAACAAATCAGTGATAATCTACCAGTAACCTAACAACACAATTACCAACCCTCCCAAAAAGTTCCCAAACAAAAAAAGCAAAAAAATACTTAGTACTTACACAATGTCAATAACAAATCAGTGATAATCTAACTGCAACCTAACAATACAATTACCAACCCTCTCAAAAAAATTCCCCGAGTAAGAAAACAACTATGTAAATACACAGGCCACAGTGTACAATTTCAATTGGCCTCGCGTGCGTCGTGGGACAGAACGTTTGCCGCGTGCTGCCACGCGATCGCGTCGGTATGCGCCACGTTTAAATCTCTTGCCAAGAAATTAGTCTGGTAGACGATGTTGATTGATGCCAATTGATAGTCGTTCGTGTTGTGCGTCACCGCACCACGTTTCGTATCATCATCATCGTCGTCGTCGTCGTCGTTGTTGTTGGCTCGACCTTAATTCCTCGCGATTCGCACACTGACACCGTTCGCTTTGACTCCAGAGAGGATCAGCCAGCTGAAATAGGACACGTCTGATTTTAGACACACTGCGACGAAGGGGAGGAACAGACGCTGCTGACGATACTGTTGGACGCGAGGTTCGACAACCTCTCACCGGCCACCAGGGTCAACACCATCGAGAACCTAGCTGGATTTCTGGGACTTCATGTGGTACGGTATCCATTTATGCGATGAGGAATGGTCCAACGTCGATTATTCGAATTTATCGAGTGATTGGTTCGGGTTAAGATTACCTAATCGAATTTTGTGAGCTTCGAGTAATTTTAACCCTTTGCGCTCGAGAGATGACTGTCACTGACCGAATGATGGTTTCACAAATTTTCAGACTTTAGTTAGCTTGTGTATTAGTCAGACTTAGTGGTTAAATAGTCAGATATGTAAATTTTAGTATATCACTTAATTAAACTAAATGACGTTTGATACAGGCGAATCTTAGTAAATATTTGTAATTTGAAAATTTATGATAGTTTCGTAAATTTTGAGACTTTAGTTAGTTTGTTTATTAGTGAGACTCAGAGGTTAAATAGTCGCATATGTAAATATTAGTATATCATTTAACTAAACTAAAGGCGTATTTTAGTAAATATTTGGAACTTGAAAATTTATATGATACTGTCGCAAATTTTCAGACTTTTTAGTTAGTTTGTTTATTAGTGGGACCCAGAGATTAAATAGTCGCATATGTAAATTTTAGTATATCACTTAACTAAACTAAAAGTGAATCTTAGTAAATATTTGAAACTTGAAAATTTATATGATACTGTCGGAAATTTTCAGACTTTTTAGTTAGTTTGTTTATTAATGAGACTCAGAGATTAAATAGTCGCATATATAAATTTTAGTTTATCATTAACTAAACTAAAAGTGAATCTTAGTAAATATTTGAAACTTGAAAATTTATATGATACTGTCGCAAATTTTCAGACTTTTTAGTTAGTTTGTTTATTAATGAGACTCAGAGATTAAATAGTCACATATGTAAATTTTAGTATATCACTTAACTAAACCAAAGGCGAATCTTAATAAATATTTAAAATTTGAAAATGTTTGAAATTAGTGTGATTAGTCGACTAACAGTCACCTCACGGGTACAAAGGGTTAATTACACCTAACAGCGTCAGTCGATCGCATTCCATCGCTCGACGCGTTAACAAGCGCGAAACCGAGCGGAACTTTAATTGGGGGATAGAAATACGAGGAATCGTCGGAGCGATCTCACGGAGGTGCCCTAATTTCACTCTGGAGAATATTTGATAATATCCACCAAGCTTCCTCGCCACCGAGAAACTTTACAGCGTTACGAAGGCTTAGAAGATGCATCCTGAGCTCCGTGCTGAAAAATGTTCAAATTTTAAAGTATACCAGGCGAGGGTAGCTTCCGGCGAGCATAAATTGGACGCCTTTGAGAGCGGCTCCTTTTCTCCACCGTGGCCGGGGAATTCTTAATTAATTTAATCGCCACCGTGAAGAAAGAAACGCGTTACTCTTCGTGCACGCATGAGGGTGAATCATCTAAGACTGGAGCTTGAAATATTTTCGTTGTTAACACCAAGTTTACGGGACCCGTCGTCAATTTGAGCAACATTTGCAAAAACAATTACTATTATTCCTAACAATTTTTGCTAACTTTTATCGATGGAGTAATGCAAATATACTCAAATCTATTTCTCTCTCAGTTCTGTAATTTCAAATTCTGTGTGATTTGTACCTTGTTCTTTAGTATATATATATTAGAAATAGATATACAAGAAATGTTGGTAAATCTAGTGTTAAGGCTACTTCTTGTATGTTGCTTCAGTACGTTAACACCAAGTTTACGGGACCCGTTAATTTGAGCAAAATTTGCAAAAACAATTACTATTATTCCTAACAATTTTTGCTAACTTTTATCGATGGAGCAATGCAAATATACTCAAATCTATTTCTCTCTCAGTTCTGTAATTTCAAATTCTGTGTGATTTGTACCTTGTTCTTTAGTATATATATATTAGAAATAGATATACAAGAAATGTTGGTAAATCTAGTGTTAAGGCTACTTCTTGTATGTTGCTTCAGTACGTTAACACCAAGTTTACGGGACCCGTTAATTTGAGCAAAATTTGCAAAAACAATTACTATTATTCCTAACAATTTTTGCTAACTTTTATCGATGGAGCAATGCAAATATACTCAAATCTATTTCTCTCTCAGTTCTGTAATTTTAAATTCTGTTTGATTTGTACCTTATTCCTTAGTATATGTATATTGGAAATAGATATACAAGAAATGTATATCTCTAATTCATTGTCAGATGTATAATAGTAGTATAAAAAAAGAGGAAGAATTTGAAACTGTATCACCTTGTTAGTCGAAGATATTTTAAAATATAGAATCCTGTTTATGTTTACGTTACGTTAACTTTTGATTAACCCATTAAGGATCAACGTTGTGTTAACGCAACATTTTATTTGCAGGTCTCTTCAATCAATATATCGAATTTTTCTTTCTTAGAAATTTTCTTTACATTATAGTTATATATGTGAAAATGATCGAGCGAACCTGTAGAATTTATTTTCGTGGTCGCGGTAAAATTTAGTAATGTAAATTAATTAAAAAATAATTACAAATAAAATGTTAGATTGATGCAGCACTGGTCTTTTAACGGGTTAGTAACAAATTTTTGTTTGCAAGAAACAATCGATGAACATGATGATGATTCAATGATGATTCATTTGCCAGTGAACGAAACGAAAATATTTTGAATTCCAATGTATTGGTTGGCTCGCCCTGTTTACGAAAGAAGTTCCAACAGTTACGCGTAGCGTTTGTATTTTCAGAAGCGACATTACCCAATTTTTCCTCCAGCATTGCTCGGACGAACGGAGGAGCTCGCAGTTTTTACGAGAAACATGCATGCAAATGATACACTTTCTGAAAAGGAAAAAGCGAGCCACACACAGAGAGGAAACTTAATTACGTTCACCTCTCGGGGAAATTTTCGTGCTCTCTCCGCAACAGATTTTACCTTCTGCGCGAATTTTTAAAGCTACTTCCACACGTTCTCCGCATCCTTCGTTAAAACGTAATGCAATTTTTGCTCGCGCATAAGAATCGTCGAAATCATCTTCATCAAATTCTTTTAATCTGCAAACTCTAATAAAAAGGAACATTGAGTTTTTAAGCGTCCACAATAATGGTGTTCAATACGTGCACCCCCCCCCCCCCCCCCAATTAAAAAAATCAGTATAAATCTGTTAAAAAAGAAAGAAATGCAAAATGTATATTTTTAGATGTACATTTCCGGTCAAAAGTTTGAAAGTGCTACCGCGTTATGAACACTCCGAGAATTTAACACTAGATTGCCGGAGTGAGTCAATTTGACTCAATTGTGATTTTGTCAAGTTCAAGTATCATGTGAAAGGAATAGAAGTAAGGGCGTTTGTGCTAAATATAATAAAGAGATCTCCAGAAAATCTATTTTAATTTTGTTATTAGTCAGTCTTGAACTGGAGTAGAATTTATTAAAAATTGTACTTTGGAAGAGCAGAAAACGCATTTAATGAACTACTGTGAACAACACTATTTCAAGACTAACTATTAACAAAAATAAGTAGAACCAGTGACAGAGGAAAGAATGCGAGATCTCCCATTTTTTCCTCGACAAAACACTGTTATTGATTCTATTTCCTTTTGTTATTAGTCAGTCTTGAACTCCAGTTGAATTTATTAAAAATTATACTTTGGAAGAGTAGAAAATGCATTTAATGAATTACTGTGAACAACACTATTTCAAGACTTACTAATAACAAAAGTAAGTAGAATCAGTGACAGAGGAAAGAATGGAAGATCTCCCTATTCTGTTAACGAAGTGTTAAATTGAATCTCGCGAGCCTGATGAGCTTTATGCGTGAGTTCGACACCACTGGTTCACGATATTCAAATATCTCTGGGAACTTCTGTCCGTAGAGAAAGTCTCGAGACGAGGCCTGGCGGTCGTTAAAACCGGGGAAATTGCACCGTCGATGGCGTTCATTTTGTCGGAATTATCGATTCGGTTACGTAAATTTAATCTGCGGCCATTGAGGATGATTTAATTGCGTCGCGCGGGATTTTTCCACCGATCGAGGAGGGACGGGGGCGCCCCGTCGATCGAAAATCTATTTTCCGAGTGATTAGAGTGGTCGGTTGTAATTGAAATCGGGACGAGGAACCGGGTATTTCCGTGACTGGCCCGCGTTTCCTTCGTTTCTGCCCCACGGCTTCGTTGGAAGCTCGTTTTCTTCCGCGAATTCGTAATCCGTTTCACGCCGGATTTGAATTTCAGAGCGCGTTTTCGATGCACCCGCAAAGCGCGAAGGAGAACCTGAACGCCGACACCTCGGTCATCCTTAACGGACCAGGGAACGTGAAACACCGGAAGGAAAAGCATCTCACGGCGATCCAGTGGCAGGTGATCATTTGTTTTTCGTTGAATAAGTCAAAGTAGCTAGTTCAGTTTTTGCCTACCGAACAAATGAAATTTAAATTTATAATATTACTATAGGTATTTTATAATTATAGTAATATTAATATTAGCAATGTTAATGATAGTAACTTTGTTAATAACAATATTAATAATATTAATTTTGTTAATAGTAGTATTGATAATGTTAACTTTGTTAATAGCAATATTGATAGTATTAACTTTGTTAATAGTAATATTGATAATGTTAACTTTGTTAATAGGAATATTGATAATATCAACTTTGTTAATATCAATATTCGTAACATTAATTTTGTTAATAACAATATTAATAATGTTAACTTTTTTAATAGCAATATTGATAGTATTAACTTTGTTAATAGTAATATTGATAATGTTAACTTTGTTAATTGGAATATTGATAATATCAACTTTGTTAATAGCAATAATCGTAATATTAATTTTGTTAATAGCAATATTGACAGTAATAACTTTGTTAATAGCAATATTGACACTAATAACTTTGTTAATAGTAATATTGATAATTTAACTTTGTTAATAGTAATATTCATAATATTAACTTTGTTAATAGCAATATTCACAGTAATAACTTTGTTAATAGTAATATTGATAGTATTAACTTCGTCAATAGCAATATTGATAGTATTAACTTTGTTAATAGTAATATTGATAATGTTAACTTTGTTAATTGGAATATTGATAATATCAACTTTGTTAATAGCAATAATCGTAATATTAATTTTGTTAATAGCAATATTGACAGTAATAACTTTGTTAATAGCAATATTGACACTAATAACTTTGTTAATAGTAATATTGATAATTTAACTTTGTTAATAGTAATATTCATAATATTAACTTTGTTAATAGCAATATTCACAGTAATAACTTTGTTAATAGTAATATTGATAGTATTAACTTCGTCAATAGCAATATTATCTATTATTAACGATATTAATAATACTATGAGCAATACTAACAATTATTTACTATTAATCGTGTAATATTCTCACAAGTGACTCAATTATAGCTTCAAGTCACAACATTGAGCATTACTTTATGCAATATTTCATTACCTTATGCTTCATACAGCCTATTACGTGAACACTAAAACCAACCAAATTACTGTTTCCATAATTTTATCAAATCACCCAACCCTTCTTTCCACGATTCTGCCAAAAGGTCGGCTGCGACGGTCACCTATGGAGACATCAAACGGATCTGGTGAAACATTTGCGGGACCAGGCGAAGGACGGCACCCTGGCGGAAGTGATGCAACTTCCGGTTCTGCTGTGGCGCGTGAAGACGGAGTCGAGCTTGCTGCTGAGGAACAGAAGGGAGGCCGGCTCCGGGGACTTCGGAAATCCGGACGACTACGGTGTCTACGACGAGGAGGACTACAACGAGGAGTACGACGAGGATGACGAGGAGGACGGTGAGAACGACGGCGACGACTCGCAGGTGCAACCGACCATCGTACCGGAAACGAACGGTCCCGCTGGGAACGAAGCACCGGAACATCCTCACAGGCATCATCATGGAGAGGAACCTATCGATTGGAACGTGAGTCGCGTTATTTATGATTACGAAAATTGTCAGAGTCAAGTATTTAGGAAAATGTATGTTATTTATTTGTTTATTTATTCATAAACGAGCCAGGTAGTCCATTTTATGTACAAATTGTTAGAGATTATGTTCAAGAAAAGTCACACACCGTAATTGATGTTTATTATAATAGTATAACGGAATACTAATAACGAAATTGAAAATTGATCTTTGGTTCGTTTAGCAACTTGCGTAAATAATGAAACTAAAATATTATTCTTCGCACTGTATGAGACTTCCTACCTCTCTCTCTCTCACTCGCTTCTCTCTCCTCCCTCCTTCCTCCTCCTCTCTCCCTTCTCCCTGCTATCAAGAGAGGAGAGCTCTCTCTATCTATCTATCTATCTAACACTCTCCCTCTCTCTCTATGTTCTCCCTGCTCTCTCCCTCTATGTCCTCCCTGCTATCTCCTCTCCCTCCTCTCTCTCTCTCGCTTCTCTCTCCTCTCTCCTCTCTCTATCTATCTATTTAACTCTCTCTCTCTGCTCTCTCCCTCTATGTCCTCCCTGCAATCTCCTCTCTCTCCTCTCTTCTCTCTCTATCTATCTATCCAACTCTCTCCCTCTCTCTATCTATCTATCTAACTTCCTCTCTCTCCTCTCTTCTCTCTCTATCTGTCTATCTAACTCACTCCCTCTCTCTCTATGTTCTCCCTGGTCTTCCCCTCTATGTCCTCCCTGCTCTCTCTCTCTCTCCTCCCTGCTATCTTCACTCTCTTTCCCTTTTTCTTTCTCTTTCATACTTCAAGACCCATTCTCAATAATAACAATTACTCTCACACATTTAACCGTGTCTACGAATATGTGTCCAGACCGAAGAGATCGACTACGTCGGGCCTGTCGTGAATCAAGCGAACGTGCTAGAGAGTGCAGTGAACAGAACAACCACCACGGACACCACGTCAACCGTAAGTACCAGAATGAAACAGATCGAATCGTGTGATAGATCGTCACCGGTTCCCTCTTTTCTACGACCCGCCAGAAAAGATTTGTTTTTAAACCAAGAATACGATAAAATAAAAGAACAGCAAATAAACGTCGCTACATATAACCGGCTTTCGTTGAAAATTCTTACGTCTCTGTACTTCATTCGCCACGCCAAACGCTTGAGGGAATCGTTGCGCTTAAAATACTTTAGTCTTAGCTGTGGGTATTGCGTGTCCGTTGCCGAACTTACGCCATTCTCTATACGCCGTTTAGGCAGTATCGATCAATGTATAGAAAGCGCCTTGATGCAAGGCTGCCCTCCCAAGTTAAAATATCCTATCTCACGTGGATAAGCGAAAACGCTTCTCGAAGATATATTAATAAACGCAAACGATGTTCGCCATTGGAGAACAACGCGTTTTCAACTTACAATGTCTACGATGCGTTGAAAAATTTGAAATTCCACGAGATTTATACTTTTTGAGAGTCCTTACGGTTTCGAAAAGGACTCGACTCAGAATCTGATGAATCTGTCTCGCAATCGGCTGCTTTTTAACCCACGCTACTAATCTACAATAGTCGACGAAAGTTTAAGACGAGAGGACAATGTAGAGCATAGTTTCATAGTATGCAAATATTGTTCATATACTTATGTTTATCGTTATTATTATTTATTGATTAGCGTAGCATACAAATTTTGTTTATCGTGCTATTTCTAATAAATTAATTGATTTACTTTCGTCGAGTCTTTGGTCGTAAACTTTTGTCCGCTACTGTACCATAACTAAATCTCGATTTCCTCGGATATCTCGAAACAGCAGCGAGGATATTTTAACTCGCGAAGGCAGAAGGTGTGTGACGACCAGTCGAAAATGGCAATAGCGTGCAAGAAAGCCTGCAAGAGCGAGAAAGAAAGAGAGAGGGAGGGAGAGAACAACGCGTACATATTTTTATGTATATATATATATATTTATTGTCTCTCCCTGAGCTACTACATCTTCTTCACTCCCTTCATTCATATTGTAACTAACCAAGTTTTTCGTGCCGTACATCGCATCTACTAACGATTTCGCAGACAACAACCACTGAACTTACATCACCACCATCAACCACCCCAACAACAACAACCACCACCACGACGACCAACCCAACCTCTACTTCGACAACAACAACTACAACAACAACAACAACCCAACAACCACCCCCGTCAACGGCCACTAGTACCACCACCACTACTACTACTAGCACAACAGCCAGCACAACAACAGCAGACACAACGACGGCGAGCGTCGCGGCGCCGACCGTCGTTGTCTCGGCGACAGAGACGCCGGAGAGGCAGGATGCCACCGAGGAGACGACGAAGAACACCAGATACACGGAGAACGAATCTCAAAACGTGTCATCCGCCACTTTACCAGAACTCACCACCATCACCACCACCACCACCACCACCACCATCCCTCCTTCGGTAATCGTTCCTCACTCTAGCACCGTCATCACCACCGTGGCTGCTGCCGCCGTTGGAACCACCCCTGCGACAGTTGTTGTCGAAAGGACGGAGACGGACGTCACCGGTGGTACTGTTAATCAGACTACGGAACAGGTAATGCTTCGACGCTTACAGCTTTTCCTATGTTTGTACGATAGTCCATGCTACGCATAGAGTCGACTCGCGTTAGTTCTATCGCTTTAGTGCGCCGAAACGACGATCATAGGTCGTTGTGTTTTGTCGCAGCCCAACCGACGAAGCTGTTTCGCCCTTTAGAAACGGGGACACGGTGAGAGGATCCTGCGTACGCGTGTACGTTAACGTGGTCGGGATGTGTGATTGTTAGAGGCGTGCAAGAAACTTTAAATCTGGAAAATCTCTGGTTTCTCGAAAAAATACAATCGAGATGAATTCTTGGGAACTATAAAATTACAGAAAGTAGGGTTTTGAATAGAAATAGTAGTAACCAATTATTATAATAATTCTCAATAACAATAACAGAATTCTACTTTCGGACAAATATAATTTTCTTTCTTTGCTTTTTTCATTAAAATTTAAGGTTCCTTTAGTTTGTGAATGAATTCCGAAATGTCATTTGGATTCTCGAAATTTTCGGGATTTTCCGATATTTTTGGATTCTTGTACACTCTAATAATCGTACCTCGTTCAGCGAGAATTGGCGGGAAATATAAACAGCCCAAGTGTGGATAGAACAGAGACGTTCCTGAATATCAGAGTTTGAGAAAGAAGTCGGAAATATCGCGTTCAGACGTGTTAGAGTCAGTTTAAAAAAAGAGAGGTCTTTTTCCGTTCGAGGTTCTGGGGTAAGTGGTATGACGTTAACCTCTTTCCAAAAGACTACATAACCTTCCCCACTCCGTGGCCAGATCCTTCAGGACAAATGTCCCTATCTTTTAGGTAACGCAACGTCGGGTTGCTCGCTATACCTAGGCTTTCCCTCGCCTACTATAAACAATACATTCCTCAACACCCGATGGTTACGTGTCTTCGGGACACTAGTGACGCCTTGGAGTTCCATTCATACTTTCCAACGTACTTTCTAACCAGTCACACCAAATGTCATAGTTCAGTCATAAATCGTTCAATAGCCAAAGTTACGGTCTAAGCAACTCCAAAAATATGTGGTCGCTAACAGACAATTCATACGATCCTCTCGCAGTGTCCTCTGATCATTCATACTTTTTAACGTACTTTTTAACCAGTCACACCAAGTGCCCAGTCATAAATCGTTCAATAGCCAAAATTACGGTCTAAGCTCTTCTTGCGACCACCCACAAATATATGGTCGCTAACAGACAATTCGCACAATCCTCTCGCGATGTCCTCTGATCGCCCCGATCGAATCGCCCTTCACTTCTCCACGATGCCTCGATGCATCTCACGGGTTGATCAGGTTGCTCGAGATTAAAACAGCTTCTTTTCTGTGTTCAGCCGACAGAACAGTCGTCGGTGCCCTCGACGAAACAGCCCAACACACAGTCATTCGTCACAGTGCCCGTGAACACCACTAACGCAACCACCACCACCACCATCACCACCACTCCAGCGTTCGTCACGAACATCACCACCACCCCATCCACAACCACCACACAGATGAGAACAGCGCCAACCACCACAACCACCACTACCACCACAACTACCACAACCATGGCTCCAACCACCACAACCACCACCACTGCAGCCACCACCACGACCACTGCCACTCCAACAACGGCGAGCACTGTCACCGAACCACCCCGTGTTACCACGGAAACCGTGGAGTACGGAGTTCGCAACTTCCCGCCTAAACAAAACAGGAGGCTGAAGAAGATACCGGTCACCGCTGGCAAACCGTTGAGCTACGTCATACCCGCGAACACGTTCAGCGATCTCGAGGACGGGGACACGAGGAACCTGAGGCTGAGCCTGTATCTGCAGGGTGCCCCATTGAAATCCAGCCACTGGCTACAGTTTAATCAGCGGACCCACGAGGTTTATGGATTGTAAGTATTGATTGCTGGGAGATTACCCTGAAGCGTTTCATTCGTGAAAAACTTTTGTTAAAAATTATTATACAGTGTTTTCATTTATGATGAACAAGTTTTCATTAGAAATTATTGCAAGGTATTTTATTGGCGATTCAATAAGCTTTCGTTAAAAATGATTATACAGTGTTTTCATTAGAAATTATTGCAAGGTATTTTATTCGTGATGACCAAGCTTTCGTTAAAATTTATTATACGAAGTTTTCATTAGAAATTATTGCAAGGTATTTCATTCGTAATGAACATGTATTCGTTAAAAATTATTCCAAGATTTCATTTATGTCGGATAAATTTCTATTAATAATTATATATATGCATTTACGATGAACAAACTTTGATTAAAAATTATTTCATGATGGACAAGTTTTAATCAAAAACGGAATACCCAATATTAATTAGCTGTTATTGCACAGGCCACTGGAGAACGACATTTCTATATGGACCTACGAATTGGTAGCCGCTGATAGCGAGGGGCTGAACGTGACAGATCGATTGGACATTCACGTGCAGCAGCATAAGCTCAGTCGCAGCGTGAATCACGAATTCAGTGTTTATTTGAGGATCGACAAACGTTCTGAGTTTCCCACGGAAGTTGACTGGGAGCTAAAGGTATCTCGATGGAAATCAACTCGTACTGCTTACCAGTATCTTAAGCTTGTATCACGATGAAAATTATTCTGCCGTGTTGTTTAACTCTTTCCCTTTCGCAGGTAATTCGAGGCATAGCCGAATTGTATGGAGATAGCGATCTCAAGAACATTACCGTTCGATCGGTTGACATTGATCGCGATCAAGCGATCTTCACTTGGACCAATGATAGCTTAACCAGAAGTGACGAATGTCCTAAGAAGTACATCAACGATCTGTTGCGTGTAAATAGCGTTTCAACGATTTTCTGTTATTATTCCATCGATTTTTTTTAGACACGATTCAATTTAACGCATATTGGTTCAGGTCCTGATCGACAAGAACGGTGATCCTAGTTCTTCGTTGAGGGACGTTCTTCTCCCTGAAATCAGGGTGAAACGTGTGGTGTACCAAGGTATTGGACAGTGCGAGGACATGGCCCGTCCGGAAGTACCAAGAGTCTTCACGCAAGAGCCTAAATCAAACTTCCCGCCATTACCGAGGAATCAAGTGGACCTCGTCAATGCCACTGTTGGACAATTGCTTGTATTTAAAGTGCCAGAGGTAAGTTGAATCGTTATGAAGGAAATTACATAAAGAAGGTTATGATTTCTAATGCAAACTATTGTTATACCAGGATACTTTCTACGATGCTGAAGATGGCTCCGCGAGGAATATGCAAATGTCTCTGTTGACCATCGAGCGGAAGCCTATACCGCCGCACGAGTGGCTGCAGTTCGACAGCAAAAACCAAGAATTCTATGGAGTGCCAATGCGCAGTGACGTTGGTCGCAAAGAGTATCAGTTAGTCGTTACAGATAAAGAGGGTAGGTAATGTTTAAAATATTATTAACCCATTAATTGCCAAATATTTTTTTTTTTTCATTTTTGACAGGAAAAGTTATGTATACGTAGAAACAGTTGTGTAATAGTATAATTATATTCAAATTATGTTTTGTTATTAAAAATTTTACATTTTTTATTAAAAAGTCTCAAATGAGGATCGTGGCAGTTAATGGGTTAATATCGTTATAAAGCTTAACAATAATATAACACAAATTAAGTTCTTAATTATTAAAAATTTTCTATAATATCATTAACATCACAATCTGAAATCTTTTCTTTCAAACTATTTAAACCCTTATTTATTTAAATATAAATTAAAAATTACAACATTTAAGGTTTAAAACTTGATTACCCCTATTTTCTTATTTGCACATTCACACAATTTTCACAAACTCTCCTCCATCCGTTCACAGGTGCAAGCGCCACCGATGGCCTAGTGGTTGTGGTCCACCCCGCTCCCCTCATGCACCACACCGTGGAATTTTCTATGACCCTGGACATCCCGTACGAGTCTTTCGCTCACTCCGCTCTCCAGAAGCGCAACTTCATCGAGAAACTGCGCCACCTCTACCAGGACAAAGACACCGGTGCCATTTCGTTGCACAGTATATCGAATGGCAGCACTGTGATCACGTGGCACAACCGAACGCTCCCTACCTCATATTGCGCGCACGAAGAAGTCAGTAGACTGCGATCGGTGCTGGTAAAGAGCGACAACGATCGCCGATCTGTCACGGACGAGGTGTTGGAGGTTATGGGTCCGAAGTTCCCCGTGAAACAGATCACCGTGATCCCGATGGGCATCTGCCTGGGCGAGTTAACGAACGTTCATTCGCCCGACAATCATGTTCCACCCGGGGACGACTCCACCTCGGTTGGAACGTTCCACGATGACTATCTTATCACGTTCGTTCTGCCGGCTATAATTATCGCCGTGATGCTCATTCTGGCGGGTATCGTTGCCTGCGTGCTGTACAGACGAAGGCGTAGCGGGAAGATGAGCGTCAGCGAGCAGGACGACGAGAGGCAGAGTTTCCGCAGCAAGGGGATACCGGTTATTTTCCAAGACGAACTGGACGAGAAACCAGATCCAGGTACACATACACATTCTTATATATTTTTCGGTATAAATTGGTGGGAGTAACGTTTCCTTACGCGATCGTATCACGGGGATGGTATTACTTTTATAAATCAAATTTAAGCAGTGGGATTTAACTGCTTTACCGACCGCTGGTGGTTTCATATACGCACCCCCGACTGGCTCATTTTGGCGCGAATGCATTGCTAATGATTTTATTGTTAAACGATATTTTCTTCGTGTAATTAATAGTTTAATACTTCTTTAGACTATACATATGATATCGCTAACTAAGAAAGGTGTTACCTTCGTATAAAGGGACGTTATAAAGTTTACAAACGAAGCATGCAAAAAGCTGATTGATAGGCTCCCTCGGTCGGTAAAGTGTTAAGTGGACAATGAAGATCAATGGTGTTTGATCAGCAGTATAACTTCAATCATAGAAAGATGTTCACAATTCTCTTATTTGACATTGCTGAACCTATTCGTTACTGCTAACTCTAGTGCTGTATATGAATCTAAATTGTACATTTTGCTATGTATGAGTTACATTTTTTTTTTTTTTATTTAATATAGGTAACAAGTCTCCTGTTATTCTAAAGGAAGAAAAGCCACCGCTACCGCCTCCAGAATATCAGAAAGCCGAAGATGGTGCAGACGTACCGATGTTGCCGAAGGAGAATTCTGAGGAACCGTACCAACCGCCGCCACCGTTCGCTACGAACCGCGAGACCAGCCGTCAGAATCGTCCTAAGCCAACGCCCACGTACAGGAAACCACCCCCATACGTGCCCCCCTAACAAAATACAGTTCACTCGCCCACGCGCAAATATATGCTAGCGATGCTCGGAGACTCCCCAATACACGCGCAAAACCAAATTAACTATCAGAAGAAACCTCAGCTGACCAGTAGAATCGACAACTGTGGATCTCTGAACGTATGCGGCAATCTTAAGTAAAAAAGCAAAAATGGAAAAAAAAATAGCTTTCGTTCGTCCCGGCATTCGAATCAGTATAACATTACTATACATATACAAATATATATATATATATATATATCGATATCACGAAACGAGAGAAGATGAAGAAAGATCGGTTTGCGAGAACTCACGCCAAAAGTCACGCCCACTTTTACTTACTTTGTAATAATTATCTATATGTACATGTATACTCATTCGTCGCTATTTATCCGCGGTGTTACAACGTATTTAAGGAAAGAGAAAGACAAGGGAACAAGGGGTGAGAAACTCGTCCTTGAGTTTCTTTTTTCTTTTTCTTTTCTTTCTCTTCTTTTTTACTCTTTACTTTCAACCAAACGAAATGTACTTTCATCGCCGACCTGTTTTGTATGATTTCACGGGAAACTTTTTTCTAGGGAGTGTATGGGATTACAAATCACGCGTTGCCTTTCGTAACGAATTCAAACTGTAGAAAGAGAGCGAGCGAGAGAGAGAGAAAGAGGAGAATGATTCACTACTCCGACCGGGTAAGCGGATATTTTAGGTTTTAGGTTTACGAAACTTAGTAGAACCAGCCAGTCGTTTAGGGCGAGATGTATTTTATTCGATATAATACGATGGGATAACACAGAAGAGTCGGTGTGTGTGTGTGTGTGTGCACGCAGCAACGATACTCGTTAAATATTTCAGTAATATCAGTGCCATTTTTTAAGCAATAAAAGGGTATCCTGCTGCGAACGAAGAAAACACATACTCTAATGGTTCTACGACTTAAAACAGTTTACTGTTAAAAAAGTAAAAAAGAAAAAAAAGAGTAAGGTCTCCAAGTATCAAGGACTATGGACTTAACGAATCTTACAACGTACCTACAACGCGTAACGCTGCCAGATGAAAAAAAAAAAAGAAGTAATAAACGATAACTCTTTGTCGGACGAGCCAGTTTTTTTTACCTTTAATTATTCAAGCTTCGTTTTTTACACTATCCGTAAGTTGTGCAAGAAGAAGGAATATTGAAAACGAATTGATGAATTTTGAATATTCTACGGTTTTTATTGAGCTGACTCGTTCGACGATAGGTTATGTCAGACTTAATTATTGATTAACGTTAAGGGAGATTTTTTTAAAAGGAAAAAAAAAGCGTAACTTAATCGAATGTATCTGTTCGTGCGATATGCCATTGCAGAGTGACAGCAAAATGCTTCCATTGGCGCTGTAGGCCATGCAGAATAAAAGGAAAACTAATGATAATATATACAAATATATATAAATATAAATATGTATATTACCTATTTGTCGTTCGATAGACAGTTAGCTGCAGTCACATAGGTCTATGTCGTTCGAAAACACTGCCAGGCCCACTGTCAATAGCATTTATATTATTTTACTGTTCTTAACATTTCTTTTTTATCCTTTTTTTGCACTATACAGGAAGCTTTCTGTTCGTTTCACGCACAACCCAATGAGAGAAAGTAATCTTTTAATGAATCATTAAAAAATCTTTTAACATTAACATAGCCTGTAACCGTGCCCAAAGCTTTTTCATGTTTCTTGTCGTTTGAAAAAAAAAAAGAACAACAAACAAGATTTACGTATCTTTTAACTATTTTAAACCCGTTGAAGGCTTAATTTAATTTATATTTTACATAGTTACCAAGCCAAAAAAAAGTACTAACTAATTTAAAGCAGAGATGAACAAATGGGATTAAATAAAAAGGAACAAAAGCAGATTGGAGGAGAAGAGTAAAGTGATAAGACCTACTTTTTAACTTATATAAAAAAAAAAGCGCGAACACCCGTACACCTTTTTTATAAGAATGATTTTGTACAATCTACAACAACCATGAGCTGCTCTGTTGCAACAAAAATTCCCGACTGATTTCCGTGAACGAATAAATGTAAAGAGAATCAGCAAAAAAAAATACAAACAACCATTTTTTCGACACACGGGATACACGGGTATGTATGTACGTGGTGTACCGTTTCTTCAATACCTCGATAGTTTCCTGATATTTTTTAAAGAAAAAACAGGAAGGAAATGATTGCGAGAAATCAAGAGGAAAGAACGAACGACGAGGGAAGGGAGAGAAAGGAACAAACAAACAAACAAAAAAGAACAAAAGATTAAAAAAAAAAAAAATATCTTTATCTCGAATTTGGAGGTTCTGTTCAACCAGGAATCCACAAATTTGGGGTCGCTCCTATATACATTGAAACTTTGCGTGAATGATAATGATGATGCTGATGATGATGATAATTGTGTATGTAGAATGATAAAATGGATGTTTCGTATGCAAGCTAAATTACGATATAATATATATTACTATTAATTCACGTCTTTATAATGTAGAAGATTTAAGTATAATTAACACGCGACTATCTCTCTTGAATCCTTTTTCTCATCGCCTCTTGTTTATCGCAGAATAAAGCAGTTGGCTGGCGTATATTTTATACGTTGCATTCCCGATCGAAACGATATATTAGGTTAGGTCTATGCAGAAGCTCCCCTCGCTTGTGCGAACTGGTGACAATTACGAAACAGCCGGTGTTTGTTTTCTCGTTGAAATTTTTATAACACAGTTACCGTGAACGTTAACGAAAAGCAATCATGAGCAAAGAAGAATATTATATAATTATAAATACAATGAAGGAGAAATATCTTCCCACGAAGAAACGATGGGAACTTTCACATACACCTAATAACACAACTGATTCGCGGATTATAAACCTCGGAGTGTTTTCTATTTTTGTATCACGTTTTAGCGTGTCTGCTGTTCAAAGTGAATTCTCAAGTGTTACGAATCGACGGGACGATCCATGGCTCGAGCTAACTTTGAAGCTGAAAAAAAAAAATATGAAAACTTTTTTTACGAGAAAAAAAAATACAATAAAAATAAAGTGAGAAGAGGTTCGAGTCGTGGAACACGATTTCGTTGATCGTGACGCGAGGATGACAACGTAATGAAGGCTTCTTTCGAATTTCCGATCTATGATCTGCGATAAGCAAGAGCAACGCTCATATCATGCTTCTAATCATATCATCGCTGTACGCGTAACTTTCATGCGCCGCAATTGTGTCACTGTGACGGAAACGACGATTATGTATGATAAAACCTGTACGATATTTATAAGATATGGGGAGAACGGTGTCGCAGAACGAAAATTATAGAGGGAGTCGGTGTTGGAAGGGCGAAAACGGGAATAGGGTTATCTTTCAGAGGTTAAGATTGCGGGAAGTGTAGGTACTTGAAATAAACAAGGCCAGTCATAAAAATATTCGAGCAGTGGATACAAAAGTTTCGTTTGGGAAATTAAAATTTTATACTTTTGATCGGGGATTGAATTTTATTGCAATTTCAACGTTTAACCTGCTAAACATTTCCATGGATGGGAATCAATTATATATATATATACATACATACATTCGCGTATGTATTCATTATATATCTATCACGACGTTCATCCTACGCTTGCTTATGATACAGAAAACACGAAAAAGCAAACCTGTGCAATATTTTCATGACCGACTGTACTTACTCCAAATACTCGTTTCTCGTAATTGTATCAACAGCATCCAAGGGAACTTTTTTCCGATCCACGATAGGAAAAGGGTGGTTCGAAAGTATTTTGTACAAAAGGGAACGCGAAATGGGAACGAAAGGAGAATGGGGTACAACCGGAAAAGAACGAGAATATAAAATTCGGTCGATTCCTGAAGGTCACGGGCAAACGAAAAAGTTCCACTTCGAGGGGGAGGGGGGGGGGCGATTACCATGTCGCGTATAAGGAATTTCTTGTACACATAATGGTGTGTATATATATATATACATATACATATACACATATGTAAGAGTAATAATACATATTGACTGGGAATTCGCAAATTATTTTTGTCCGCAATATGGCGCCTCCTCGACGGAACCGGATATGAAAGGAGCTCGACCCAGGGGAAAATTTCGTCCTTCCTTCGATCATTCGTGATCGAACAGAGATCTTGTTTAACGATCATTCTTTCGAGTGGTGTCGTCGACGACGAATGAAGGAACGTTGAATAAACGCATACACAGAACACATATACACATGTACACAGAGGACAGACACACGCGCATCTCACGGATATCTCTGGACAAGTACTGCATATTAAACACATGTAAAGTTAAGAGTTAATAAAGCCATTTTAGGATAACCAGGCTTGGTTCATTCTTGCACAGGTGGATGGATCGCGTATGAATCATGTTTCTTTGAATCAAACAGCTTTGTTACTTTCCGGCCTCCCTAGGGGATTTCGCAATGGTACACCTGGCCTGTGGCAAGGCGAGCTGCTCAAGGATCAGCCTTGAACTTCTAGTTCCTGGAAGTGTCTCCGGTTTTATCCTCTCCACTTTGATCCTGCTCGATTTATGCGTCTCTGTTTCCTTTAACGCACTTGTGCTTGTTGTTTAAATTTGTAATACATTGAGACATACATTGAGCTATGTTTTTCGATTCCCTACTTGCGGTTGCATTCTTTTTTAATTTATAACAAATTTTTATTTATTTGAATCCACTTGAAAATAAATTGACGGTAATAAGGACTCGAGAAGAAAAATGCTGTTTATTTACTTTTTGAGGACAGTAAGAGCGAACTCTTGCAATTAATGCATCAGAAATATTATTGAACGAATACAAAAAAGAAATAACAAAATATTGAGTACCATAAATCGGTTTGGAGAAGAAAGAAGAAAAATGCTGTTTATTTACTTTTTGAGGACAGTAAGAGCGAACTCTTGCAATTAATGCATCAGAAATATTATTGAACGAATACAAAAAAGAAATAACAAAATATTGAGTACCATAAATCGGTTTGGAGAAGAAAAATGTTATTTCTTTACTTTTTGAGGACAGTAAGAGCGAACTCTTGTAATTAATGCATCAGAAATATTATTGAAAGAATACAAAAAAAATTAAGTACCATAAATCGGTTTGGTAGAATAAAAGATACTTTAGGAAATATTGAGTTCACCCTTACTACCCTCAATGCCTCTATTGGTTCCTAACAGACGATTGATGATAGCAATCGGTAAAATTGATAACCAACGATAAAACATTGACCATTTAAAATATAAAAATAATACTCTCTAAAGAAATGCATGGCAAATGCTTAGATGGAAATAATTCAATCCCAAACTTGCTATTCTGCAAGTACGATGGTTATGGATAACAATAACTTAATTCGATCTCTGTGTGACGTGCACAAGTAGCGACAAAGAACACGTGTATAAATATTTCTCGATTTTTGCTTCTGAACTAAAAACACGACGAACTCGTGCATCATTTAATCGCCGTATGGTAGCTTCGATTAACACTAGATTTGCGGACATTTGTCGTATATCTATTTTTAATACACATAAATGCACATATTCTTTTTTAATACACATTTTATTTTCTTTAACACTAGGTTTCGGACTGCATGAGTAAAATTTGCAAAAATAATTACTATTATTCCTAATAACTTTTGTTAACTTTTATCGGTGGACTGATACAAGTATACCTTAACCCTTTTAGTGCCAGCGGGCCGATAGATCGGCCGATTCGCAGAAACCGAAAATTTATACCCAAACTGCTTACTGAAAAATTTGCTGTAGGTGTAACGAAATATTTTCGACGGAGCCCTATCCTCACTGTTGATTACAGGGGAAAAAAGTTCCAACGTTCGGAATTTTGTTCCTTATAAAGCTATTCATATAAGCGCGCATATTAACCCTTTGCACTCGAGAGGTGACTGTTAGTCGTTTAACAATACTAATTTCAAAACTTTTCAAATTCGAAATATTTACTACGATTCACGTATATTAAACTTCATTTAGTTTAGCTAAGTCGTATATTAAAATTTACATATATGACTATTTAACGTCCGGGTCTGAACTAAAGTCTGAAAATTTGCGAAACTATCATATTCTAGGATCACGATATTCCATGAGAGGGGACAGCCGAGTGCAAAGGGTTAATATAAATACAGTATTAAGTCCTTACGATTTTGCTCAACAGTATTAATATATAAATAACAATAATAACAGTAATAAAGGGTTAACCCTTTGCACTCGAGAGGTGATTATTAGTCGTTTAACAATACTAACTTTCAAAATTTTCAAATTCGAAATATTTACTACGATTCACGTATATTAAACTTCATTTAGTTTAGCTAAGTCGTATATTAAAATTTACGTATATGACTATTTAACGTCCGGGTCTGAACTAAAGTCTGAAAATTTGCGAAACTATCATATTCTAGGATCACGATATTCCATGAGAGGGGACAGCCGAGTGCAAAGGGTTAATATAACTACAGTATTAAGTCCTTACGATTTTGCTCAACAGTATTAATGTATAAATAACAATCATAACAATAATAAAGGGTTAACCCTTTGCACTCGAGAGGTGACCGTTAGTCGTTTAATGATACTAACTTCAACAATTTTCAAATTCGAAATATTTACTATGATTCACGTATATTAAACTTCATTTAGTTTAGCTAAGTCGTATATTAAAATTTACATACATGACTATTTAACGTCCGGGTCTGAACTAAAGTCTGAAAATTTGCGAAACTATCATATTCTAGGATCACGATGTTCCATGAGAGGGGACAGCCGAGTGAAAAGGGTTAAATCGGCCCGTGGAATTCTTCACATGTACTTCGTAAAATGCCTGGCACTAAAAGGGTTAATCTATTTCCCTCTCAGCTATGGAGTTTTAAATTCTGTATGATGTACACCTATTTCTTAGGATACGTATATTAGAAATCCATAGATGCACAAGAAATGTTTGTAAATCTAGTGTTAAAATCATGTGCCTCAAAGAGTTAAGCGAATTCTTTGAGAAACTTCGTCCTCCGCTTCTGCACGCTAACGAACTTCACCACGTCTCGTCCGTTCGCCGTCATTTGCCTTCCACGTAACCGCACAATGTCACAAAAGGCAAACACGTGGAAAGAAACACCTTTTGTCGCGCCACCGTAACGCATGGCTGGCTGAATCGTAGCCGAAGATGCACACGCGTGCAATTCGTGACCGAAAGTTCGCCAGCTCCGCCGACGGGACGTTCGTTTACGTAAACAATTGACGACGACTTAACGAGGATTAATTAGATCGAAGCTGACAAAGAGCTGTTGCTAAGGATCGGTCGGCCTCGCGTTTGACATTGAAGCTGCACTGTTCACTGGTTTCATCTAGCGGTAATTACAGTACCAGCCAAAAGTTTAGGATCCCGCTTATTAACGCTATTCCTACCACGACCGGTCAAATGACCGTTCTTAAAATTTTTATTACAATTTCATATCTACAATGTAATTGAATCGCCTTTAAATTTCAGACATTTTCTCAAATATACGAATAATACATTTTTCAATATTTACTTGTTTTTTCGTTGTTTAGTTTCTGAGAAAAACTTGTAGTCTGTCTTACGTGAGAATGTCGCGATAGGAATAAGTATACGTGAAGTGTCGGTAGGAATAGTGTTAACGCTATTTATATATATATATATATAAATATAAAATACAGAAAATAAAAATAAAAAGTTAAAGCTTTTGCTGTTTCTATATTCTTTTACCCCGGTTTTCTATGCAATCGAATTTGGATATATATAAAATACAGAAAATAAAAATAAAAAGTTAAAGCTTTTGCTGTTTCTATATTCTTTTACCCCGGTTTTCTATGCAATCGAATTTGGATATATATAAAATACAGAAAATAAAAATAAAAAGTTAAAGCTTTTGCTGTTTCTATATTCTTTTACCCCGGTTTTCTATGCAATTGAATTTGGATATATATAAAATACAGAAAAAAAAAAATAAAAAATTAAAGCTTTTGCTGTTTTTATATTCTTTTACCCCGGTTTTCTATGCAATCGAATTTGGATATATATAAAATACAGAAAATAAAAATAAAAAGTTAAAGCTTTTGCTGTTTTTATATTCTTTTACCCCGGTTTTCTATGCAATCGAATTTGGATATATATAAAATACAGAAAATAAAAATAAAAAGTTAAAGCTTTTGCTGTTTTTATATTCTTTTACCCCGGTTTTCTATGCAATCGAATTTGGGCCCAACGAGAAACTCAGCTGAATCACGTAACACATTGCATGCGAGTGTATTTCGCCGCGAATTTACGCGCGTAGAGGGCGTTTTTTCGTAAATTTCGTGGAAGTTTGGTCGAACTACTTCGAAAACTACTTCATTTTTCTCGACTAAGAAATTTCGAATTTCTAGTAAATTTTATTTTAAATTTCCGATCAATTTTAACACACAATAATGTAAGGGTTACGTATAAATATTTGAAAGAAGAAAAAATGTTGCAAGCAAATCGATCATCGAAATATTCAAAAGATGAAACAAACTTTTGTCTGGATTTCGTTCGTTTAATTGTGTCTCTTCAGAGACGAATTCGCATAAAAAACTGCAGTCTATTAATAAACTGCTTCCTATATTTTCACGGCTCTTTTCTGACGTATATAGTCCTTTTCTGTTTTTAAATTGCTGATCTTTTAGAACTGAAAGGTGACCCTCGCTCACCAAATGATTCCAATTTCACAAGTTGCTGAATGCAAAAGAGCAATCAGACAAATTAACCCTCTGACATACAAATAAAACGGAATTTGATCCATCCGAAAAATACTGTTTCATTTGGTTCAGCTGAATTAATTATATGCAAGATTAGAAACAGAACAATTTATTTAAAAATTTGCATTGCTATATCATATTTAATCAAGTCGATATATAATAATCGGTAATGGACAATAATTAAGTAGCATTATAAAATAATAAATTAGTAGTTCTGTAAAGTATGACAAATTTCAAAATATCTTGACGTCTTCCAGACGTCAACGTCTACAATGGCACATGAAATGTATTGGAGATTATGGATTGAAAGGAATAAAATAATGATAACTGTTCACTTAAGAATTTACTAAACTTTATTTCTAAGGGAAGGTATATCGCTTTCTGAACCTGATCTCTACACAGCGAGAGGCAAGACTCGAATGAATAGAAAAAGGCTAAAGGACACAGTTCGTTAGGGTCCTCTAATTCTTACGCACAGCGTGGTAAGGAAAACCACTTGACCCGTTCCTGGAACCTCCTCAGCCGATAGCTCGACCTTACATAAATATTTCTTCGAGGCGATTGATTTTTGTTTATTCGTTAGGATACGAATTTCCAACAAAATGAATGGCTTATCCCAAATTTCACTGTATATTAAGAGGTTAAGAAAATTTTATAACATTTAACCCTTTGACTGCTACGGGCGCATATATGCGCCCAGCACAAGCCGTCGATATAGATTATGGGCGCACATGTGCGCTCGGCGACGGCTTTGATCATTTACTGCTGTCTTACTGAATTTGTCAAGAAATTATTTTATCATATCCGTGTAACACTCAGAAACAACATACCTTGTTGCTTATCAACAAGAAAAATCTCGTTTATTTCGTCAGTTTTCGCTATATCTTAAATTCGTTTCATCTGTTCATCTGCCATTTGACAAAAGTTGTGTATGGTTTGGAGTTCGTTTTGTACATTTCATTTTATATATTTTATAATACATTATAATTATCAAATTATGGCGTTTTAAAACTTTACCCTTGACGAATAAATAATGTATATTGAAGATAAAAAATATTTAAAAAATTGAAAAATATTAATTTTGGAGTGGATAAAGTAACAGTAATTTGATTCTGTAAAATATTACAATTGAATACACCGCCGAACAGATTCAGATTGCGTGAAAAAGTATTCAGTCCCCAGCGACAGTTAGTGCCGGCTGCACGCCGTCCACGCGAAGCGTTTCGGCTCAGAGTCTTCCGCAGTCAAAGGGTTAATTAAATTGAAGAAATTTTACTATAAATAAATAGTAGTGCAATAATATTTAGCTTCAACACTTTTTATTTAGGCGTTACTTCACAACTAAGAGTCGCCTATCGAGCAGAAAGACTTAAGTTTCTTGTAGCGCCTAATGGTCTTAAACTTTTTACTGGTAGTGTACACGCTTTGATAGATTTCGTGGCACCTCGTCGCGATAAACGATTAACTATCCGCTGGACACATCGATGGACACGCGATGGTTCTAACATGCGTGAACAAAAGGTTCATCAGGAGGCGGCAAAAGTAGGATAACGATCAGATCGTTTACGTCACTCGAGAAATCGCGTGTTCGAAGTTCTTGGAAATTTTCTGGAATTTTTCGACCCTCCAACTTGTTACAAAATTGTTTCAGTAGAATATCGATGATTTGATCTTTTCTTTTGGAAATCCCTGGTCGGCAATTTAATTGAAACGGAAAAAGTTGTTTGAAACGTCAATAGAAGATGAGTCATTTAATAATCTGCTATTAGGTTAGATAATGTTCTCGATATTAGTGATCCTGTGCTTAATTGTTACTTTGATCGAAAAAACGGGTGTACACGCTGTATTATTTAACAGAAATAAGAACACGATGATGATGCTGGAGATCATTTGATAATTTCAGAAAATGAATAGGTTCTACTAAAACAGTTCGAGAAACTGACGATAAAAGCCTTGATAGCTGCATGAATTCCGTTTAGCTGGATTTGCTTGATCATGGATGTTAATGAAACAGCTGCTTGAATTTCTCTGGGTGCAACGAGATGCGGAAAAAATGTTGGTGAAGCCATCTTACAAAAAAGAATTAAAGTCACTAACGTATAGAAGTTAAATATAAAGTGTTACATAAAAGTTAAATAAAAAAGTTAAATACTATACATTAACAAGAAGTGTAAAATTTGCTACGAAAATATTCCAACGATTTAATTTAAATGATTTTTCCGATATACACAGGGTGGACCGATTAAAAATTGGCATTTCGAAGAGTGTCTTTAGAATTATAAAATTGAGAAATAAATTTGTTAAACAAGAATTTACTTGATATAAAATAAATTATAATATGACTGTTATTTAATATACCTCGTAGCTTTTTCTCAAAAACATTTTTTCCTCCTTCCATCACCCTTAATTTCGAAGTGGTGATTTTGTTTTACTCTGTATTACAAAAATACCAAGAAAAATATGGACGACGACAAACACGACCAAAATACATAACATAATAAATAATTTCTATCAAAAAATGCCAAATTGCAATATCAACAGGAAAAAAAAGGATAATAATGTCTAGATTTCGAATTGGCCATTCCAAAATCACCCACGAACATCTTCTAACCAAAACAGACCCACTTTATGGTAACCACTGCAACCAAAAAATCACCATCCAACACTTATTGTATAATTGCAAACAATACCAAAGCCAAAAAAAAAGAAAAATTTGAATTAAACCCAAACATCGCTTTGACATCTCAGAAACATCAAAGAAACGTTATCAGCTGTCTAGAAAAAATTCAACTATTTGATAAAAGATAAAGAGGAAGGTCCAGTAAGTCGCTAAAGACCTCGAAGTCGATGTGACTTTAAACCTTATAATAAAAAAAAAATATATATAATACCAAGAAATGCATGGTCAGCTATGAATTACATCGTTCGTTCAGTATGCATGCTGAAAGAAAAAACAGAAGAAAAAAAAGAACGTATCGTCTCGAAACGGGCCGCGGATCATAAAATGCGAAAACACACTTCGACGTTCGATTTTTTATTGATGACAAACATTTCATAAACGTTTCACAAACGTTTCCCGCCTAAAAATAGAAGACACTAACCGCACCGAACGTATTAAGGAAAAACAAACGAAGAGGAACGGATGGTGATTACTAATTAGCATTTTTAACGCGTATGCTCGCCGCACTTGCGACAACCGATGATTAACAAGTGCATAAAGTTGCTTCATAGTGGATCATCTGGCGTGTTAGAACGACGCTGATCGCGATTAGCATAAATTATTTTGGGTCACCTTGAAATCGCTAACAATACCGTTTCGCTCGTGGTAATTTTGTTCGACGCATTCGAATCGCCGGAAAAATTTATTAAATATACTTGAAACCCGACTTACTAATAGGAACAGTACTTGGATTCATTATGTGCAGTAGCGGACGAAAGTTTAAGATCAAAGGATCAACGAAATTGAATCAACTAAAAAGTTTAAGACCAAAGAGTGAACGAAATTAAACTAATTTTTAAGGAATAGCATGATAAATAAAATTTGCATTCTGTGCTGTTTAATAAATAGTGTTTTTCCATAAAAACGATAAAAATGAATGTACAGAAAATATTTGCAGACTATACAACTAATATTCTACATTATTCTATCTATCGTCTTAAACTTTTGTCCGTTACTGTAACTAATTTATAAGGAACAGCATGGTATATGAAATTTGCATTCTGTGCTAATCAATAAATAGGTTCTATATCATAGTAACAATAAAATTGATTACATAGGTAATGTTTGCAAATCATAAATCTATACTTTACCATAAAACCATAATACTATGTTCTATTATAAAATTGTCCTCTCGACCTAAACTTTTATCCACTACTATACCTGTACATTTTGTGTTATAGGTATTTAGTGGTCCACGCAATTTTTATTCGTTCATTTATTTATTGTATTAATATACAATAGGGGAGGAAAGTTTAAGACCAAATAGTCAACGAAATTAAATTAACTAATTTATCAGATAAATAAAATTTGCATTCTGTGCTCATTAATAAATAGTTTTCTATTATAATAACAATAAAAATAAGTCTACTAACAATATTTACAGTCCATCAAATTATGTTCTTCATTGCCCTCTCTTAAACTTTTGACACCTACTGTACCTGTATACCTTGCATTGTAGATACCTAGCTGTTATAGTGGTCCACGCAATTTTTATTCGTTCATTTATTTATTGTATTAATATACAATAGGGGAGGAAAGTTTAAGACCAAATAGTCAACGAAATTAAATTAACTAATTTATAAGATAAATAAAATTTGCATTCTGTGCTCATTAATAAATAGTTTTCTACAATAATAACAATAAAAATGAGTCTACTGACAGTATTTGCAGACCATCAAATTATGTTCTACATTGTCCCCTGGTCCTAAACTTTTGTCGGCTACTGTACATTCTACTTCAATCTGGCTCATAGAAATACAAATTTTACGATAAAAATCCGTGATCCACTAATTGCGCTCCTTGAAATCGATCGTATTCGGATTATAATGATTGAAAACGTTCCTCGAGGTGGAACTCGATCGAACGTCGCTTTAATTGCCGCGAAGGACAAGCGAAATGACGATTACGTAACAACTCGCAAGGAATTCGAACGAAGTATCGCTTCCTGTACGCCGACACACGAAATTAAAATGCAAAGCAGTTCGCGTTTTGCTTCTTCACGAACGAATTAATCGTGCGAGTTCGCATTGAAAGTCAGCGGTTCTTCTTACGGCTGCCGCGGCCACGCGAAGCCGATTTACGGAAACTTCTGATTAATTTATGGTACGGTCGCTTTAATTTAAACACACTTCCTGATCGACCTTTAATTATGCTGCAAGAGGAAGTGACTGCTGCTGATTTTTTAGTAGGCACGCTTATCGTTGATTTTGATTTTCCTGCGATCAGTTCAGTGAATTTTTGTCGATGTTCTGTTTAATTTAACACGTTCGTCGCTTCTTTTTCTTAAAGTGAAATAGGATTTTTAATTGGAATTTCAAAAGGAATTCAATGGAATGAGCATTAAAGTATAATATAAAATGCATAAAATAAAAATAAAAAGTTAAAATTTTTGCTATTTCTATATTTTTTTTACCCCAGTTTTCTATGCAATCGAATTTTGGCCCATCGAGAAACTCGGTCGAATCACGCTGGGCGACAATCGTGTTAACAAACAAATGTAACAGAGGTTTCTATATATGTATACGAACTAACAAGGGGACAGAAATGTTCGAGTAAGAAAATTTACAAATAACAAATAACATCCATATTTGGATGACGTTCTTTTTCTTAAAGTGAAATAGGATTTTTAATTGGAATTTTTAAAGGAATTCGATGGAATAAGCGTTGAAGAATAATATGTATATAAATATAAAATACATAAAATAAAAATATAAAGTTATTCTTTTACCCCGGTTTTCTATGCAATCGAATTTTGGCCCAACGAGAAACTCAGTCGAATCACGCTGGGCGACGAACGTGTTAACAAACAAATGTAACAGAGGTTTCTATATGTGTACGAACTAACAAGGAGATAGAAATGTTCGAGTAAGAAAATTTTCAAATAACAAAGAAATTATATTATTTCTATACCAGACTTAATTCATTCAAATGAATATTAACCCTTTGCACTCGAGGGCTCCGCAGCGGAGCCATTTAAAATTTGACTTCAAACTCGAGGGCTCCGCTGTGGAGATAATGCAAATAACTTTCAGTTCATAACAGAAGAACGAAAACAAATCGTGTATAGGATATTCCATTCTTGGTTTTGTTTTATATATTATAATATTTGTATGCATAATCAACAATGACTTTTCTTTCAATGCGCATATCATTTACGTATACGTGAATACGATCTTTCCATTGAAATTGCTTCGAGTTACTGGTATTATGAATGAAAAAAAATGTCGTGTGCAAAGGGTTAAAAACATTAACATTTAAGTATTTTTAATTTCTTGTGTTAAAGCTTATTCAAGTATTTTTAAATTTCTATACCTTCTTCACTGTAAAATTTTGTAATTTCTAAAAATGAAAAACTATTATTGGATGACATTCTAATAGAATATATAATATAATTAAATATCTGGATACGATATTCAGATAAGAGAGGTTTTTCTGTAGATCTTATGAATGAAAAGAAATTTCGTGTGCAAAGGGTTAAAAACATTAACATTTAAGTATTTTTAATTTCTTGTGTTAAAGCTTATTCAAGTATTTTTAAATTTCTATACCTTCTTCACTGTAAAATTTTGTAATTTCTAAAAATGAAAAACTATTATTGGATGACATTCTAATAGAATATATAATATAATTAAATATCTGGATACGATATTCAGATAAGAGAGGTTTTTCTGTAGATCTTATGAATGAAAAATTTTGAGTGCAAAGGGTTAAAAACATTAACATTTAAGTATTTTTAATTTCTTGTGTTAAAGCTTATTCAAGTATTTTTGAATTTCTATACCTTCTTACCTGTGAAATTTCGTAATTTTTAAAAATAAATAACTATTATTGGACGACATTTTAATAGAATATATGATATAATTAAATATCCTGGTATGGTATTCAGATAAGAGAGGTTCTTCTGTAGATCTTACATGGAAATTCATCGAAACGGATTTCGCTACCACTGCGTGACAATCGATTCGCTCGACTGTATTATGTAAAAAAGATTTTACTCATCTGCATGATCCTGCCCTGTCTCTTTATGCAACGACCAGTTTTGTTTGCGTGAACCAGCTCGTTCATGGAATAGCGCATTTTTCTTCGCTGTCTACGTATCTTCAACGGCATACCTAATGGTGACAATTATCCTAATTATCGAAAGAATGCTTGTTATTGGGAACTTTATTCGAAGGCTATTTTCTTTGAATATTTTTAACAAAAAATTATTTATGTATCAGTGTACGTTTAGCATAGCTTTCATAGGGAAATATGGTTGGTGTAGCGTGAAGTAACACACGTAGCAATTTAACCGAAGAATTTTGAAGAAAAAATATAGTATAGCCTGAGGACCATTTTTCAAATAATACCCCTGGCAGTCAACCTGTTAACCCTTTGCACTCGAAAGGTGACTGTCAGTCACCAAGTGATAATTTTGTAAATTTTCAAATTCAAAGAGTTAAATAGTCGTGTAAGTAAATTTTAGTATATTGCTAAACTAAACGGAATAAAATTTAATATTAGTGAATCTTATTAAATATCTTACGCTTGAAAATCTTTGAAGTTAGTATTATTAGACGAGTACGAGTCACCTGTGGAGCGCAAAGGGTTAATATCTATATCCAGAGTAGTCAAAATGACTGATTCGTATACTTTCATAAGAGATCGATAAATTTATCGTGGTACATTTTCAAAAATTTATTATAATTATAGGAGAAAAATATGAGTGAAGTTTTATTTCTTATATATTTCGTAACTTTTTCGTATAATTCTCAAGTTTATTTCTTTGTTACAAATAAATACACTTTAATCGTCGGTAATTCTAATGTTAAATTCAGCATTGAGAAACATGATTGTTCTGTTCGTCGATTATTCTTTCATCTGAACACCTTTATCTCTCTATTAGTTCATACACGAGAGGCGTGTATCGCACATGCACGTGACATTTCGCTAGATCGTTATCCGTTTCTCGAGAAATCCCTCGGTAGGAAGATAGTGCAATCGTTTTGCAATCACAGGTACGAAGACTGATAGAATATTAAGGTAAAAGGGCAGTAAAAATTCCAATAATAAATACGAAACACAAATACATTTAATACATAAACTTGGGGACGAACCACATAAAATGTAATTCCAAAAAATGGTAACCAAAGACAATAAAAACAAAGAAAAAAGAACGTATGAAATATAAACACGATAGTCCTAATATCATAGGATCATCATAGATTATAATTATTGTAGGAGCCAGAAATTACCCATAGATTTATTAAGTTTTATTTATACTAATTAGGATTTAAGATTATGAAGGTTTAGTGGCGAAATTATTTCGTGGGGCGGCACTGCCTGCGCGGAGGGCAGAAGATCGTGAGCGAGCGAAACGGAGTTGTAAAAACGATTTTGTCACGAAATGCTTTTTTTTTTACACAAGACGCCCATCCTTTGTTCAGTCCGTGCGCAATGTTCATGTAATTGTAACCTAACTATCTTTTGTACTATTTTAAAATATATATAATCTTTTATTAATTGTTTCCTACATTATTATATAATTATTTGTTGATTTTCAACAAAGATCATCGACCACTCACGAAACGCGAAGAAAACCGCAAGGTGATCATAGGAAATGCGGGCTCTCGGGAAGCCAGTCGTCGCAGACAAGGAGGAACAGACGTCCATTGACGTTTCGCGATGGAATTTACTGGAATTCATTAATTTCTATTGGCAGCATCCCAACGCGACCGTTTGATTGGTACAACGAAGACGAAACGATCTCGCGGACATCGGGCACGCTCCATGACATAACACTGACGTGACATTGTTATCCAAGCTCGATAAAATTAAAGTGGCACGCGCTAACTTCTCGATCGTTTACGATTCTCTCCGTACACGCTTGTTTCTACGCGATAAAAAAGAATTATTGATAGTTATTGGAAAAAGGAGGCACTAACGCCATCCTTAGTGGGCAAATTATTGGGTTGGCAACTAAGTGTTTACGGATTTTAACACTAATCCTACCACAACCGGTCAAATGACCGTTTTTAAAATTTCGATTAGAATTTCATACATACAATGTAATTGAATCGCCTTTAAACTTTAGACTTTTGTTCAAATATACGTATAATACATTTTTCAATATTCACTTCTTTCTTCATTGTTTATTTTTTGAGAAAAATTTGTAGTCTGTCTTACGTGAAAATGTCGCAGTAGGAATAGGTATACGTGAAGTTTCGGTAGGAATAGTGTTAAATAAGAATGAAAATTCAAAATTTTTACTTCAAAATATGACTTTATTAAATTAGGTATTTGTCCGTTTTTGTCAATGACCTTTTATCATTTTTTAGACAGTGTTATAATTCCATATTCATAAAACTTCAAATTTTTACCAGCAAAATATTGAATTAAATGAGATTTTACATTATCAGCATTATTAAAAATTGTATCATTCAAATAGTATTGAATGGAATAAAATAAACAAATAAAGTCTTTCTTTAAGGCTTCATTCCCATACAACTTCTTGTATACTTGCAATGCGTTCCTGCCTTTTCAGAAATAATACAATAAAATATGTCTGAAATGCGCGTTTTCTTCTTCCATCTTTAAATTGAGATAAAAACGAAACTAAATAAATAATCGATAAAATTGTCTTACTAATTAATGATGGAAGTTCAAACAAAAAGAATGTGCTAAAACCATCTATGGACAAAATCCGCAATCATTTAGTTGCTAACTCAATAGTATTCCTTGGGAGTCATCATCTATACAGTAGCGGACAAAAGTTTAAGATGAGAGGACAATACAGTTTTATGGTCTGCAAATATTGTTTATAGACTCATTTTTATTGTTATTATGCAGCAGAACAGTATTTATTGATTAGCAAAGGATACAAATTTTGTTTATCATGTTATTCCTTACCAATTAGTTAGATTAATTTCGTTGACTTAAACTTTTGACTGTTACTGTACATACACGTATACACAAATATACGTACACATACACACGTGCAATAATCGATTGAGTGAAACAGAATCATATTGGAACAAACAGTCAAATTCGGATCTTTGTACGAATAACAATTTAAATACATTGTAATTATTAAATTAACATATCCATACCTCTCCCAATCTTAACC
>JAOPTO010001238.1:0-135987 GCA_033822845.1 Tetrapedia diversipes
ATCTTTAACTAGTTATAACTCGTAAACAAAGCCTCAAACGCAAAATCGTCACTCTTGATTTTCGTCTTAGAATGTCTCAGGGAGTTACTCTTTCAATTTAAGCCCAGGGCTGTCCGAACACCCTGTATAGTCTTGTAAGAGGAACCAGATAATCAGGGGTGACGATGGCCAGAGTGGTCATTAGGGCCTCCATAAATCAGAGGTCCTCAATAAGGGTTGGGACCGAGTACGCGCGAGACTCGGTCACAGCCGTTAACACTTTCCAGACCCGCACCAACGGCGGATTTGTTTTTCGGGAAAGTGCAAAGTGGAGATGCGCCCATAAAAGCCTGAGAAAAAGGGCATAGTTAGTCAGTAAGACAGCAACCGTATTTTACGAACGAAAGGCTATTTTGTAAAGAAATAAAGTAACCCTCACAGTCTATGGTAATGAATGTTAAGGGTGAGAGTCGTATCTGAACGAGTCAGTCGAGTGTTAAAAATCAAGAGTGAGAGGGCGAGTGTAATAGAGCAAGTAGCAAACCAATAAGAGTATATTCATACAATACATTGCAAAGTGAACTTTAATATTTTTCTGTATTAAAATATACTTTAGGTGATAATAGTAATTAGAATTTCTTCCCATTCTACCCACACAATCAATTACAGGTTGCTCAGAATGAAAAGAAAGAAGGAAAAAGAGAAGTCGAACCTGGTTAAGGCAAAAATTTTTCTTCTCATTATTTCATGTTTGGTCATAATTAATTTGTAACAGAAGAATGTTAATCGTTTTCAGAATATTGGTGCCATGGAACCTGGATCGAGAACGATACAGCCTATTTGGTCGCTAGCACTGATGTGGGACGCTATTGTCTAGTTTACAGTGCATCCGCCGCGGCAACAGGAAGTCGTGAGCTATCGGTGACAGGTCATCTTGCTTCCTGTCCGAGGGCCTCTCATCATCATCTGGTGTCGTGGCAGGTCAACCTTACGTCGTACAGTGAGTATTATCAGAGACATTCTTCGTTACTGCGTTTCGTCTAATTGTCATCGAGCTTGTGTTTTATTTAACCCTAGATAACTAAACTTAAATTTGTGTTACTCTGTAACTAATCATTCAACTCGTAGACTGCGAATTAAAAACATGTATATTTTTATATTTCCCTTACTTATTTCAAACAAATTAGCGTAACTTAAGGGAAGTATTATAATATTTTAATTAAAAATTAACGTATGTAATCTTGGCACATCTCGAATTCGTAAAACTGATAGGGGTCGGTAGTCTATTAGACGAACGTTTAGTTATCTAAGGTTAATGCCCTTGAAATATGGTAAAACTTAACAAGATTCTTCTTTATTGATGCTTGCCCAGCGAGATAATATACAAAAACGTAGCTACATGGACTGTTGAATACTGTCCGTATTGGCGTCCTCAAAAACGTCAATTAATATATTGTAGCATAGTAGTTTTAAGGATCGGAAAAGTGAAAGTGTAGGTTGACTAGACGAAAGCTAGGTCCGTCGGAAAAAATCGTTGGAAACGAACAATTCACCGATGGGTTTGTAGCGGCTGACCGTACAAACAATAGCAACGTTTAACGTGCACACAGCTAGTGTCACGGGGAAAGTCCGTGTATAAGGATTTCAAAGGAGATCATAATCTCTCGTGTCTCAAGTTTGAGATATCTAGTAGTATATGTATTGAAATAAAACTGCCTAGTTTCTTCAAATCAGGCATCCGTTGTCCGAAAGATGGGCAAAGATTATAGAAAGTAAGGAAGATTGCTTCATCCATTAACTTTTGGGCATAAAAATTTAAATAAACTCTGAACACGCCAAAGAAAAGACTAAAATTAATTTGTACACCTAATAGATATATGTATACGCTGCAATTTATGCTGAAAAAATTGAGCGCGCAGAAAACAAAGCAATTCCTTCAATAATAATAATAATATTAAGTCTAATAACCATAAAACACTTTCTACGATACTAGCCCCCAAAAAGTGCTGTCTACGAAACTTGGCGGAGGTGGTGGCATTCTGGAAAATCTTTGAAGGAAGCCCTGGTTTACGAGCGGTCAAAGGACTCGATGTCGCACTCGGACTTTTCGATATTCGAGGTTCAAATAGGAAGGGGCAATAAAACGTGTTCCTCAGCTGTAGGGAAGTGCCCACGAATGTTTGAGTAATAGAACTTTCCTTCGAAGGTTTCTCGGCTACCGCCACACACGGGTAGTTGAAAAATTTGTGAAAAACTGCGAAACTGAAATGACAAGGAATTGGATGCATGGTACTTCAAACAAAAAAAAATTGGAAAGTTGAAAATCTAAGATATGAGATAATTTGGAAGCTGACAAACTGAGAGATTAAACAATATCAACGTTACGTAGCATACTCAAGGCTGACGAAATTAAAACAATTAGGTAATTAAGAAAGTGTAGACTTTAGAACCTGAAATAATAAAAGCTTGATAAATTGGAGAATTAGAAGTTCGACGTATTAAAGAATTCAATGATTTGCACCTTAAAGGCTCTGAAAAATTAGAAAACTTTAATTTAAAAAATGGACAAGGTTTGGACATTATTTAAAGTCAACATAGCAATAGAGCATAAGAAGTATGAGTTGAAAATCAGAAAATTGAAGTGTTATGGAAAACTAGGTAGAAATCTAAGGTGGAAAAATGTGGTCTACCAGAAAATTAAAGAAATGCTTGTAAATGTTGAAATTGAGGACTTGAAAATTTAATAGAAGATTCAAATTTCTTAATATCACCGTTAAAACGACAAATAATGAAAAATTTATTTTTCCAGCGCAATGCGGCGACATCTCGACGGCCACATCGTGGACCTTCCGGATTTCCGCCTCGGTCTACATCCTGACAGTGCTGGGCACTTTGTTCGGCAGGTATATCGCGAGGTGATATTACTGAGTGAAGAAACTAGGCCGGGGGTCGGCCGTGTAGTCAGCTACACAAACTCGAGTTAGCGCAGCAACTACAAACAAAAGAAGTCTCTATATAAATATAAATATAAATATATAAATATAAATACACATATAAATATAAATGAATAAAAATATATATATATATATATAAATACAAAGTATATATATATTAAGCGGAACGGTTTAACGAAAGGGTTCCAGAGATGCAACGGGAGAAAGTAACCTAATAATCAAGCATTAATGGTGTGTATAAGTATATCCGTGAATGCGAATTTTTGCTAAAAACAAGGGTGTTATTTGGAGGAAATAAGAGCGAAGCTTCGCCTGAAAGAACTTCACCGTAGACTTCGAATATGGCGGAACTCTGGATGAACGAGTGTAAATAAGACGGGTGCATGTATATAAAAAATCATTGAAGGAAGGTGAGTCTTATGGGAGTAGCTGCTTTTAGAAGTATTGTCTTCTATTGACCCTGCTGCGATCTTCTGGATATTTTTGCTTCGGACGTGTTGCCATTTCACTGAAAGAAACTCGCTAATTTTATGTGATAAATAAAGAAACTGTTACTAATAGCTTGCTCTCTGTCCTTTCAGTGTTATTTTGAAAAACCATTTTTCGGTAAATTAAACATTCTATTTAATGAAATTGGGAAACGACCGACTGCGACAAAGTTCGAGGAACACAGCAGGGTTAACGGTCAGGGAGAACTAAGCCCTTTTTTAGGCAAGTATGTACCCTTTGGTGGCTAGTTTGGATGCTGGAACAATGGGAGGTTCTTTTTAATTAGCATCAAGCAAATTTAATTTGTTATCTTTTTCTTTAATACCTTTTTTGAACTTGTAGTTTCGTATGAAAGTGTGAGAGACTGCTGGTACAATAATTGATATTATAACGTTTATTAATTTCGGTTAAGCAACTCGAACTCTTTAAAATTGCCTTTAAAGTATTACTGTTGCAAATGTTTCACTTTTTAGCTACACATGTTTCCAAATTCAAATTAATTAACTTCAGTCAAGTAGTTTCGTTCAAAATAAGTTTCAGCATTCTTTCTCAATTTTTTATACTAATTGGAAACCTTCCTGAACGCTCCACGAATACCGTAGAACGAAAAACCGATTTAGAAAAAGGAAACAAAGCAAAAAATAAAAAAATAAAAATGCTGAAAATCTGAAAAAAAAAAGAAGAAATTAAGGGTGCTGGGGCCAATACTGTGTGTGCGTCTTGAGCGATGATTGTAGACCAAGTGTCTGAGTGCGAGCAAAGCAAATGGAGAAGCCAACAAACAGAACGAACGGAAGGGGGAAAGAATGATGTCGGGAGGAGTGAGACTGAGAGAAGAAAGAGAATGGGGGGGAAAGAGAGAACGGAAGTTGTAGCACTTATTTAGGTTCACGACGTGTCCGCCATGTTCAGAGTGGTGCATGCTGTTCTCCCGGTCGAACCAAACATGTATTTACTCGGAACAGCCGCGTTTCAGCTGTAGTTAGGTATACGCGTTTTAATTAAAGTTTTTTGCGGCGTTAAAGTGAACGAAAGAGAGAAATAAATGGACAGAAAAAACAGAAGCACGAGGCCTCACCCTGCCCGTGTGCATGCTCGCTGTGTGTACGTGTAGTGTACAAGTGTGCGTGTAGTGAGAGGAAAGGAACGGAAGGAAAGAGTGTCTCGCTGTGCCACGAGGACTGACGGCTAAGAACTATTATTACTATGATAACTATCATTATACGTGGAAAAACATTGTACAAGCGTTTAAACGGGCTTCTTCTTTCTTCTGTGTCTTCTTTCGTGTCCTTTTCGTTCTGCCACCCTTTGGCTATCACCTTATACAGGGGCAGCAATCGAGGCAGCGTTAATTCGTAAAACATACCGTTAACACTGTGGCTGCCACGTTGGTCGTATACAGTAACGGACAAAAGTTTAACCGTTTACGTACCATGAGTCGTTTTCGCGCTCTTCAGATTTCGTGTCGAAAAAATCCAGCACATTTTACTGATACAGACAACTGACAGCGCACTCAACCTTTCAGACGCATGCACGTCGCGTCGCTACTGCTATCAGTAATCCATGTAATACATTTTGTATTTCACTGTTACTTATCATAAATTAATAGTAAATACATAAATGTATATATATATTGGGTTGAAGGGAAAGTTTTGTCGTATTTTCCGTTTCCGTTAATTCATGTGGAACCCAAACACTTTGCTTTAACACAAACCCAAGAGATTTAATGTGATCTCCAACAGTTATATGATGAATGCCAAACTCTTCTGCAATTTCTCGACTTGTTAAATGTGGATTATTTTTCAACATGGATCGCAAAACATCATTATCGATCTTGGATGGTCGTCCAGATCGATCACTTTCTTGAAAGCTCAGATCCCCGGAACGAAATTTGCTAAACCATCTTTGACAAGTACGAACGTTTACAATATCTTTTCCAAATACCGCACATAAATTTTTACATGCAACCGATGCGTTGCTTCCTTTTTGGAATTCATACAAAATGCAGTGTCGTAAATGCACTTTATCTACTGACACGTTTTTCACTTTAAATATCACAAGTAAATGATGAACGGTAAAAAAGGACTCCTTTCATATTATACAGCAGGTAAAAAAACAAAAAAAAATCCCAATGACTCACTAGCCAGATGTTTTTTTTATTTACAAGAAAAATTACCTGCCTATTTAAAATACGACAGAACTTTCCCTCCAACCCAATATTTAATTTGTAACAAGCGCTGTTGTACTCCTTGGTTTTTTTCGACACATAATCAAAGAAGCGCGATAGCGCTACTTGCCGTGTTTCAACTGTATTTTTTGAAAACCCTCTGGTACGCAAACGATTAAGACAACAGAACAATGTAAAACGTAATTTAATGGCCCGCAAATATTGTTTATCTAATCATTTTTATTGTCGTTATGGTAGAATGCTATTCATTGATTAGCATAGAATATAAATTTTATTTATACTATTATTTTTGTTAACACTTTAATGACCGCACGTCTACGAGGTTAAATTTCGCCATTGGTCAGCAATAATAATATAACACGATAATCTCTTCGTACACCCTTCTTTATCACTGATATTTTAACTAGTTGATGTTTTATTCCTCCTGCTAATATGAACTGAAATGTTGGCAAAAGAAAAACATTTCCAAGAGTGTGTTACCTGCAAATCACCCACGGCTGCAGTGTCACACACATATTGTGTGAGCAGTCATTAAAGTGTTAATTAATTAATTATCTTTCTTTGACCCTTTGATCTTAAACTTTTGTCCACTACTGTAGGATCGACCACGGTTTCTTTTGTGACGCCATGGTAATCATTGATGACTGGAAGATTAGTTTCAATTGCTTACAATTGTAAGAATTGAATAAAAATTGACAGTCCGTACATTTTGACCATTACCGCTAATTAGGGGATACTTTGAAGTAAAAAATGCCCCATAGAACGATTAAACATTTTTATTAGAACATCGAGAATGAAAGATTAATTCTTTTGAAATATTGCATCTAGCGGTGTACTCCCGTGGCGAAACCTGTGTTTTCAAAATAGCGTGGCAGTCAAAGGGTTAAGAGCCAATATGATATTTCATCGAAGAGGAATAGGAAGTGGAAGATGGGACTTTCCTGATCTCGCTGTTTGAGATTCTCGCTTCTGATCGACCCTTAAAATGTAAAACTGATGAAGTAAGATGGAAACTTTCTTCCTTCAAGAAGAAAGTTTCTGGATTATTTTGTGCGGCGGTGAACAGGTAAAAGAAATTCGTAGGGTCACGTAATTAAGGTTTATATTTATGATTAATATTTGTACAAATAATTTGAGTTCGTTGTTGAAAAAAAAAAACTGAGTAATTAAATTTTATAAGAGTGTAGCTAGAATTCAATTAATGGAAACTGTATGAATAATAGAACAAGCGATGGTATAACGGCTTTGTATAAAAATGCGATTTAATTTTCAAGGGTTAAATTTCGGAGTGGTCTTGATATGGGGAAGATTATCATTAGAAATCGGGGAATGTTCTCCACGGGGACATATTACTGTCGAATATTTATTCGGTCCTATTCTTGCTCAAGAATATTTCAATTTAAACGAATCACAAATAGTATCTAACTCTATTAAATAAAAACAGATTAGAGAATTGAAGTTATTCGAGTAACTGGAAAACTGTGAAGGACACGTTTAGCACTGAAAAATTAGCAGACAGAAGGGAAATTTTGTAATTCAGAAATCAGGGAGAGGATTAGAAAATTGAAAAATATAAAAATGGGAGATTCAAAATTGATGACTAAGATACGAAAAGATTGGGAAGTTGGAGCATTAGATAACTGTGAGAAATTATAAATAGGAGAATGAAAGGAACTGAGAAACTGGAAATTAATTATGAAAATTTAAATAATTAAAAATTGGTAATTTAAAAGATTAAGAATCGAAGTGTAAGAAAATTACGTTCTTTTGCAGAATATCGTTCTTACACGTTATACATTATACCATAAAGAACAGCAAACAAGTAGAACAAATTACTTACACCGTTGTTGCGTTCAAAAATTCCGGAACAATGAAAGGATTAAATCAATCGTAGATGAAAAGAGATTAATAAGAGGAACACGACATATCGATAAATTGAGAACACTCCAGCAAAACAGCCAGAAGCTCTTGGATAATGCTAGATAATCAATTATCTTACTAACACTCCGGTTATTAAGACAGATAAACGAAAACAGGAAGTCTAACCATAAAAATGCATAACCGTTTATGGGGAAAAAGGAAAGAGAGGAAAACTTCCAAAAATTCCAAAATCTCGACGAAATGAAAATATTTTTGACTTGGAACTATTTTAATTAAAGATCTGCCAATATTAAATGAGCGAAGAAAGGGGACGGTACTTGATTACGTGAATTAGTCGATTCACTATACATATTTGAATAGTTGGATATACATACTATAAATACGGGATATAAATATTATAAATATTATATACATATATAAATAAACGACGACAATTTGATGTTGGGTATAAACTTGTACACTGTTAGGTAGATAAAAAAAAGAAAAAAAAATGGAAAAGAGGAACTGAACGTCTAAAACGGAGATGATGCGGGTAACGGAGGTTGCCAATGTTTATGAGAAAAGATTTTTATACTAGTCGAGTTAATTCGATGCTTCTTGTGTCATTATTACAAATGGATATCGCTGAGGGCCATTTCCTTTATTGAACTGCGTTACACCAACCAATGCGCTTGTTAGGGTTACCTTCGGATTGTCAACATTTCATTTCGCCGACACTGTTTTCATTGACACGATTTGACCGACGTCGACTTTGATGGACACTATGTTTTCATCGATACGTTCAAATTGCCGACAATCTATGCCATTTTGTCGACATGGACATTCGACGATCGTGCGTATTTATTAACGTTTCGACTGCTATGGTCGTGTGTATGCGTGTCTAACGAAAGTTACTCGCGTGGACTATGGACGTGTATATGCGTCTCTGGTGAAAGTTGCTCGCGTGGACTATGGACGTGTATATGCGTCTTTGGTGAAAGTTACTCGCGTGGACTATGGACGTGTATATACGTTTCTGGCGAATGTTACTTGCATGGGTTATGGACGCGTATATGCGTTTCTATTGAAAATTACTCGCGTGGACTATGGACGTGTATATGCGTCTCTGACAAAAGTTACTCGCGCGAACTATGGACGTGTATATACAGTGGCTCCAAAAAGTATTCGTTCACTGTATTATAAGGAAATTCATCTACTTCTGAAATTCTGACTTTAATGAAACTTTATGTGTGTACAGAGCACGGTGTATCCTGCATGGAGCAAATTTTTTGGCGGCAAAATATATTTTAAGGGGGCTGCTAACGAATCTCAGTTTCAACGATTATTCACGTTTTGAATACAAGCTTTTCTGTGTTCTTTTTTTATGGCAGGGCGATGGGGTATTAAAAATTAAACACTTTCTATTTGAAAGGTTTTGCTTCATCAAGTACTATTACAAAGTTATCTATAAAAAATGAGAGAAAACTCAGAAACTTCAACGCTGGTTTCACCCCTTCAAAATGGCATTTAGATGAAAATAAGAGATTAATTCATACGTATACTATTACGATCTACATACCCACAAAGTTTTATCAAATACTTCTATCAGACTCGGAATTCCAGGGTTAAACGAATTTATTTGTAACATAGTGTACGAATACTTTTTGGAGCCACTGTACGTCTCTGGTGAAAGTTACTCGCGTAGACTATGGACGCGTATATGTGTCCCTAGCAAAAATTAATCGCGTAGAACAGCGGTCCCCAATCTCTGGGCTGCGGACCGGTACCGACCGCGAGTGAATTTCGAACGATAATATTTAAATTAAACAATATTAACCCTTTGGCCTATAACCACGAGTCTGACTCGTGGTAAAGAATTTGTGCCACAAGCGAAAACCACGAGTCTGACTCGTGGTAAAGAATTTGTGTCATAAACAAAAGCCACGAGTCACACACGTGGTGTGGAATTTGTGCATAAGATGGCGCGTATTATTATTAGAACAAGCGATTAGAGTTATTCCACATCGAATATCATTCCTTTGATTATGATTATGCCCTAGACGTCTTAAAATTACTATTTGTACCTAAACATTGTTTATTATTTCACAATTCTTTTCGTTGCACTGAAATATATGTCATGAAAGGTATACATTTTGCGCCAGTCGGGTACACAGCTGAACAGTTGAATGGCACGACGCGCGGCCGACTTTCTTGTTTACTATAGCTCGCGCAATTAGCAGATATCGTGTAGGCCAAGGGGTTAATATACCAATTGGTATTCAATTTGGGATTAGTTGTATTACAATTGCCCCTCGTTTGATTTATTCTTAGACGCGTTTCTTAAAAGTAGTATTATAAAATTTTAAACCCAATAATAATAATCTCAAAATAACACATAGATAAATTCTACCACTCAGAAATATTCAACGAAATCCTTACCCAACCCTTTAAATTTTCGCCTATGAAAGTACTCCTTCCCCTAACCTCACCTCAATCGATCACATTTACCAGCGAATCCCTAACCCCTGGTACCGATCGGTGGGCCATTCGGTATTTCCACTGATATCGACCGTGATCTTATGGTTATCGAGGCAAGTTTATAGTTATCATCACCAATGTAATGGCCAAGTTCGGTGTCCATAGAATGAGCATCGACGAAACGAGATGTCGACGGAAACAGTGTCGGTAAAATGAAACGTCGACAATTCAAAAGTAACCCACTTATCAAATGTCCTAGAAGTTTTAAGATATCACCTTATAATACGAGACAAAGCTTCGTTTGCAAAGTTATGGTTGTAGAAATTTGTGATACAGTATTATTTAACTTCAACAAATTCGCTAATGTCAAGTTTAATACTTGCATAAAAAATTAGTGGAGCCCGTATGTAAGTACATAATAATGAATTTAAGTATAAAACTTCGTTACTTTTAATTTATTAATGTGAACGTTATTTATGATTCGAACTTACAGAAATTTAATTTTAATTACTCTTGGCTTTAGATATAATATAAAGTATCTATGATAAATTAAAATTCAATTGAAATGCGAAGTTTAGTATAATTTATTTGTATCTTAAATTTCTCATTATTATTTTTATGCTTATTACTATTTGTATCAGCTGTAAAACGATAGACGATGAAGACATTTTTTACGGTCTTTAATCAGGTAAAAAGATGGAAAATTATTTCCAATAATGTCACAAAGACATCAGCCTAGTCTAACAATTATGCTGTATCAAAATCACTTTCGCTTCGTGCCAGCCGTTTAAAACTTACGAAAATTGATAGAATGGTTCACCAAATTATAAAGTCGTTTAGAAATAGAGGTTAAATCGCAGTTCATTTCTCCACTTTTATCCTCTTGATCGTCGAACGATTACAAGACACAGTTCCAGTCTTTTGTTTCTTCGTAAAGAAGAAATGAAGAAAGAAGGGGGCAAATTAATCTGTAAATAGTAGGCTTAAAAATTTTCACATAGAAAAAACGAACGAACGAAAATGGAAACGGAAACAGGAATGACGAAGGGAAATCGAAAAACAGAGAATAAAAGGAAGGGGAAGGTAAAAGAGGAAAAGAAAGACGACAGGCGAGCAAACTTTTCGCGTAGAAGGGTAGACAACAGAGGGAAGGTTGAAAAAAGGGAGAATAAGTTATTAGAGAATTCGGTTTTATACAGAACGCGAGAATGTAAATTTCAGGGTATTTATATCGAAGGATAAATAGTTATAAACAAAAAGTATTTAAGTATAAATTATATTATAAATATAAATATAAATATGGAAGAATATATTATATACGTATATGTTACAGCAAATGAGTTAATTTAGCAAACGTATACACTTATTAGTCAATGTATATACATTTATACTTATTAGTATATACATTTATATACATATGTATATTTATTTCAGAAGTAAGTGTGTTCAAAAATAACAAAACCTAAAATTGTAATAGCAAAAGCACACGTTTTGAAACTTAATTCAGTGAAAGTATGCATAAACAAGAATGCATTAATTTATTAATTTACATATAACTTATGAACCGCAAAATGCACTAGATCCTCCAATATATGAACTAATAGGGAGACATAGCTGTTCAGGTAAAAGAATCTTTTAATAATAGAACAATTACTTTTTCATACACCAAATTTAATTTATTTAAATGAACGTTAAGAACATTAATAATCTATTTGAACATTTCTGTATCCTGTATCTGTTTCACTTTTTTAATTTCTTAATTTTTTAAAATAAAGAACACTATTATTAGACAACAATCTGTTTGAATAATAGAATATCTGAGAACAGCATTCGGGTATATAAACGGATATTCGGATAAAGAGGATTCTACTATACATCATTTGAGTGAATACTTTTACTGAAATATGTGCACATTAAAACGTATCTTATATATTTGTAGTTAAATTTGTAATTAACCAATTTCCAGTTTTGTTCTGACGAAGAATTTGTATTTTGAATACATACCTATTTGTTACATTTTATTTAATTGGTTCTTTATAAACTGATTAATCGAAAGGCAATTAAATCTTCATTTTTGTATTTTAAATATATCTACGTCATACCTTTGCTAATGTGCTTCACCAAATGTATGGATTATCTGGAATAACAATATATTTTAGTAAAACCTTTCGAAAATGCGTACGATGGTTAATAAGTGTATAAGTTCACTAGATTGTATACTCTTACTGAAACATATATACTATGTTTCTATTGTTGTGAAGTTACTGAAAAATGACCGACGGGTTCGTTGGTACTCCTGTTTCATCGAAAAAAATTATTCTGTGTCTACCGCACCGTTCATCTATAGGTCTTTGTTTTGTATTAAAAAACGAGTTGACTATGGTTCAATTTTGTGACGAATGAAACGCCGACATTGAACTCAGAATACATACCTAGTAAGAAATTTGGAAAGGAGTAGTACATTCTTTTTAAATTACTTTAAATTTACTTTACTTTACTTTAAATTACTTAAGTTGGTAAAATAAAAATGATAAGTTAATAAAATTTAATTTTCTTTGCTTTCTTATTCTTAATTTCAACTATCGTTATCTACTTGAATTTAAATAAACTCTACTTAAAGGCCATTGTTCTTTATAGCTTTTACACATCAATAAACTTTACTAACATTGAGTAACACCTTTATACATACATATACAAACACTTACATAGTAGTTTAATGGTATGCTTCATTTTATACTTATTTTTACATTATTTATATTTATCAGCAATATACTTTCTTTACATTACATGTTATGAAGTTACATCTCATTCATTTATTATTCTTCTCATGTCTTTGTTTTCTTTTACTAAATATAAAAAAAAAAAAAAAACAAATTTTAAGCAGTCAATGTTAATCGTTAAATGAAAAAAATGAATCAGGAAAGCATCAGAGAATAAATGGCCTTAAGGAAATAATATGTTTTTCGTTTACGTTAGTTTTCTTTACTATCTTTGCTCCTTTCTGTCTTCAAAATTGAATAAACTCATAATTAATGGTTTCAAAGGGTATCAAGGAACGCAGAATTTCAAGTTTCTCAGATTGATGAGAATTTGAACTGTTGAATGATACTTGGAACAATTTCATTTCATGTTCGAAGGTATTCTGAGTTAAAACTAAACCTCTGTTCAGCGTTTTAATCGATAGCTTAGACATTTTGTGAGAAAGGAAGGAAATTCGATGATTTCCCACGATTTGCGAGCTTTATTTAAGTGTTTTCATCCCAGACGAGCGTGATACTTTGAATACTAATTATTTTCGATAGACTATACATACCTATAGTAAGGAAAAGAAAGTTAATCCAGAGATTATTGGTTGTTCATTGAAATAACAGTACGTGTTTCTCAGCATTTTTTAATTTATCGTTGGGTAATAAAATGTGAAAGGTAATTTAGATCGTGATCATTTTTTAAGTTAATTTTATAAGAAGAAATTCAACTTGGTAGTAAAAAGTTGCAAGATTAGTTTGTTTCTTTTTTACGATTTGTTTAACTCTTTCAATATTTGTCGAACATTAAATTTTTCAAAGGCAAGCTTGAAGGGGAATAAAAATGGAGAAAATATTATTTTTATGTTTCATTCTATAATCGTATCACTGACTTTTTTAAATTTATGATTTATATAAGAAATGCTATTTAACGTTATGTTAAAACTAAATAGTTAAATCCTGTGAGTGGCGAGCAATGGTATCTGGATAAGACAGGAATCTATGGTGGAATAATAATTTTATTATCAGATAAATGTGACGGAAATATATCCGTATTCCTTTAATGATGTAAAATAATGTTTATATTATAATGAAAATTCGAAAGACAGGTATTTGCGAAGGTGCGTGGTAGAAATGCGATTTTAAAGGTGAACGAAAACAATTTGGTCTATTTTCAAGGTGATAGGATTAAAGATTGAAAATTTTTGATTATCAATAACTAAGATTTACATTTAAAAAAATGTAATAAATAATAATGTTTAGAAATTTGACGTTTTCATTCTGCATCTCTTGAAATTCATAAGACTTCATAAGACCACATTTTTCCAAATATTCACAATGCACTATGCCAATAATAAAAAAATATTCATTTTTCTTCAAACTATTAATAAAAATAGCCTTTAGATTTCTATAAAAGTGAAAACGACTCAGCAATGTCAGAGCTACTTTAAAAAAAACAATTAGAGAATAGTGATCAATTTTCTTTTTCAGCACCTAAGAGATCTTCCCCTATCACCAAAATTAATCGATTAAACAATATAAGGAAGTATAGTAAATTGAAACGATTCGTTCCCTCTCGTCACGCGCACACGTTACTGCCTGTAGAACGAAACACAACGACTACTACCGTCTCTAGTCTTAGTAATTTACATGGTAATTTCGATTTTGTAAATTAACGAATTAAAGAAAGTAGCCTCTCCAGCCCACGACAGAGAAAATTGGAATTTTACCGCAGGTAGAGCAGAATATTTCAAAATCTCATGGTTACAAACTACGAAAACCAATCACTGTAGGTAGCCATTCATGGCTACAAACATTTTCGTAAACGAACTCGAACAGAATAAAGCAATTTCTCGAAACTCAATTCTCTTTTCATCCTTTTTAGTGCCAATTCTACGGTACGCTGAAACGTTTCGAAACTTTGCAACAAAGAGCAAAGATTGGTGAAATTTTCGAGAGGATGAAAGGGAAGCAATTTTTGTCGAAGCGAATTTCGGGGAAACGGTGGAAATTTCGGTTTTTATGATCTTGATCGAGGATGGGAGGCTACGACTATCCCGATGTATAACAAATACTAATCACCTTAGGTTAAGGATAACAATGTGTAAAGGACGCCTGCTACATTTTTTTACCGAACGAAAATAAAGTAAGAAAACGACGGAAGGAAGCGGGGATATCAAGTTTATCTCGAATTACGATAGAATTAGGCGTGGAGAGGATGGAAAGCGCTATTGTAAGCTTTCTGGATGAGAAACGAGGCGATTTACACGATGGTTCTGCGCGCTCTGAATTCTCAGGAATGGGAATTTTTGGAGAAACGGAAATTTCGAGAATCGCGAACCTTTCGAATTTCGAGTTGCGAGAACATCGAGCTCCGTGTGAAAGCGTGAACCAATGATGTTTCGCCGTTGGATCGGAGAAGGGAAGGAGGGGTAACATACACACGAACTATTACGACGATACTTAATAATGTAAATGGTTTTTCATTACTATATTATAGATGTTACTTAATAATATATTTACAAATAATTAAATGGGAGCCTGATGGTTTTATTTGCACACCCCTCTGTACTCTGTCTTATGTTCCTAGGTGTAGCGGTTACAGCGTTTTGTTATTGGAATTTGCATGTTACCGAATTATACTGGTATATTGCAATATGGAACAATATTTGTATCACCATAGCTTTCGTGCAGATCTTTTATTTTACTCTTTAGATTTTTCTTTTTTATTATAAGGTTTAGAGTAGTGTTTCCCAACCTTTTTTGTGCCGTGCCCCACCTTAACCTTTCTAAAGTTTTTATGCCCCCCCCCCTATGTAACATACATAATTTTTAACATTAAAAAATTGATTTGTTCACTTAAGAAACATAAATGATAGGTTCTAGGAAGAAATCACTATGAAATTATTAACAAAACACAGTAAGTAAAATTTTAAAACATATATAGAGTCCATTTTCGAATTGCCCCCCTTCGGGGCGTGGGCCCCACGTTGGGAAACACTGGTTTAGAGTCACATCGACTTCGAGGTCTTCAGCGACTTACTGGACTTTCTGCTTTATATTTTATCAAATAGTTGAATTTCTTTTTAGATAGCTGATAACATTTTTTTTACGTTTCTGAAAGGTCAAAGCAGTGTTTGGGTTTGATTCATATTTTCTTCTTTGGCTTTGGTGTTGTTTGCATTCATATAATAGGCGTTGAAAAGTGATTTGTTGGTTGCAGTAGTTACAGTAAAGTAGGTCTGTTTTGGTTAAAAACTATTCATGGGTGATTCTGGAATAGCCAATTCGGAGTTTAGACATTATTTTCCTTTCTTTCCTGTTGATATTGCAATTTGGTATTTTTTGATAGAAATTATTTACTATGTTATATATTTAGTCGTGGTACGCAAACGGTTAACCCTTTGACTGCTGAATACTCTGAGCCGAAACGCTTCACGTCAACGGCGTGCAGCCGGCAATAGCTATCGCTGGGGACTGAATACTGTTTCAAGCAATCTGAAACTGTTCGGCGGTGTATTAAATTTTAATATAATACAGAATCGAATTACTGTTACTTTATCCAATCCAAAATTAATATTTTTTAATTTTTTAAATACTTTTTATCTTCAATGTATATTGTTTATTCATCAAGGGTAAAGTTTTGAAACGCTATAATTTGATAATTATAATGTATTTATTAGCATATTGAACACTTCGTGTATATCTTCGAACGGTCAAGGAAAACTAATAAAACATACGCATCTGCCGACAATAACATTTGTCTGGAAACAGATGAAACGAATTTAAGATATAGCGAAAATTGACGAAATAAACGAGATTTCGGTTTTTCTTGTTGATAAGCAACAAGGTATGTTGTTTCTGAGTGTTACACGGATATGATAAAATAATTTCTTGACAAATTCAGTAAGACAGCAGTAAATGATCAAAGCCGTCGCCGAGCGCACATGTGCGCCCATAGTCTATATCGACAGCTTATATGCACCCATATATATGCAAGCATATATGCACCCATAGCAGTCAAAGGGTTAAATAACTTTTTCCGCTAAAAAGATTTGCGGTCGAATTCAGTTTCCGAGATATTTACGATAAACAATTGTTACTATTGCATTGAATTCCGCTTATACGCGTATAACCGTGGTAGTGTGTGCGTGAACGCTAATCTTCTTTTTCCATAGCCAAACGCAACGGTCAAAAGTCAACTGATACAAAACACGTCGATTTTGGTTCTGACCTTCTCCAAACAGGTTAATCTGGCATCGTCACAATTTATTTCGCTGGCACCTGTCTTCATCGATATTGATTTCCAATATTGACTTTCGTTGACACTGTTTTCATCGACAGTTCCTATTTACCGACAACTCTGAACTCGTTTCCGCCGACATTATAATTCATGTAGTAGATTAAATTAACACTATGCCGTCCGTAGTGGTGTTGTAAAGTATTGCTTGACGGCCGACGACACCACAGTGGTGTTTTGCGCAAAGAAGTGGCCGGCGACTGCTCATTAGTATCGTTTGCATTTCATTGATGATCTGTGGAGTTTTGTTGCCAATTTACTTAAATGGAATAAGTTATATACGTCACCAGTTAGTATTCATTTCCGAAAGCAATAAACGAAAACGAAGAAGTTGCGTTGTATTGTACCAAAAACAAGAAAAGAAAAACAACAAATTTGATATGCAAGTCGTGTGGAGTTGCATTACATGTTGGTGATTGTTTTGCTTCGTATTATTTAAAAGAGAAATGCTAAATAAGTACCAAAGAAAATGTAAATAAAGAAATATATAAAACAAAGAAATTTTACATTTATTTACATATGTACATTTTTTGAATTGAATTTTGATTGAAAATTTGTGAGAACTACCGATGAGATTAGTAAAACTTGAAATTTATCATCTCCCAATCTCCCCAAAAACAGTCGGCGACAAGCGAAGTAACACGATCAGTTCTGCCGGTGTCAAGTGAAGAAATGGTTACAAAGAGTGCGGACGGCAAAGTGTTAATGTGGATTAATTATTGTAGATTAATTGTTGTCATCATTATTAAATTCTCGACACATTCAGTTACTTGTATAACGAGTAATAAAGAGAATTACAATGCGTTGTTACTTTTACCAAGATAAACTCTGAAAAGATAATATATTTGAAACTCATCAAAATTGGAAGTCCACTTAACAAATATTTACTTAATTTGTTTTTATTTTATTTTAATTTTATCTATATTGTAAAGTAATAAGAAAATTATGAAACGAAAATTATTTCGTTTGAATGTTCTTGATTCCTAAGAATTTCTTCGAGTCATAAAGAGACCAAGCTGATTATGAAGGATAATAAAAAAAGTGTGAAACAGAATTCCGACAATAAATATGTTTTATTACACATATATCTCGTACGAGGGTTACACGATATTAATACATGTTCATTTAACTGTCCAGCAATCAAACACGTTGTATTCAGTTTTCATTTCATCAAATTCATTTTTTTTTCCATTTTTTTTTTTTTTATTTGTTACTTCTATTTTTGTCTTTCGTGATCATCCGCGTCTTATCGTCGTGACCGTGTCGTTCGATACACATTGTCATCGTTATCACCATTGTCAATCGATTGGTTAAATATAATTTAAAAAAAAAGCACACATATCGTCTCATGAAATCATCATGGCCGCGGTTGTCACTTGTACGCAATTAAAAAAAAAAAAAGTCTTCATTAGTTACTTAGGGGTGATAAATTTACTCTAGGGCAACATCATCGGCACAGTTTAACGAAACCATGGATAGAGCAACTCTAAAACGAAGAACAGGATGTTAAACCTATAACGGGGTGTAAACAAACGAAGAAAAAGGGAAATCGAAAAATAATACATATACGTTTAAACAATTTTCGTCGTTCGATCGGTCGTATCTCGCTCGAATCTCTCTTGATATACACTTTCAAATCTATAGTTTCGAACAAGAACTATCGCGGTTCTTCGTAAGATCCTATGAAATAGCGTCAAATCAGTTCGTTTCGATTATTTCTCGTCGTCTTCTTCATGATTAAACGTTTAATTATCATTAATTGCCTTGTCGCTTACGTCCTAAAGAAGATTCGCATATTTTGTTTCTGTAGGTGTGTGTGTGTGTGTGTGTTTATTTTCGCTTAAAAGTTAATTCCTCAGCTTAATATCTAGTCGTGTACTCGTAGCCTTACGTAATTACTCTTAATGATCTAAGCTTGGTGGCCAGCACCAAAAACACTCACTAGATTCACTGCCTACGGACACAGATACATGTTTCGCCTCTTTCTCGAACAAGCTACGGCAGATCGGCCGTTTTGTCTCGTTTTCAAGGAAAACCATTATCCCAACCGTCAATTTCGTTAAAAAATCGTTAAGAGACGTTTCTCTTAGTGTCTCGTCGATTTAATAAATATTTACTCGGACCGAGTGTAGAAAAGAAAAATTATCGTAAAAAAAAGAACGTTAGATGTAAACGGTATTATAAAATTTTTTGTTCACAAATTTTCATTTGAACGTCGCAATGCTTCGAGAAAGAGAGCGAGAGAATCGACGTTCGACCAAGCGAATCGAAGACAGACTTGTGTTCGAGCGTCGATTCTTAAGTTTGAGCGATTCACAGACATCCAAGCGAGAGAGTACTTCGTATTTCTTTGTCTCGATTTTTTTTTTGAAGATTTTCTTAATGATTTTTTCTTCTTGTTCTTAGTCTCGTTTCGTTAACACATCGAGCTGTAAGGTCCTAACTAATTAATTCTCCATCTCGTTGTCCCCTAAATAATCTACCATCGCTAAAAGCCAGAATATGCGATGATTTCCCGCTTTGTTTATTCGCTTAATGTCTTATTTCAAATGAAGAAACAACGAAGTTCGATCTTTCGGTTCGTTCCGCGAACGACGAAATGACTAACATTACTCTTTGGTTAAAAACGATCTTGCCGCGTGTGTACATTATGAACGCATGTGTATGTGTATGTGTATGTGTGTGAACGCGGGAAGATAGCTGCTGGATCGCGGATCTACGTTAATTTTAGTATAAACTCAAAAAGAAAAGGCCAGACTTCAACATTCTATATATTAAAATGAACTACTCATCCGCTCAGTGGCGCCATCTATCATGTTTCTTCTCGGCCTTCTCCTTCTTACACACCTAACTTCTCCTCCTCTTCCTCTTCCTTCCTCCTCCTCCTGCTCTTCACTATCTCATGACACATACTCTACAAATTCTAGTCAGCGAGCATGATTACGAAGTCCTACAATTAGGGACAGGCTTAGTCCTAGACGATACTGATAGTTGTCGAGACGTGATCATCGGAGAACCAAGGGATGAACGTGGAAAGCGCGACAACTAGCGATCTCTACTGGTCTTCCGTCTGGTATTTAACCCCGGACCCTCTTCATTGATCGTCACGCACTCGTTACTCCGCGTGTTCAATCACTTGGCCGTGATTATTCCTTCGGGACAACAATTATAGTCATGAAGTGGGACACGGAGATATTTGGACAAGTGCACGGATCAACCGAGGGGCAGCTGGCTGCACAGATCTTCTTAGTTGTTGGAATTATCAATGGCCAGGGCCGCTTGTACCATGTAAATTGATATGTCAAGAAAGAATACTATCATTGGCGAAATGAGATTTCCTGCGTTTCCTCGAGTCGTATCTGTTTTCTCCTCTCTGTCTATCTCTCTCTCCCTCTCTTTCTCTTTCTCTCTCTTTCTACAATATACTATTAAGAGAACCCAGTGTAAAGTTAACGCTTTACAGAAAGGTCCACCTCGTTAGAGTACAGGTACTTGGTGAAGAGATTCGTGTCCTCCATTCGAGCCAGGGACACTCCTAATTCAGAGTCGATCGAACGACGACGACGTGGGGGGAAAGGAGAAAAATGACAATGGTAAATACGACGATACTCCTTTCATCGAGGATGGTCCACACTGTGGACGCTGTCGTTGCGTCCCGAGCCAGCCGGGGCGCAACGATTTAGGATCATTGCTCGGTTGCTGAGACCCGCGTCAGCTTGGGAGCAAACAATCGCGTCAATGGGGGCTGTCCTCCTTTCGTCTAGATTACTTCCTGGCGGATCTTTCGCTCGTTGATGCGTCAAAAAGAGACCCCTCTCATCTGTTCAAGGTCTGAGCTGGCAGCGACTAGACGTTACTCTGAGTTACTTTCTTCTTTCTTTGCTTCTCTTCTCGTCTTCTCTGCTGTCTCCTTCCTCCGTCCGTTTTTCCACGTTGAGACGAGGCTTCTTCCACCGTTCCGGGAAGCGGAGCTTGGCCAAAAAGGTCAATAGGTCAACACAAAAGGACCTGACCGGCGGCAGCGAGCTAGTTGTCACTGACGCACACGCCACCAGGTCTGCTGCACCTTCTCATGGAGCTTTCTGCAAATACCCGCGAGCCTCCGTCACATTCCAGCCTCTGCGGCGTTCTCTTCCGTCTCACCGCCTCCTTCCTCGCTCGGCAGAGTTGTCTCCGCCATTCGGCCCATCTCTCCTGTCTCTGTTGCCTCGCCTGTCTCGTCACCTTCTTCCAGTGTTACCTGAAAGGTGATTCATTTGGTTAGACCAACGGACAACTTTGATGGCAAAGTTTCGGTGCACGTTAAACGAAGCTCGTTGCAGAGTTTAATATTGAAGAAGAAAAACAAATGAAGATAACAAGAGAGATTTCAAGAAATTTATCCGTGGAATAATCGAAAATATTTCAAGTAGAACATAGAGTAGAATCAAAAAGGTTCATATAGTTATTAAATTTTCAACAAAGACACGGTAAAAGAAAGGATCTGAAGAAAACATATATTTACTAATGAAGAAACAAGAATGTACAGAATATTTAGAGAAAGGACATTAAACACAAACTAAGAATCTTCAATTCAACTTTAAGGATTCGTCAGAAGGAGATAAGAGATAAAAAGGAGCAGCTCTGTTCTACGCTACAGACAAAAGTATTTCAAATGACACTTACTTGGAAGTGTATCCTCTCAGACTGCTGCTCATTCCCTTGCTGCTGTTGTTGCTGATCATCGGACGGTGGGGATGGAGGAATCATAGACTGGTACCAATCTCGATTCTCTTCTAACGTATCGAGAATCTCCTGTGCGTCTGGATGCACCAGATCTGCCCAGGTCTCCCATAGAGGATGAACAATGTAGTCTATGAAACCGACTTGCGTCTTCTCGATGGTAGCACTGTGCCTGTCGCACATGGGACTGATGTCCATGTTCTGCTCGCGTTCACGGTCTCCCTGGAGGAAGAACTCTTCCATCAACAGTCCAACCCATCGTCGGTAGAGGGGCAACGGTTTCGTGGGATTGGACAGGTCTGCACAGTGCACCAAGTTCTCCAAGACCTGGATCCGGTCGGTGTAGTTGTCTAACAAAAGGACACCAGAGCCTGCGACCTTTTTCGTCTCCACCATGGTTTTCAAATCGGCCAGCAGGGACATGTGCTTGGACATGTCCGTGGACAGGACCATGTCGATGACCATCTTTCGGAGCGTCTGGCGCTGTTTCTTCGTCATATTGACGAAGATGTCACAGCCCTCGTTCTGGAGCAGCTTGAATGCCACCGCCAAGTGGTGGTTCTCCAGGACGGACTCATCGTTATACATCAGGGCGAGCTCGGAGCCTGGAAGAATAGCAAATCGAAGTTAATGCTGGGAAACCGATTCTTACGCATGATACTTGTTTTGCACGAGAAATAGATTCCAGGACAGGAATGCAAGATTCAGAATTTGAAATGGAAAGATTATTAGCATGAAAAGATTAACCCTAATATGTTCCTCGCATTTTATTGCGATCAGACGTCTTTTAATTTTGTTAAAAAGGTATAGCCAATTTGTAGAAGAATGATTCTTTAAACAAAAGACTGAATGGATAGAGTAGGTTATTAGGAATAGTTTCTCTCGTTATCATTCAAAATTATTAAAATTTCTTAGTGAAATGGAAAAACGTGAACTAGAGACAGCAACAGGGTTATGGTCATTAACATGCATCACACTGGATGAAGATTTTATTCGACGAAGGGAATTTTTTAAAGAGATGCTCTCAAATACTTACTCGAATTGATGAGGAACTGGTTGGTGAGTCCAGGATGGTCCACGTCGTGAATAGTGGCCGCAAACAAAGCTGCTGTGATTTCTAATGGTGTGAACACGGACTGTAATCATAGAAACGACTTCTGTTAGGTAACCAACGTTTGCTTGATTTCAATGCAAAAGAAAACATCAATTCACACTCAACTAATATAAAGTAACAGCAACGTCAAATATTAATAATAAGAAGAATATTAATAGGGCAACCAAAGAGAAGGAAGTTTGACGACTAATTTAAAAAGAAAGAATTACATTTTTTCCTAGGACACGCTCAGACGGCGAAACTAAGAATAGCGGCAGTGACCGAATTTATATTAACCTCAAGTGCAGGCGTGTTGAGCAGGGTGTGGGTGGACTGGGTCACATCGGCCGCGTGCAGGCTGTTGTGGAAGGGATTGTCCTTAACATAGTGATCCTCTAGTGTCATCATGAAGGTCACGAAGGTCTTGGGCGGTATTGCCAGAGATTTGAGCAGATCTCGGGTCTGGAAGGCTGTGTAGGCGACACAGGTCAACGGTCTGTTATTGCTCAGTTCGCCTATCCTGAAGATGTCGATGCCCCACTTGTCTATGTCTGACAGAAGCTGCAATATACATAAATTATGAATAAGTTAGTCCATGTATCATCAGATTTTACTAAACCAATAAACAACAAAAGAATATTTCAAGAAATTCGTAGCATTTGAAACCGAGAGTGGAATTATCATAATTAATTATAATGATTGTTTTTGATGCTCTTAAATTGTTTGATTTATGTGTTTTGAGATACTATAAAAGTTTGGGTAATTCCTATGCTTTTGGTAATGGCTTTTGTAATTATCATTTGTACTTCTAAAAATCAAAAATTGAGGTTTCATCAATGAAATGGATAATTCTCTAACTGAACCTATATTCGAGATCTATTACTTAACCTAAATCTCAAGCACTAATTCAAGATCCCTAATATTAATTTTAATTTTCTTTCTCAAATTTAAGGATTCTAACCTAACTTGAAGCCAAAGTCTCTAATTCAAAGTTTTTTATTTCTGTTTCAATTTCAACTCCCTAATTTAATGATCCTAATCTAGTTTCCAGTTGAGATCTCTAGTTTAAGATTCTTAATTTTGAGCTTGATGAAGATTATCTACAATTTTAAAAGTTGACGGTGTTGAATTTTCGATATAATACGTCAAGGATTCGTGAAAATTGGTACTGCGTTCAGAGTTTGATTTCTTAAAATAGTTTATTTGTTTGGTGTATGTAAATCATCTGCTCGTTAATTGCTTCGAGTAATCAATTTTTTGAATCAGTAGCCGCTCCTGCTTTGAACCATTTAGCACTGACTCGTGATTTTAGAAGGTTTTTAATCGTCTGTCGAGAGGAACTTTCAAAGAAATTGTTATCGAATGGAAAGTTTCTTGTTAATACGTATGCACGAATATAATAATGGAAATTATAATCGAAAGTATAAAGTGTCTAACGAACACTTTCATATGAACAGCAAAATTTCTTGAACAATAATTTCCTTCTACGAATTTTCAGTTCATAATTTTAAGCTAAATAGAATTGTTTGAATTCTCAACAGAAAATCTCGATTAATGGTCTAAAAACGAATTCATTATTTTTAACAACCGAATTTCGCACCATCTGTTATGAACGAGATATATGTAATGTCACAAGTTTTGATCGGAACATTTTGCAAGGCTTCGGAAAATCAAATAATCAGGATTAATTTAAACATTTCCCAGAACATTCTAGTTACGTTTCGCTAAATAAACAAGCGATGCACCGCGTTCCAAACTAAATAAGGAGTTGAAAGCCAATTCGTGATTCCGAATCGAAGCGCGTGGGCTTGGAAACGATTCCACAGCCTCGAAATACGTGGTCCTCGAAAACCTCGTGGTTCCTTCGAGCCAGGAAATATTTAATTAGCATACAAAGCGATAAATTCTGATCATATAAAAATTGTAACTGCTGTCGTCACCAAAAAAAAACAGAAATTTACGTTGATTACTCATGACGTCGAAACGAAATTATCACTTCAAGTATTCCTTCGATAAATACAACAATAAAACAATAATCTTGAAATCATGACAAATTTTTCATGTGACGTAATTTAAAAAAAAAAAACTGTAAAGTTTTACTGTTTTAATAAATATTCATCATGATCGAGAAGGTTGGTTACGATTATATTGATTCATTGAATAAAGATCAAGGTTCTATATGAACTTATCTGAGATGAAAAATTCCACTAAAATTGTAAGAATTTCCCCAACATCATTAAACACGACTAATCAAATATTCATATCTTCACTACCACAAGAAATCTCTATGCTCGCGTTCAAGTGAACCAACATCGCGTGAGCCAATTCTCGTGAAATCTTGTAAATTAAGGTGAAAACGATGATAATGACATTGATAGGGATTTCAGAAATAGGGTTATCGCCGGTTAGCGACCTCGTTCCAAATCTTTTCTCGGGGTACCTAATGTGCACGATCATAAACATGAGCGCTATTGGCCTCTCAGAAAATCAATGTCTATTATCGGTATCGCGGTGGATCACGTACGCTTCAATATGGCGGTGAGAATAGCTTTAACGCGTGAACTGCAGGAAATTGTATGGTTGAAACATCGTTCCGTTTTATGTCTTCCTGTAGCACTTATCTGTCTTTAATCGCAACAAGCGATTCAATTAATTTTTTTGCGATATTCTTTAAAGAATTGCTTATATGCAAAAATTTCATGATTTCGCAGATTAGTGATTGTTACGATACGGTGTTGTTAATCGTTAACGGAGGAAATCGTTGTCTAGAAATTACTTATGAACTTGAAAAGAAGGATAGCAATAAACAAAGTTAATATTCTAATAATGAAAGAATGATTATAAATTCATGAATAATTGAAATGAAGATTTTAATTGTAAAGCTAATTATTTCAAGATATTAAAAGAAGATGTGAAATCTTTAAAAATAACGATTAACCAAATAATGATAAATACCAACCATTTAGATAAAATTATTAATTCGAGAATAAATTATGTCATCACCGAAAAAAAATTGTTCCAACTTACAATAAAATATCAAGTATACGTTTTTGCCAGTATACAATTCATAACTACCTTAAATCACAATACTAAACGCTATAGAATAAACTGAAGCTTGAAAAATTTCCGAATTGACATAATGATTATGCATTTAGAGACGGTTTCTTCCAAAGACTCTATTATGACTATTTTTCTATTCTTTATCTACCTTTCCCTCTGTTTGCCATGGTAATTGATAAACTAGGTACATATTTAACGATTTAGAGGTACGGTTTATGACGATAGCCCCGAATTTTCTAGATCAGGTTTACAAAGTCTCCAGTTGTATGGAATTTATGCAAACAAAGTGTTAGAAAATAAAGATAAGAAAGTAGTGGACAAAAAGGATCATGAATGATTTCACTTGATACAGTGGAAAAATTTCATTGTGTATAGTGGCGTGGAAAATTCTTCTAATATTCTGATGTATGATTACTAACTTTGGATATTTATCATTATTTAGTTGATACGGTAATTTCAATAATTTAGTATCATTAAATCGATAATTTTGGTAATTCATTGCCAAGAAATTGGTAATTCAGATAATGTGATATCACGAAAATAGCAATTTTGCTACAGCGATCATTATAATGATGTAGTATTATTATATTCCTGCTAAATTATTTTATTTTTAAGTACACACTTTAATAACCATGAATTTTTAGTTTTCTAGTGAAAACGAGGAATAATGAAATGAGGAATAAAATTTTTCTTCCAGTTCTACTATAATATGTATTATATATTCTTAATTAATATAAGTAAAGCAGAATGATTGATACAAAAATTTTGAAGAATAGTTGTTGCATTTATTAAAACGTGGACAGTTATAGGAGAAATATGAAGAATCGAAGTACGAAGATAAAATTTCGAATACAGAGCACAAACAACATTATACGTTCAATTATAAAAAAAAAAACATTGTGCATCTGATTTTATAAAAAGATTCAAGGTTCCTTCATCGCATAAGTATGGCAAACATGTGTCACAAGGATATTCAACAGAAAAGAAGAATGCCCAACAGCTGTAGAACAGACGTAAATAAGAAAGCAAGAGACTGAGAGTACATTTAAAGTGCGAACAGAATAAATTGAGGCACATTTGAAACGTGTTAGAGATTACACGTGTTCCAGACTACCGGTTGAAACGTGATTCACAATTAGACAACGGCGCACGGTCAACCGTGAAACGAGTAGAGGGACTAAGCTCGACGACACATATACATGCTAGCAAAGTACATGATCCGCTTTGTGGATAGAGACCGTAGAGATCAAGGCTCGATGAGCGTGGATCCGGAAAATTTAATTAATTCAAATCTAGGGGTATCCATCTTAACTGTGATCGAAGATTATCAGAACTGTGTATCGTAATGCAGAAGGTTTGGAAACGAGAAAAGATTGTTGATCGATTAGTATAAACTAATAATAATTTTACGTACATTTGCAAAATCGGCTGAACCACTTAACTATACGTAATCAAGGAAAAATGTTATGTATATGAGTTTTAATATTGATAGAAAATTGTTATATATGATTCTGTGAAGATTAAAATTTTTGGAGTGTTTAAAATTTGAAATTTTGAAAATTGTAAAGCACTCAAGAAAGTTGGCTGTATGTAACAGACTAAAATGATTAAGAATTAAGAAACGTTGTTTAATTCTTTGAGAACCATTGAATATAAAGCACAAATGGGCAAAGAAATGCTTGTAAATTAATAAATATTTTTTACAATTTTTTAAAACTATTAGGAAATTGTCTAATTGATTGAACGTAGTATACTTGTAATTATTATAAATAAAAAGTCCTAATTCAAAGATACCTACAATTTGATATTTAATTCTTAATATTCAATTTGATAATTACAATGAAATGTAAATTATTCTACTACTCAGTTACTAATACCTATTTAATATGGATCAGTGTTAATTTACAATAATTTGCATTTTTTTTTTTCAAGTAATTTCTTATGAGACTTCCATTCTTGTGGGACATTCTTACGATTCAATTTTAAAACCGGTTGTTCATTACCATTGTTGAGATACACGGAATCTTTAATCGCGACCTTCCGGTTGAGTAGAAAGTATAGGTACCGTTAATTAATTTCACTTTCACTACTCTGTTTCGTGCTCTGGCAATCGCTTATATAATTATAATGAATCATATTGGTCGAGGATACTAATTAACCGTCAAAATATATCGATAGCATGATAAATATATCGAACATCAAAAAATTCTTTTATTAATTCTTAATTCGTGATTCAATTTATAAATAAAAATTGAAATTAAAAACCCTAAAATATCACTTCAATCTTTTCAAATTGAAGATAGAATGATTATTGTATCTGACATTTATTACATATTATTTCAGGCTTTATGACATTTATTACATATAATTCTAAGCTTTATAGCTCTCAAATTTTCAAATAAGATCAACAATATTAATATGGATGAAATTATAATAATGTAACTGTTTATAAAAACGTATAAAGGTAACATGAATGTCCGTAAAAATCTTTAATTAAAACGCAAGTTTAAAAATCTACTAGATACTAAATTCGTATCTCTAAATAACATTTTGCATCATTATCGTCGCCAATGAAATCCCCAAGTCATTTTCTTAATTAACTTTAACAATAAAACCACTATCAGTTAATGTACGTTTACTCGTTTTTTCTGAAATCCATTTAACTGCAAATAGTTTTAATTCTACAGCGGTCTTTAAATTTTTGCTCGTCTTAGTCGTATTGTGTTTTCACAAAAAGTTACATTGAATTTAGGAACTTTCATCTTTCACTGTACGATAAAATTATAAAAGATGCTCCAATTTTTCCTAATAATCCAAATGATCTAATTTCTTCTGATTTCAATCAATCACGTTTGCCATAAATGTAAAGAAAACGAACAGTAACGGCAGTTTCTTTTTTGTCTAAAAATCGATATGGTACTTTTTGAAGAAAACAAAATTCTACAAAGGCCACAGAAATCAATCGAACAAGATTATCGTTCCTACCTTGCCAAGTTCTTCCTCGTGAGGCGTTTCCACACCATGAAGCGGTACACGTTCCCCGGTGAAGCTGTTTGTGTGCGTGAGGGGCCGTTTCACGCCGCTTATGTGGGACATTGCGGCCGGGCCTCTTTGTGCCCGGTCCTTTTTCTTCGCCGCTCTTGCATCTGCACTTCCGACAGTCGCAACAGCATCCTCGATCCGCAGGGAGGGCAAGTCCAATTCTTGTTGTTTGTCTGCGCATAAGGATAAACAGGTTTGTTAAATAATTTATCGATAACGGACACTAAATTTCAAATGTAAAATGTATAAAAGATACGCGGCGACCTTCCTGCCCTCGCCATTAGGAGGGATCAACCGATAACCTTTCTCGCAAGTGCTCGAGTCCTTCACGGTTTCTATATACAGGGTGTTCGGACGAAGCTGGGAGAAAATTGAAGGGGTAACTCTATGCAACATTTTAAGACGAAAATCAAGAGTAAAAAAATTGCGTTTGACCCTTTCTTTATTAGTTATAAGCAACTAAAATACTAGCTTTTTTACGCCTGAGAGTAGGCAAATGGGGCAACACGGTAGGTAACGTCGCTGGCTGCACAGTGATGCTTAGTCATTGTCGTTACCTATCATGTTGCTCCATTTGCCTGCTCTCAGGCGTAAAGTGGTCCGTTCTTTTAGTTGCTTATAACTAATAAACAAAGCGTCAAACGCAATATTGTTACTCTTGATTTTCGTTTTAGAATGTTTCATAGAGTTACCTCTTCTATTTTCTACCACCCTGTATACAAGTCCTGAACAGTACCTTCCTATCCCTGTGTATATGGCACAGGCCTGCTAGGTAAGCTCAACTGATGAGTCCACTAGCAGGCCCGGCCCCTTCCCTTTTCTTTCATTTCCTTTCAGTTCACTACAGCCACAGATATGTAAAAAAGATGGATAATAAAACATTCTGTGCGAAATGAATTTTTATCGTGGCTTGTTAAAGGTGAAAATAATCTTTTGAAAATTCTTTAGGTAAAGAAAGAATAATTTCGATGAATCCATCTTTATTAGCAGAAGATAATAATACATTAATAAAATGGCCTCGTGACAACAAAATGCACATACTTTTGTTCTTATGAATGTGTATGGTACATGTATTCGATTCATACAACTCATCATATTTATAACAGATTATATAACTTTCATAATTATCTTTGTAATACCGTATTAGCAAATATATAGAGATATATTGAGTTTCACGTATTTACTACATGAACTTGTTTTTTTGATTTGTTGGAAATATAAATTTTGCTTGGGACAATGTCATGTCATAAAGAAGTAAATACAATATTTCATTTAAACGTATTAAATTAACTTTCAAATATTTTTCGTTATCAAAATTAAAGATGCCTATTAAAAAATTAAGGTACAATTTGGTGATGCAGAATTGAATTACGTATCAAATAAAGTTGTACGTCCCACATACGTATACGAAATCTTATAATATGGAAAAAATATTTATTATTTGTTCAATGGACTATTTAAATTATCTTATAGCACCGCAGTCAAAGGTTTTGATTAATACATTTTGTTTTTTGAAATAAAAATACTTTATCTCACGTAAACATTAATTTCTACACGTCGTCCTTTTAAAATAATATTCTATAATCTCCTTCAACTCGCTGGATATTTCAACTATTTATCAAATAACTATTTTTAGAATTTTAATCTACTGCATAATTAGAGTAACGATAATTACAGCACTTGATTAGAACTCAATTATAAAGTACTTAAACAAAATTCTATGAATACGAACAGTTAATCAAATAAGTTCACAATTTCTTAATAGAATATCATTTCCTGATTTACAAATCTTTTACAAAATGCAGAATATCGTTCGCAAGAATGCGTGAGAAACCGTAAACAGGTTTCGACTCGTCATAGGAGACTATTTGCGTGAATAACCAGCCGATTCCTCGTTCCACGAGCAAAAAAGACCCAGCACGGGTCAAAGAGAGCAAAACGAGATGGATACGATTTTTTAACCCTTTCGCTTCGAGCGCCGGATGTATCCGGCATCTTGTAAATATATAAATACCTAAAAATATGTAAACTGTAATTGGTCTACTGTTACTAGAATAACTAATATAATTTTATATAACTTTTATTTCATATTAAAAATGTGAACTATACTTGTTACATTAAAGCAACAATCGTTTTATTAAGCACAGTGCACATTTCTGGAACGTACTTTCGTTCGGCGGACTGCACCGTCGAAGTGAAAGGGTTAATAAAATATCGTTCTCTAATTTATGATTTTATTTACAAAATTCAGAATATCGTTCGCAAGAATGCGTGAGAAACCGTAAACAGGTTTCGACTCGTCATAGGAGACTATTTGCGTGAATAACCAGCCGATTCCTCGTTCCACGAGCAAACAGGGCCCAGCATGGGACAAAGAGAGCAAAGCGGGATGAATGATCGTGGAACGCACGTGCATTTACGGAGTTTCAAGGGCTCTGAATGCGTAAGAGTCTGAACCGCACTCTCATTGTCCCTGATAAATCTGCTCCTAGCGTCGACCTCGACAAAACAGCGAATTATCTTCCCGTTTTTTTCGCTGCTTTTTGTACGTCTTTACGTACCTATGTGCGTGCGTCTTTGGTCGCGAGCAAACAATGAGACCACTTTTTTTTTCTCCGCTTTCGAGCACAACGATGCCCGACCGGGGGAACGAGTTCGCGAAGCCCGTGTACGATTTTGATGAACTTACCAAGGAAGGTGCTGCAGATGTATTCTGATATCTGGTTGCCGGATTTTGAGGACTCCGAGAAGTGGGACAGCTCCTTGTTCAGCATTCGCTTGAACTGTAATCAGAAGAATAACGTAAATGATTAACTGACCGATTCAAGAAATTGTTTAACACGAAGAAGTCGCAAATGCAGTTGGTTAAGATTGTACGAGGTAACTCAATTTTTGGTTATCGAATGAAATCCAAAAGGTGAAGAAAACTATTGAAGAGTAATTCTTAACGCTTCGTTTAAATATTTTAACAGACATTTTAACCTCTTAACTGGGGGAACTAACTTAGAGAAATGTTTTCCAATCACCGGTTAACTCGATTAAAGTCCCCAATTAAATGATTAAACATCATCGCGAATGATAATGCAAGATATCCAAACAGAGAAGTTAAAAACTATTCTAAATATGAAAGATCGAAAGTACATAATAATCTTCCAATTTTACCCATGTTTGATCACCCTATTTTCAATTTTCACTCATTCACCGTCACGCCACTAAATCTTCTGACGCAGAAGAAAAAAAGACAACGCGACTACACCGCGGCGTAAGAAACGAATCACCACCACAGAGCCGTGAACAGGCAACAAAGATGAAAATTGATCAAACAGGCGACAAATGCGTGAAATCGAGATTCTCCAGCCTCATTGGCGGAAACTCCGTTATCTCGCGAAATTTACAATGTTTGCGTGACTCAAACGAAATTTCGACGCAGATAAATGACAGCGAACGGTAGACAGACACGCGTTCGCGTGGAGTCCCGTGGAAGCCGGGGAGAATTCGCAAACACAACGGTTTTGTCGGTGTTTGTGTGCGGTGACGTGCGTTATCAGGACTCGTTCGAGCTCTGTGCGATAGCCGGCAATAGGATTCTGTGAAATAAAGAGTGTCTTACTCGTTCTATTTATTGGTTATGGTTTTGCGTGAAAGTGTGTGCGTTCTTTTGCGCGACTCTGCTTCTCTAGCGTTTTTCATTTTACGATGCTACCTGAGAACAGAACAGCGGCTGTCGTTCGGGTGCTTTTCTGTTCTGTGGTACAGGGTGTTAACTCTAGAACTCCTAAGGGGGGGGGGGGGTCCTCGAACCCATAAATTGGAAAACCTTAACCCTTTCGCTACGAGCGTCGCCTATAGGCGACATCCGCGCGACGTCCTGTGTGTACGAGCGTCGCCTATAGACGACGTCAGCCACCTGACCTGAAACCCGCGATTTTCTTTTAGGCATACTGCACATCGATTGCACTTGTCTCATTCTCTGGTGTACTAAATTATTAAGAATTGTAATTTGTTGTTTTTAATTTTTAATTACATTTTTATTGATAATAATTGCAAAATCTTCAAATATGTCGTTGTATAAAACTTAAAGAATCGTACGATCAAGAGAATGACGAGGTTCCGCCGAAAGATGTAAGTCCGAACACTAATTTACATAAGCGCGATGTGCACATTTTTCGGCGCAGTGCTCCGTTCAGTGCCGCTACTCCGACGGAGCACACTGCCGTAGCGAAAGGGTTAAATTAGAATCATTTCCCTGTTATGAAAAATTCTCTTAAAATTATTTATTGTTGTATACACATTTAAGTTTGATATTAAGAGGTTCCCGTTGCTGTGTGTAAAAAATTAGTAAAAATAAGAGAAATATAACTGACTACGCGCCGCGATGACGGTACGATACAGCGCGGTGGCGATCATGCAAAGTGGACCCTCACGCTCTTCTTTTCTTCAAAGAATAAAAATTACAGAACGAAGAATGAAACTCTGTAACTAATTGGAAATTTCAACTGGAAAGACGCTACGAACTAAAATATCAAAAGATACAGAACCGACAAAAAAAGGAAGATGTTATGAGTGTATACTGGAGGCTAAAAGCAGACGCCTAAAATATAATAGTTTATTAAAATGAATGCAAATTTGTTACAATTGCAAAAACCATGTTTGCAGAAAACATTCATTTAATACTATGCTTTGCCATTCATGTTTATCAGAAGAATCAAGTTCAAACCAGCTGCACGTTACTATACTATTTTATAATTGTATTTAATTTTATAAGTATACATAAATCAATACAAATTGAACGCAAAAACATATGTTGTCTTGTTTACAAACTATAGAATATCCTAACATTGCAAACAATTTTCCAAAAAACAACTTTTTCCAGGATAAATGTATAAAAAGAAGTTCATCCCTACCAGTTAGTCGATAGACAGCCCTTGACAAGAGCAACTACGTGTGCTCAGGCTTCTCCGAAATTTGCATCTTCTATTTGCAATCTATTCAATCTATTTCAATCAACTTACTTTTGTCAATCTCTAACAACCTTGGTATTCTATTATTGCCCATTATCAGAGCCTGACAATTAACAATAATAACAGATTCCTTTTTCGCGTACGCCGATTACGCCGGGACACGTTGATGCAAGCGTGACGAACTGCGAGGATAGTGATTGAGGGGAGGGGGAGGGGAGTGGATTGACCTGTTATCGAATCGACTTTCAAGAAACGAGGGACATCTCAGTTCGTACGATTGTTTGTCCTAAGAGTTTCTGTTATCGACCGCAACAACGTATCTGAATTTCTAAAGTGAGGTATTGTCCTGGCTTTCGCTTTGATGTCCCAAAGTGACAATCACTTTGATTGAAAGTATGCCGCCGTTTGTTGTTTTGCTAGTATGTTTCTCCGATTTTCTTCTACCGGTGGGCGAAGGCCGAGCGCCTTTATTGGAGTGGTTACAACGTGAAATACTTATTAATTCTAGAGATTCGCCTTAGACGCGATGTACGAGAGAGTGGGAGGCGCAAGAAGAATAATAGAACTTCGGGAAACGCGAAGCGGTATGGAAGCACTGTCCACGTGCGTAAAATGTGCGAAAATAGAGAAAGTGGAATATTAACCCTTTGCACTCGAAATTTTCTTTCATTCATAATACCAGTAACTCGAAGCAATTTCAGTGGAAAGATCGTATTCACGTATAAGTAAATGATATGCGCATTGAAAGAAAAGTCATTGTTGATTATGGATACAAATGTTATAATATATAAAAAAACCAAGAGCGGAATATCCTGTACACGATTTGTCTTCGTCGTTCTGTTATGAACTGAGTTATTTACATTGTCTCCATAGCGGAACCCTCGAGTGCAAAGGGTTAAAATTAAGTGCTAGGATTAAGGATACGTATAGAATAAAGTAATAAATAAAGTGTTATATTTAAATAAGAATTAGTAATTAAGAGATTCTTCATTCGATCCACAACAACCTTTTAACCCTTTAAGCGCTATGAACGCATATATGGGTTCTCGCAGAACCATTCAGTCTGGGCCATGAACGCTGTATGATTTTATAAAATAGTGTGCTTTGTCGTAAAAAAGTGGGCGGTGCACAGCACACGCTTAACGTCGCACAATTCAGAGCTCAAAGGGTTAAGGGTTTGGAAAATAGGAGATGGGAGAGAGAAATGGACAATTGTAAGATGGAGGGAAAAGATCAGGAAAGGGAATTTACTGGCAGAAAGGTGGTGGTCACCTGGGTGGGTTAGGCTCTGACCCAGGGGATACGCGATGGTCAGATCTAGACTTCGTGGTAATAAGTCAGAGCCGGTTTCCATAATACATATAAATAATTATTAATCCCTAACAGCGGGCGTGAATGCAGAGCGATTTTAAGAGATCTGAAAAATAAAAAATTGGAGAGGCAACTGGATGATTGTAAGATGGAGGGAAAAGTTTGGGAAAGGGAATTTACTGGCAGAAGGGTGGTGGTCATCCAGGTGGGTTAGGCTCTGACCTAGAGTATACGCGATGGTCAAGCCCAGACTTCGTGGTAATAAGCCAAAGCCGGTTTCTATAATACATATAAATAATCATCAATCCTTAACAGTTTCCTCAGCTGTCGGATACTCAACGTGTGATAACGTGGTCGGTGAATGAGTTTGATTCGAAAGATACCGTACGAGCTTTTTGGAGATACCAAAGTGTTCGGAGGTTGTCTTGTATCGGTTTGATTTCAAATTACTCCGTTTTTTAGTTCCATGCTTGTTAGCGTTGTGGATCATTCGATTTTGTGAACTTGGGATTCGCTTAGGTAGTTTATCTTCAGAATTTGTAGTTCTTAGAATTCTCAACTCTTTAATTCATGGTGATTACAGGGCTGTTGTTGAATTTTTGATCGCTTATTCAACCCTTTATTCAGATTTATCAGTATTTAACAGTTCAATTTCTGAATTTCCCGATACTACACAATTCTTACATTCTTGAATTTCTAAGTTCCACAATTTTTTAGCTTTCTTATATTTCCCAGCTTAATATCGATAAATTTTTAAATATTCCAGTTTTCCATTTTTCTTATATTAACACTTTCTAATTCCTCAGTTTCTCAGATTAAATTTTTTTTTAATTTGCGAACTTTTTCACAATTCTAATTAATTTTGATTACAGCTAACCTGCAGGACTTCGATTTATTTAAACAATTCTCGAGTCATTCGAAGAAATAATGAGTAAAACGTTCTTGAGAAACGAATTAGGTCATCAAGCATCAACCACGTGCAATAAATTATCAAACGACCTTTCTTTAACACATAACTTGAGGTGTATCACAAAAAAACACACACCAGTAATATCGGTTTTAGAAAAAAGATGACGATTGTTTCTCATTAATCAATGTCACTGTAACAATTCATAAATAAAGTAGACTTAAATTGGAAAGAAGGAAAAGAAGTCACTGGTTGTTAAAGCTTAGCAAAGCTTAACTTTATCGAATAACATATGAATTACGTCAAAAAAAAAAAAAGTAAAGGTAACAGCAACGAATACTTTCCAAGAAAATTTCTTCGATCTTGACGCTTAATGGTCGCTTGAACTCAGATAAAAAATTTTATATAAATAATATAATTACGTAACGCGAAGATAATTATAATGTTTATTTTACGTAATCAATTAACTCACCGATAATATTATTGATTACCGTGGGCAAGGTTAATCTTGTATAGATAATTTATTGGACAGGTTGGTAGACAGTATAATTGTCCGATAAAGAGTTTAATCGCTTAATTGACTCGAGATATTTATCGGTACGTGTTGTCATTGATATTTTATCGTCCAAATTTTCTTGTAAAATTGGTGATTATTCATTCCCCTTTTCTTTTCAAGCGTATACGTTTAAAATATTGGTTTACTCGTTTATTTTCAGTATTACATAACGCTTTGAGTTGGTCAGGGATCAGTTCTGCTTGGTTATCTGGCGCTCAGAGTGAAAATAAAATTAACTTTTGAATTAGTTTAGATTTGAGTTAATAACTCCTATTTAAAGCAGGTTTTAAAAAAAACTTAGCACTTGACATTCACTAATCTTCTATCGTACATAACATTCCAATTTATTGCTTTTCTGTAATACAAGATATTTTATTTCAACACTTGGCAATAATTGTCTTAGAAAACCTTAATCCTAAGGAAAATTAAATCTTCATTAATAATCGTATCTTTTAATTAATAATAATTTTTTCATTAATTTAAACTTTAGATATAATTTACTCAAAAGAAAATACTGAATTTATTTCCACACTTTATCCATTCTATAATTACATCACTGTTTCAAATGAAACCACAATGCTTCAAAGAAACCAGTTTACCTTTTTCCAGTTGCAAAAGCAAGCTATACAATCATTATAAGTTTCTACAATTATCTTAAAGAACCCAACTTAAAGCAAGTTCTTCACCTTTCCGAGTACAGTGGAATACAAATATTTAATTCAAGAAACTGAATCCAAAGGCTGTCATTTCTAAGTATAGCGCGACATACATACTTCATGTAGGGAAGTCATTCTAAAAGCGTCCAGTTTCCCAGCATGCATATGCATAAGTATTTAATTTAAAACGATCAGACCAAAGTATTCGTTTAGTCTAACTATAGATGGTTATAAATGGTCTTAATTAATAATACAATTTTCTTGTCTAAAAATAAAAAGTTAATGCATGGATCTTTTTAGGGTGGTGGCAGTTATTGGTTGCAGTATTCGTTGAGAAAGTTAACAGACAAATTAGGAAAATATAGAAGAAGTAAAAAGATTCTTAGATATTCTTCTTTCTAATACAATTTTCTTATTATAATACAGTAGAACTTTTATTCGGACATTATTATCCGTATACCAGATAACCAAAAATTCTGCTATCTGAAAGTAGTTTCATCTGATAATAGCTTTTTATTTAAAAAAAATTATGAAATTTAACGCTGAGTTAGGTATAGGGTAGACGAATATTTTAACAAATTATTAACCTTCTCGATATCCATTTAAATAAATAAAATTTGATATAAGAAAACCTGATTTTTCTATTACTCGAAAATTCTTTTATTTTACCACTTTTATTAGTTCATACATGGGAGCATCTACTGTACACGAAATTAAATCTAATCAGAATAATTGTCACGACATGATTTGATTATAGTTGTAGCATCCTGTACGACACGTTCCGTGCTCGGTATATTTCCTGTCGAATTTCCTGTCGAATTCTCTGACAAGTTTCTTATCTTCTTGATAAAGGAGAATTTCTCGTATCTAAGATCTAGCGCTGAGTAAATTTGGAAAGTTCTAGGAAAAGTACCCGATCGTCGTGTGAAGTGAACAAAAGTTAGAATTGTGTGAACAATGGAAACTCAAAGAAAGTTAGGGTAATCTAGAAATTTTCTTTCATCCTAGTTACTGTTGTGAATAGAATACTAGTTTTAATCTTATGATTCTTTCGTTTTAACAACTATCCAGCCGAATTCTCCCATTTTTGCCGCAACAAAGCGCTGCCACTGACTCTATTTACTTTTGTAATTAATTGTTGAATTGGTGTTATTAGTCTTGAATTGCTGTTGTTCACAGTTCGTCAAATGCATTTTCTATTTTTCCAAAGTACAATTTTTAATAAATTCTTAATACGCGATGGACAATGTTCGATTAGGTGTAGCACTTTGCAGTTAGGTAAATGTTAATAGGCTCCCGGTCGGTGAAGTGTTAAAAGCCTTTCTCTAGAACATTTAACGCTTATCCAACCGAATTCTCCCATTTTTTCTGCAACAAGGGCGCTGCCATTGACTCTATTTACTTTTGTTATTAGTTGATTGGTCTTGAACTAGTGTTGTTCACAGTTCGTCAAATGCATTTTCTGCTTTTTCAAAGTACAATTTTTAATAAATTCTTAATACGATGGACAGTGTTCGATTAGGTGTAGCACTTTGCAGTTAGGTAAATGTTAATAGGCTCCCGGTTGGTGAAGTGTTAAAAGCCTTTCTCTAGAACATTTAACGCTTATCCAACCGAATTCTCCCATTTTTTCTGCAACAAGGGCGCTGCCATTGACTCTATTTACTTTTGTTATTAATTGGTCTTGAACTAGTGTTGAATTTATTAAAAATTATACTTTGAAAAAGCAGAAAATGCATTTGATGAACTGTGAACAACACCAATTCAAGACTAACTAATAACAAAAGTAAATAGAATCAATGGCAGCGCTTTGTTGAAGAAGAAGTGGGAGATCTCTCCATTCGGTTGGCTAAATATTAACATACGCTTCTCAATGAACGTGAATTACGGTTTTTCAGTTAATTAATACCGCTTCATGTTTACGGATGCAATTTTTTAATATAATTTTCTTCTGTTTGAATAAAATTCAACGGAAGTGAAAAATATTCGTGGATATTTTTAAATGGTGATGTATGCCTTTTCGAATCGGTCATATTCGTTTATAGAGATTAATCTTATTGTTAATTAAAAAGGAATACTCAAGCATCTAAAAATAAACTAAGTTTTTGATAACGGAATCAGATCTGGAAAGATGCGATATGGCGAGAAATCGAAATAAATCGAAATAATTACAATTCCGGATTAAAGTTTCTTCAAACGTTTTCAGATAAAATTGTATTATCAAAAATCTTATTTTTCGAAGAAATCTTCGCTTCGAAAAATTGCATTGCACACATTATCCATGTAACAATAAACAATAAAGTGTAACTATATGACAAAAATTACTGAAATTATTAACTGAAAAGATATCAATGAACGAGGGAAGTAATATCGAATGATATCCTCACGTTTGAGATCCTATACAGGTGTTATCAATCTATCTGTATGTAAAAACCCAAAAAACATATAATAAGCGCATGCTTGAGTACTATTGTATTCTGATTAACATTCGATGGAATACGCCACGTAACGAAGTATAATTTATTGAGTGGTTCGATTACACGACCCCGTGACACTTTTATCGTCGACATCCTGGATCTTCAGCCGATTGATAACGCTTATCGCTTACGTTTCAAACGAGTTCCTTTCACATTTCTTTTCTCTGACACGACGAGAACAAGATAGGGACAAAAAATTTCGATAACACGCTAACGGATTCCTATTTTGCTACTGTTCTTCTTCAGCTTTTATCGCTACATTTTTTAAAGTACAATTTGGATTTACATAATAAGAAAAGCAGGCTGAATTTAATTTGATTGGGCAAGCTTAATTTAATTTAAAACAACGACGATTTTTAAAGATATAAATTAAAACTGAATCTAAATATCTACTTCGAATATTTTGCATATTTTGTGCGTTCCGTATTTTATGGCTTCAATTTTAATGTAATACGAATCCTGTATTTGTTAATGGTCGTCTCAATAAAATTATTAATTACTTATTAAAAACTTTTAGCTATCAAAAGTCCCATGTAAATCTAAGCACAATCTTTCGAATCTCCTAAGAGCTCCGTAGCTCCCTAAACATTCGATGTCCATGAACCTTGATCGAAACAAAACGAATTGAATTGAGTCGCGAACGAAAAATCAAATCTCCAAGCAAGCAATAAAAGGCACGAGCCCCACGCAATTATCGCCTCGTGGCGTCGATATTTTTAAACGTAATCTTGAGATCACACTGTGAAGTACTCTTGACACTTAGGTCGGACACTCAAATCGAGCACCGTTTCGTTTCTCAGTAGAATCGATTTCCCGCGCAAAATCCTCGAGATAGCGATCGACAGAATTAACAAAAAAGAGGCGGGATCTATGATATCGCTCAACGCGAGATAAGCTAATCCGCTGCGACGTATTTTTGTAAACAAACCAGATAAAACCACGCCGATATCTGATTGGAAAATAATATCTGGCCGAGTCACAGATAAATTAAATCGCGCTGTTTTTTTTCTCTCCCTTTCGCAGAAAAATTTCGCGAATCGTCACGGTGGTCCCCCTCGTCGAAAAACACAGGCGCCTCTCGACTTTCGCACGCGATTGATTCTCGAAAGTGTGCGCGAATGTTGAACGATCGAAGGTAGAGGGGATGTACAAAAATATGCACCAAAAACTGCGTTTTAAAGCATTGATCGGAACAACATTGTAGTCTGACGGTTAAAGTCTGATGTTCCCTGAAAGGGGGCAACCCAGTAGCTTGCTCGACTCACGATGTCCCCTTAAAGGGGACATCCGACCACAAAGGCTTGAAAAGTTGAATTTTTAAAAGGTAGAGAGGATATACAAAAATATGCACCAAAAACTGCGTTTTAAAGCATTGATCGGAACAACATTGTAGTCTGACGGTTAAAGTCTGATGTTCCCTGAAAGGGGGCAACCCAGTAGCTTGCTCGACTCACGATGTCCCCTTAAAGGGGACATCCGACCACAAAGGCTTGAAAAGTTGAATTTTTAAAAGGTAGAGAGGATATACAAAAATATGCACCAAAAACTGCGTTTTAAAGCATTGATCGGAACAACATTGTAGTCTGACGGTTAAAGTCTGATGTTCCCTGAAAAGGGGCAACCCAGTAGCCTGCTCGACTCACGATGTCCCCTCAGAGGGGACATCCGACCGCAAAGGGTTGAAAAGTTGAATTTTTAAACATGTGCGAAGTAACGAATTGTGCGAAAGTCGAGGGGTGCCTGTACTGTGAGACGCAGACGATTGCCGATGTTTTAACACTTGGCCAACCGAATGGGCAAATCTCCCATTTTTCCCTTGATAAAGTGCTGCCATTGCTTCTATTAGGTTGGCAACTAAGTTCCCGCCGTTTTTTTAAGAAGAAGGAGGATTTCCATCTCTTTCAATCTCATTCAAATATTATGCGCTGAGTTTCGTTCAATACTGATGCAGAATTGAGAGCTTGATTGGAATCGAAACCGGGTGATTTCTACCAACGGGGTATTGAAAGTCTCGTTGGGAAGAAGTTGCAAACAGCAAGGGAGAATACGTTATTGATTAATTAGTAGTGAATTTTTATTAAAAAATTAAAAAAAGGCAGGAATTTAGTTGCCAATCCATTATTTACTTTTGTTATTAGTTGGTCTTGAGCTAGTGTTGAATTGTTTAAAAATTGCGCTTTGGAAAAACAGAAAACGCATTTCATGAACCATTTGCAAACAATACTTTTTTTAAGACTAACTAATAACAAAAGCAAATAGAATCAATGGCAGCCCCGTTGTTGCGGAAAAAATCAGAGATCTCCCCGTTCGGTCGGCTAAATGTTAACACCAACTCGCGATAACCGTGGTTGCTTCATCGTTTTTTCGCCGTATCTCTCTTTCCCACTCTCGCGTGTTTCGCTTTGTACGCGAATGAATGACGTCAAGGGAAGGTGCAAATCGTTACTCATCGTTCTTGGGATCGAGAAAAGTATTTTCATTCAACGGTGCCGTTCTCTGTATTGGGAGGCATTGTTTCGTTTCCAGAATTCGCGCTATTAATTGCACGGCGTTGCATCGGGGATATTTGATGCAAATGTTGGGAAATATGGATAGCAAGCAAATCTGCTGACTTTTATGGAAATTCATATTCTTATAAGTATACATGAGAAAATTGAACCTAAACAGAAATTCGTTACAACGCATATTTTTCCTACGAATTTTTCGTATGTTTTCGTATAATATTAATATTTTTAATGTTTTTTTTTTGGATATTCAATTACTCATATAAATGCAGAAAACGTTGTATTGTGATGAAAAGTAAAGTTTTTTTTTTTAACGAATGTTTTTTCAATAGATAGTAGTTATATAGCGAACTGTACACAGGAGGTCGACATTTTGCGCCAAATTGCCCTTGTTTGGTGGTATCGAAAGGTTTTTAAGCCAATCGAGATATAAATCACCACGACGAGGCGTCAATCTGTTCTCTTCGACGCGACATATGGCGGTTCGATCTAGATTTTGGAGATTTATACATCCACAACAATTGTTCTGCGAATCGCTGTTCCCACTTATCGTGGCGAATAATCTTTAACATCAAGTGGCAAGTTTTGGAATGTTTTCCAAGAATAACGTTACACGATTGAAAAGAAGAAACGAGGGTAACGCGGATTTTTAAACTTATAAATTAGCCGTGAGCTTTTCAAGAAGTGAAATATCATCGTAACAAGGCCTCGTCATTGACCACTTATCGTGAAGCTCTTTTAGAAAAGCTAACCAATGAACCAAATTGACAGTGATTTATCTGGAACTCTCTTTGATCTTATGATCTACACGAGTCGAGAGATAACCAACTGTTACTATGACCTTTAAAACTTGCTCTAACATGAAAACCATGATACAGTAAATTATTATTACTATTATCTTGAAACTAATCGACAGATTAAGGTAACTATTAAGTAAATACTTCAGACGAGAAGTCTTAATAAATACTTTGATCGGTAAAGTGAACTACTCGACTATAAAAATGGTCTTCGAGGATAATCAGATGTTAAATCGAATCGTTGCAACATTATGTTTGAAACAAATGAATCACGTTGCTTGGGTATCTTTATACGCTTAACCTCAACCGAGTTATTTTAACATAAATGTTAGAAGTCTCTTTAAATATACAACCAACGATCTTATCTCTGGTTGTAAAATTCTTAACAACAATGAAAGTGTGAAGTTAATTCGTTATCTTCGTGTAAATATCTTAAATCAGAAATAATCCGACGACATTATCTGAGAACTTCATCTATTGTAATTATCTGCTAGAGAATTCTCAGAAAATTACTAAGGATCAAGTGTGCTTAAAACCTTCGTTTCATTGATATCATGTAATTCTCAATAACTACAGACAACTAAATTCAATTATCAATAACCGATCGAATTGTTTCGTAACATGAAACATCACCAGCAAATGAACCTAGTATTCAACATTCATAAAGTACTCCAAAGCTATAAAGGAGCTAGGTATACTTTATCCACCATCAGTTATGATGAAGTTCTGCATTATTACATATACTGGTTGAAGTATTAATACTCACTTAAGATTTACATACTGTGCTCACTATATTAATAACATGGATCAATATTAATATCTATAAGCTTCGCGTTACCAAATTGTTCAATTATAGGTACTACACGTATTAACTTCTAACTCCTAAGCTCATGGTACTATAACTTCTAAGCTCATGGTACTAAATTATTCAATTATATTTTTCAATATAATTGTGTAATTATAGGTGCTATACGTGTTGCTTAATTTTATTTAATAACATCTAGCTCACATTACCAAATTATTCAATTACGGGTATAACTATACATATTACTTAATTAATATTTAATAACGTCTAGTAACTTTGCGGTAAAAATTCCTTAAACTCCCTAGATCCTCTTTCTACCATTTTCTAGACACCTCTTATCGTCTAAAATACGCCATAATCTCTGAAACACCATTACCTGAACCGCCACGATGCTAGCCATGGCCGTGAGGTCCGCCAGGGTCCTCAGGTAATTAAAGTACCTAGCGTACTCGTCCACGTTTCCGGTCGTGAACTCCGCGTCCGTTTGCTGTACCATCTTCCCACGAGATTTCACCTGTACTCTCTGTACCGGAAACCACTGGGCTGGCGCGTCAAAAATGTATCTGGTTGCTCGCGTCACTTTCACCTCTGCTCCCTTTACGTCTCCTCGCGAGACAATACTTTTAACTGTACACACTTTCTACATCCACCAAATCATCAGTCTTTATGATTAACCGCAACAATTCTAATTTTACACAATACTGTCAGTGAGATCGCGAAACCGTCACGAATACGTAGCACTTTGCGAAAACTGCACGAGTTACCATGAAGACACGTGCAAGTGGCGCGCTGTGAGTTTAAACGAGGTTTCACAAGGTATGCTTTCCGAGTACACTGCGCCTCTGAGCACGACTACCAGTCACATGGATGTCGCTCGACTGCTAAGCGTGGTCTACGTGCCGATTCGTAGCGGCCAGCTTTTTATCTGGGCCAAAGTTCTGCGGCTGTGAGCGCGACCGCCATGGTGGGGGCGGAGAGCGTGCCTCGACGTGCGAGCCGTTTTGGTGGAAATAACGAACGAGAGCGACCAAGAGAATTGTCAGGCCTGTTTCGAATGTTTACGGAAACTAAGACTCTTTTTACGACGATTTTTGATAATCTTTGCTTTACAATTTTTGGTGAACTCTTTTTTACAATTTTTGATAAACCTTTTCAGCACCGATCGGAAGACGAAACGATAATAACGACGACGTCGACGATGACGATGTTATTTCCAGTAACGAATAAAAGGAAGAGACAACTTTTGATAATCTTTTTTTTTACAATTTTTGATACAATTTTTCGACATCGATCGCAAGAGGAAACAATAATGACGACGACGACGACAAAATTTCCGGTAACGAATAAAAGGAAGAGAGACCAAGAGAATTGTCAGACCTGTTTCGAATGTTTGTGGAAACTAAAACTTTTTTTACGACAATTTTTGATAGTCTTTGCTTTACAATTTTTGGTAAACTCTTTTTTACAATTTTTGATAAATCTTTTCGACATCGACCAGAAGAGGAAACGATAACAACGACGACGACGATGACGATGATATTTCCAGTAACGAATAAAAGGAAGAGACAACTTTTGATAATCTTTTTTTTACAATTTTTGGTAAACTCTTTTTTACAATTTTTAATACAGTTTTTCGACATCGATCGGAAGAGGAAACAATAAAGACGACGACGACGACAAAATTTCCGGTAACGAATAAAAGGAAAAGCGATCAAGAGAATTGTCAGACCTTTTTCGAATGTTTATGGAAATTAAGTCCTTTTTTTATGACAATTTTTGATAAACCGTTTTTTTACAATTTTTGATATACTTTTTCGGCACCGATCGGAAGAAGAAACGATAATAACGACGACGACAACGACGAGGATACTTCCGGTAATGAATAAAAGGAAACTAGCAGCAGTGATACATAGAAATGATGGTATTTCAGGTATTTCATTGGTATTAACTGGTGTTAACGGCTCAGAAGTAAACATTGGCAGTGACAATTGGAAATTTAATATTTTTAGATTAACCGGTGATACAATTTTAGTGTTTGATAACATTAGATGCCCTAGAAACGTTCGTACGGTTTTTTTACGCACGGCTTCTTTTATATTTACAATCCAAATGCTTATCTAGGTTGTTATTACGCCCATGTGTCTAGAAGAGCTTAGAATATATCAATTGGCGAGGAAAATGAATTATTACATTCTGTTTTTCAACCTAAAACTAACTTTATTATCGGGAAGCTTAAAATGTTTCACCTGAAATTCGGTAATGCAGATTTTGTTAGGATAAACGAACAAATTATAATTAGTGAATGATAGGTTATGTTGACAATTTGTTTAAGTTCTTTGAAATTCTTTGAAATTCCAAATCTATTAGAGATAGTTGAAAATTCTGAACAGAACAGAGATTATAGAATGACATTGTTTGATCCTTTAATAATTTTCTGAAATTGCAAGGAAATTAAACATTACTAATTATTTAGTAATTTTGGTGACATGGAATACTTTTGTCATGAAAATTGAGATACTGATTAAACTGGAAGCAAGAAACTTATTTTTTAAACTAATCTTCCAAATCTTTTTTGAGTTTTTATAACAAAATATCACTGTAATCTAATACTTGGAATTCTTATGATCCGAAAATTGATCCCTTAATAATTTTCTGAAATTGCAAGGAAATTAAAAATTACTAATTATTCAGTAATTTTGGTGAAATGGAATACTTTTGTCATGAAAATTGAGATACTGATTAAACTGGAAGCAAGAAACTTATTTTTTAAACTAATCTTCCAAATCTTTTTTGAGTTTTTATAACAAAATATCACTGTAATCTAATACTTGGAATTCTTATGATCCGAAAATTGATCCCTTAATAATTTTCTGAAATTGCAAGGAAATTAAAAATTACTAATTATTCAGTAATTTTGGTGAAATGGAATACTTTTGTCATGAAAATTGAGATACTGATTAAACTGGAAGCAAGAAACTTATTTTTTAAACTAGTCTTCCATATCTTTTTTGAGTTTTTATAACAAAATATCACTATAATCTACTACTTGGAATTCTTATGACCCAAAATTTTGACAAATTCTAGAACAAAACTACCAAGAAATTTTCCTTTTCCAATGACAATGCGGTTGCAAGTAATATCTAATATTAGTAATAACGAGAAGACTCGGATAATAATAGTGAAGAAGGCGGTATATCTCTTGGGAATATTTTCGGATATCGTTCTTGGTGTGAGTAATTCATTCGCATACACGCGTACAGCGAGATTTAAAGGGAATCCCATCGTTTCGCATTATTCCTGATCTCCCCTAGCATTTCTAGAAGCACCGATACTTCGAATATCACGGCCAAGCAATTTCTTTCGAAATAATTTTCTTTGTTCCTCCTTTTTCTTAATGTTATACTACGTAGAAATTTACTACACGGTTTACGTTTCAAAGTCCAATCTTTCGTTGTGTTTTGTAACGTGTATCTTCACATTCTTCAATCCGTTGATCAAACTTTCACACCCATAAAACATTGATTTTTTTTTTTTTTTTTAGACAAATTTGTATTTTTATTAATGGCAAGAGTAACTATAAGAGTACTAATAAAATAATTTCTTCCTTTCAACCAAATTGTTATATTTAATGCACTAAGAACAGAAAGAATTTTTAACTTAATTACGTTAGATTATTTCAAACCGAAGTACGAAAAGACCTAGTTAGTTACTTTGTTTTCATCAATTTTTAAAAGCTACAGAAAATTAAAGCAATCAAAAATAATTTCTTCCTTTTAATCAAATTTTTATATTTAATATACTAAGAACAGGAACAGTCTTTAACTAAATTACATTAGATTACTTCAAACCGAAGTATGAAAAGACTTTGGAAGTTACTTTGTTTTCATCAATTTTTAAAAGCGACAGAAAATTAAAGCAATCAAAAATAACTTCTTCCTTTTAATCAAATTTTTATATTTAATATACTAAGAACAGGAACAATCTTTAACTTAATTACATTAGATTACTTCAAACCGAGGTATGAAAAGACTTTGGAGGTAACTTTGTTTTGATCAATTTTTAAAAGCTACAGAAAATTATAGCAATCAAAAATAATTTCTTCCTTTTAATCAAATTTTTATATTTAATATACTAATAACAGGAACAATCTTTAACTTAATTAAATTAGATTACTTCAAACCGAAGTATGAAAAGACTTTGGAAGTTCCTTTGTTTTCATTAATTTTTGAAAGCTACAGAAAATTGAAGCAATTAAAAATAATTTATTCCTGTGAACAAAATTTTTACATTCGCAAAAGTCTGAAATGTAAAAACTTTGTGAAGCATTCATTCTATAATGTTTAGGAACTGAAATAATTATTTGCTGCGCAAAAGTTTCTCTCTTAATGGATCAAAAGGATTATAAGAATTAAATTTTTGTTGTTACTCAATTGTATTAAGCTGGAGGGTAAAATTGATATCGTGACAACGTTTCGTTTCCTAGCGAAGAACAGCAAGAAAATACACAACACTCATGCGTTGACTCAGACAACTCAAATTTATATTCAAATTCAAGGGAAGTAGTGTTGTTATAAATCGAGTGGCCACCTTTTTCTGGCCCTGATATCATCGACTACAAATCTACGCACATCTAACAAACAGTCAAATCGTTCGGTCATCTGCTCCACTAATTCGATATGAGTAAACCGGTGGTTCGGACGAAAAGAATCGCCTATTTTGAAGCTTCGAGTTCGACCAACTTCTCCCGATTCGCGAAACTCGTAGGCGTGTTTTCTTCTCTCCTAATTAGGGAATGCGCGTTCGAGAAAAGACACCGTGTTTATTTCTGACCGTTGGCAAGGTGGGCCGATTTTTAGGGCTGAAAACAAACGCGTTGACAGTAAAGAAATGTGTTTTATTCGGAATATTCTCTCTGAAAAACAGTGTTTCGTTTTAGAACAAAAATCTCGTTGATGAAATTATTTTGGGAAATGTTTACGAACATACCTTTCTAAAGTAGAAAATATTAAAATTTGGGACTGAAGCTATTTTCCAAATAAGTGTAATTTATACAGAAAATTCGATTTCAATTTGCACATTAATAGAAAAGGAAGTTTTATTGTACGTATTGAATAGACGATAATTTTATTCATTAAATCAGTACAATGATTATGGAAACTAAATTACTGATAAAAATAAAAAATTCAGCAACCTTGTAGGAAAATTGAAGAATAATTCAAAAATAATATTTAATGTATATTCTTAAGTATAATGTAGGTATATTCGCATCAGATGTTAACTAAAATTAATTCTATAAAATATTATGGTAGATGAAACATTGTAAGATAAAATGTAATGTTATACGTAGTAAGTGTACTAAAATGTAGCAAGATAAAATCATGTTGATAAAATACAGAAAATATTGTATTAAAATATTTCTTCCCCAAGATTTAATAATTTTGCATAAATAAATTAAACGATTTCATATTAGAAGAAGAATAATTTGCATAAAATACAATACGGATTGCAGTTACATCATAAAAGGTCGGCTTAGGTAATGAGTAATTAGGGTTAAGAACACGCGGGTGTACGTGACACTATGCACGTACACTATACACTAGACGATTCTCTTGAAACGTTAAACGTGTCGATATAACGAAAAAACAGATAATTTTCCTCCCAATTGCTCTTTGTCTGATTCGCTCTAATCGTATCACTTCTGCCCTCGTAAATGGAACCTGCTTTAAGCATGTTTCTGCTTGAAGCGTGGACTTTGAGTTTCCACTATAAACAATCTGTATCTACAGCTGAAAGTTATTTTTTTAATTAATTTTATGCTTCCATGAAAAATTACATATATTATTTTCTTTTTAATCCAAACTGCAATTACCGGATTCTTCATCTTTTCATGAAAGATCGTGAAACTTGATTAAACTGTCACTTTTAAATGTCTATTTACTGGAAGGAATAAAATCGTTGTTTTTTTTCTGTATATCAAAATTAATTGAATTTAAAAATTTTTAAAAGAGAATTAATTTCATTCCAGATTTCCTTATTTCTTTGTGTACAGAAATTAATTAAATATCCTTCGTTGATGTATCAAAGATCATTGAAAATTTCGTCAGTAGCGAAATGCGAAAGTTCTTAGCGAAAGGCAAGAGGCGTCAGTGCTGCTGACGCCATCAGCGGTCCACTTCCGGTCCTCCGTGCGTCCTCAGACGTTCCAAATGAATTGGCAAGTTCCGCAGCAAGGCTCTCCGAGAATTCCAATTCTCGTTGATCAAATGCGTGAAAAATAATCCACAACCATAACAAATCACGCACTTGCTTATTATTACAGATCGCGAGGCTTCCTTTAAAAGATTAAGTGAAACCGTGGATTTTGAAAAATTAATTTAATTGCAAGTAATAGTATTATTTACTTTATCAGTAACAGTATTATTGAACAACAATATGTATAATAAATTTTCGATTTAGGTATAAAGAAATATTTTGAAAAATTAATTCTCAACAAACATTAATTCAGCTGTCGTTTATTTTAAAAACTTCATTTATTAAATTAAACAATACGTTATTGAGAATATTGGTTTGAAATTATTAAGGAGCTTAATTTCGATCCTCTTATTTTATTAACTCTTTGTACTAAAATCCTTTTGAAACAAATGTATGACAATATAGTGTAAATTTTAAGCATCTTTCTACATTTTAATTAACGTTTAAAATCTGTGTGCTAATACCTATATCCTTGATACAATAAAGCATTGTGCCAATACACAAAACAAAAATTAAAAATAAACGAAGCAATAACCGATAATCAATTTCGATAAAAGTTTGTAGATCAAATTTTTGGTAAATTAGGAATCTCTATAATAACCTGAAACCTTTATTAGCAATATAAAGCGGAAACTATTAGCAATATAAAGTGGTCGCTGTTAAAATTTTCTAGAATCAATTCGCAAGCATAATGTGTGAGTGTTGAGTCTGAAAGAGAATAAATTTAACACGTTCCCTACCGGACCGTTTTTTGAAGAATTTCCATTCAGGCAGCATGAGGCATATACGACCTACACTTTTATGATTAAATATTGTTTTTGACCTACGCATGCCTTACAATTTTTGAGTACTACAGAACCATAAAAAAAATTTTTGTTTAATTTTTCATTTTACAATGAGAATACCCACCCAATGGCTTGAACAGAAAATTCAGCATGTCCTTTGTCTAATGTGTCGTTAGATAATTTATGGTGTGAATAATTTAAAGCGAGTGTCCTATCTAGTAAATATTGTGTTGTGTATGTTATGAAGTGTGTCCTGATGAGACAGTTGAAGAGAATATGCGAGTCAGAGAGCATCATCGAGCGAGTAAAGAGTGACTGAGAAAGAAGTTAACACTTTACCGACCGGGAGCCTATTAGTCGGCTTTTTGCATGTTTCGTTTGTAAATTTTATAACGTTCCTTTATAGAAGGTGTTATACGTTTCTGAACAATATCATATGTATATTGTAAAGAAATATAAAGTATTAATTGCGTGAAGAAAATATTGTTTAATAATAAAATTATTAGCAATGCATTTACGCCAAAATGAAACGGTTGAGAGTATGTTGGACCACTAGCGGTCGGTAAAATGTTAATAGATAAAGTAATATAGTAAAAATAGAGTATTTATGTAAAAATAAATATATGTATAATGAATTATATGTAATATAATTAAAAAAATATATATATGTATAATAAAATATATATAATATAATAAAAACATATATGTATAATAAAATATATGTAATATAATAAAAACATATATGTATAATAAAATATATGTAATATAATAAAAACATATATGTATAATAAAATATATGTAATATAATAAAAACATATATGTATAATAAAATATATGTAATATAATAAAAACATATATGTATAATAAAATATATGTAATATAATAAAAACATATATATAATATATATGTAATATAATAAAATATATATAATATGTATAATAAAATATATATAATATAATAAAAAATATATATATATATAATAAAATATATATAATATAATAAAAAATATATATATAATATAATAAAATAATATATATATATAATAATAAAATATATATATATATATATATAATATATATATATATATATATATAATAAAAAATATATATATATTATTATATTATATATATTCCCCGCCACTGTTCCCCTGTCTGTGCAATGTCCATTATGTGGGTAGAATGGGACAGATTATGAAGAATTCGATTAATCACGGGTGAATACAAAATTATTTATTGGTTTAAATATCATAAACTGATATATATATATAAGTTAATCATATATATATGATTAACCGAATTAATCATAATTTGTCCCATTCTACCCACATAATGGACATTGCACAGGCAGGGGAATTATAGCGGGGAAAACAAGCAATTCAATGGTCGGTAACAAAGTGAATACACGATGCGCGCAGCCCTCCCTTGCTTATTTTGTCGGAAGTAGGAGCGAAAGTTATTTCCGGCCGCAACCCACATGCACAACGAAGATCGATAATTTGTCGCCGTAGATCGTTCATTTTTTTTATCTTTCCCTTGTTTCCTGCACGGTGACGTTCGAGAACATCGATCGGGGCTGCGTTGTGTTGTTGTTTATTTACCAGAGATCACGTGCTTCAGTACTTTTCAGAGTAGGCTACGCTGGCGTCACTCGGGCGAACGAAGATAATATCGCCATTGAGGAACGAAAGTTCCCCTTCGTCTCTCGCGAACGTTTTACAACAAGGATTTTATTCATTTAACTAAAACTTTCCGTAATAATTATGTTGACAAATAATTCTGTTGAAGAAAGGAAAAGAATGGTATTACGAGGAAAACCATTTTAAGGAAAGCGGAGAGTTAAATTCATAACATTTTATTTTCCTCAGTGTATAAAGATTTGATAATGGTTTCGTAGGAATTAGTATATTGATAATGAGGAAAGTGCAAAATTCATCCTGACCTTCGGACATCTACAATGGCTCCAAAAAGTATTCGTACACTATGTCACAAATAAATTCGTGTAACCCTGAAATCTTGAGTCTGATAGAAGTATTTGATAAGACTTTGTGGGTATGTAGATCGTAATGGTATACGTATGAATTAATCTCTTCTTTTCATCTAAATGCCATTTTAAAGGGGTGAAAACAGCGTTGAAGTTTCTGAGCTTTCTCTCATTTTTTAAAGATAACTTTGTAATGATACTTGATGAAGCAAAACCTTTCAAATAGAAAATGTTTAATTTTTAATACCCTATCGCCCTGCCATAAAAAAAGAACACAGAAAAGCTTGTATTCAAAGCGTGAAAAATCGCTGAAACTTTGAGATTCGTTATCAGCCCCATTAAAAGATATTTTATCGCCAAAAAAATTGCTCATCGCAGGACACACCATGCTCTGTACACACATAAAGTTTCATTGAAATCAGAATTTCAGAAGTAGATGAATTTCCTTATAATACTGTATAATGTTCAGTACGCAACATAATGATAGTACACCGCATGGTTTTCAATATTTCTTGAGTTTAACGTAATGTATTCAAATTTTGCACACCTATCCAGATGGAGTAACTGTTTTTTAATAATACAGATGACGATCAAACACAGACGACCATTTTTACTGAAAATTTAACCATTTTGTGTGAAAAATGGGTACGACAAAATGATAGCACAGATACGAAAACAAGAGACCAATCAGATTTCATTGTTTGATATGGCAAAGATTTTTTATACATTTTCATAGGATGAATTTGAATCTGGCCGCAAAAGTAGCCCGTCACGCTGAGTTTAGGAGGGAAACGGATAAAAAGTACCATTTCTCTATATATATGCTCGTTGATATTCCACAGAGAGTAAACTTTTTCAAATATTTTTCTGAATAGTACCGCACAGTATTAACAGTTCCCTGTAAAGTCAAATTTAACTTGTACTTATATGACGTTTCTTTTTACCGAAATATAACGCGTTGAAATTACTCAAGAAACAGTGAAAATCATAGGCTGTGCTATCATTTTGTTGCGCACTGTAATAAGAAAGGTTAAATGTTATACAAGACGCTTCATTTTAATTTACACGCACGAATATAATCGAAATTATGTATTACAAATATTATTTTTTATACGAATTATTCATTGCTTTCGAAAACTTTTCTTATTTTTCTTTCGTTTAAACCACAGTATTGTAATTTTGGAAAATATAACAAATCTCGCATACTTCACTTGTAAATTTCAGCTAAAAATTTCCATGATTAAAACGAAACTCAGACGTGAATAATGTTAATCCTTTGCACTCCGTTGTCCCCTCTTAGGGGACATTAGAATTTATTAGTGATTCCCGGGAATCAACTTATCCCAGCGCAACCTTTTCAGAAATGCATGTTTCCGTGAAGTTTTCTGCTAAAATGGCACAAGATATCAAATAAAAATATGGTACAATTACCAAAATATATAAAAATTATAGTGATTCTGAGGAACCGAAAATACGTCCATCCAATACGTCCGAAATGACGCGGAGTGGAAAGGGTTAAACCAGGGCTTCTTAAACTATGGGTCGCGACCCCAAACGGGGTCGCGTAGCAAAATTCTGCAATTTTTAATTTTAGATTTTTGTATGTTTCAAAACGAATTCTAAAACTATATATTTTCATATGTATATGTATATTGTTACCTAATAAATAAATCATCAAAAAATATTAATTTATTTTTCTTCTATATTTGTATGGGGTCGTCAAGAAACTCGCAATCATAAATGGGGTCGTGAATGACAAAAGTTTAAGAAGCCCTGGGTTAAACAGTAAAAATTTAGATTCCAATGAGGTCTGCTTTAATCGATTACTAACTTAAAATTATAAACACTGCCGTTTATCACGTAGAATCAAAACAGAAAGTTAGAAGCGCGTGCCATTGAAACTCTACGAATTTCGCAATACAATAGCGAGCGTGTTATAAAATGTAAAACAAAAGTTTAAAAAAGAACGTGGTGATCATTTATAAGAGGACACGCAGTCAATGAATCGATGAGAGCAGAAGGGAGCCGAACACGACATGGAAAATATATCAGTTCTGATTGCTCACGAAGAAGGCACGTGGCGAGAGAATTGCTGTTGACACCGATTATATGGAGCATTAGAGAAGCAAGTGTCATGGGACACGAAAGTGCATCTGTAGCATGTCGAAGTGGCGTGGAACAACCAGCGATGTCAATAAGTATCGCTTGATTTTTCAACATAAGATTGATATAATGATTTATCACGCTGGCTGCATGCATTATCAGCTGAGAACACGAAGTAACTTATTCCGGTGTGTGTTATTGACGCTGCGTATATGGATATTTATGGCTGTAAAGGAGGTTCTATTAAAAGCTCCTTTCTTAATCATATAATAGAGCTTCTACTTTGCAAGTTAACCTTGATGTTCTATAGTTTTTACCGATACATTTGCTACAATTTTTAACTTTTTCACATTTAATCCTTTTAGTTTTGTATTTAATTTATGAGCAATGACGATTAATCGCAACCCATTCTTCAGAATAACATGGAATTTGATTATATAATTTGTATTTACCGCTAAGAATTACTTTTTAATTAATTTTATACTCTCAGGAAAATTATCAGATATCATTTTTCATTTAATCTCAATCGCAATTATCGGATTCTGCATTATTCCATGAAAGATCGTAAAACTTGATGAAACTATAATTTTTAAATATCTAGAAGAAATAAAATCGTTGTCATATTTTTTATGCATCGATATTAACTAAATTGTAAAATTTTAAAGCAGAGTTAATTTAATTCTAGACTTCCTTATTCCCTTGTGTACAGAAATTAATTAAATAGTCTTTGATGTATTTACTTGAGGTATTGAGATTATTGAAAATTTCATCAGAAGCGAAATGCAAAAGTTCACAGCAAAAGGCGAGAGACGTAAGTGTTGCTGACGCTAAACACCGGTCTACTTCCTGTTCTCCATCCACGGACGCTCCATATAAAAGGCTAGCTGTTGCGTCCTTTTTTTTATAGTGGTTGCTTCAAAATCGGCGGATTTTCAAACAAACTTTTATCCCTTATTCTACTCCCTTGGGGGTTAATTTTCCAAAATCGATTAAACACCTGTTTCTTTATTTCTAATTAAAAAGCTAAAAATCAGTTTTCATAGTGCTTGCTTCAATATTGGTGAATTTAAAAAAAAAAACCCTCATCCATTATTATAGACCCTTGGGGTTCATTTTCCAAAAACGGTTAAACACCTGTTTCTTTATTTCTAACCAAAAAGCTAAATACCAGTTTTCATAGTGCTTGCTTCAAAATCGGCGAATTTAGAAAAAAAACCCTCATCCATTCTTTTAGACTCCTGAGGTTCATTTTTCAAAAACGTTTAAACACCTGTTTCTTTATTTCTAATCAAAAAGTTAAATACCAGTTTTCATAGTGCTTGCTTCAAAATCGGTGGATTTTCAAACAAACTTTTATCCCTTATTCTACTCCCTTGGGGGTTAATTTTCCAAAATCGATTAAACACCTGTTTCTTTAATTCTAATCAAAAAGCTAAATACCAGTTTCCATAGTGCTTGCTTCAAAATCGGCGAATTTTGAAAAAAACCCTCATCCATTATTTTAGACCCTTGGGGTTCATTTTCCAAAATCGTTTAAACACCTGTTTCTTTATTTCTAATCAAAAAGCTAAATACCAGTTTTCATAGTGCTTGTTTCAAAATCGGCGAATTTTGAAAAAAACCCTCATCCATTATTTTAGACCCTTGGGGTTCATTTTTCAAAAACGTTTAAACACCTGTTTCTTTATTTCTAATCAAAAAGCTAAATACCAGTTTTCATAGTGCTTGCTTCAATATTGGCGAATTTCCAAACAATTTTTCAACCCTTATTTAACCCCTTAGGGGTGGAATAACAAGAAATCCTTCCTTAGTGAGTGCCTACGTCATAAAAGAAACCCATTGTCCAAATTTCATGTTTCTAGCTTCAGTAGTTTAGAATCAGTCAATCAAGACATGCTTTTTTATATGTATAAATAAACGTTACCTGGGTCCAAAAAGACCCACCGATCATCTTTGCTACCATTAATATCCTAAAACAAATCGCCGATGAAAATTACAGTAGCGTGTTGCATTTATTCGAATTCCTCGTTTCGTACGATAAATTAATCGCAACCTGTTCATCTCAAGAACACGAAATTTCGTTATATCGCGAAGCCGCAACTGGGCGACGTGGTGTGGCGTTCCACGATGGAATAAAACCCAGTGTACGAGCAAAGAGAACAACAGAGCCATAAATTACGTTCGCGAGAAGTGAGCGAAACACGAAACGAGCGCACATCGCTTAGACTTACGATTCGGTGTTACGGTGCGGTAAAGGGCTCTGAAACGGAAACGAAGATGGTTGGTAGTTAGAGCGGATTTTCCGGTACACGAAGCTCCAGGATGCAGCGCCGCAGAGTGTATCGAATTTATGGCTGCCCGTTTGTTGGTTTGTTAAAATATATTCATATATGTAGTATTAGGATATAGTATTTACGATTCAATTAATTTGTCACGTTACAGATGATTACTGTTATTTGGCGAGTAATGATTTTATGTTTCTGTATAGCTTCTGTTTGATTTTCTTTTCACACGTTACGTTTTTCTTTCAATTATTAAATTTAATATTTTAAAGTGACGAATACTTTAGTGTATTAGCATGAATTTTAATATTATTGTGTTGTATTAATTACTTATAATATTAGTTTCAAGGTTTTAGAGTAATTAAAATTTTTATTTTAGAGTTTCACCTTGTATTCAAAGTTGAACGTGGAATTTTTGTTATAATTTAAAGCAACTTTACGTTTTTCTGTTTCATTACAATTTATTTAGATTTATTCAATTTACTTTTGTTGACATTTCAGAGATTTTTCCTACATTTCATAAGGTATAGGTATTTACAGCGAAATTACTTTACAGAACTTGATTACCTTACAATACTGAAAGATAGTTTATGTAGATGACATTTGGTGGAGCATAGTATTAATATAAAATTTCATTTACTATTACAAGCTAATATTAATCACATTTTATAAATTAATACAAGCTTTCCACAAGCTAACAAATTAATTTTTTCTGTTTCATTACAATTTATTTAGATTTATTCAATTTACTTTTGTTGACATTTCAGAGATTTTTCCTACATTTCATAAGGTATAGGTATTTACAGCGAAATTACTTTACAGAACTTGATTACCTTACAATACTGAAAGATAGTTTATGTAGATGACATTTGGTCGAGCATAGTATTATTATAAAATTTCATTTACTATTGCAAGCTAATATTAATCACATTTTATAAATTAATACAAGCTTTCCACAAGCTAACAAATTAATTCTTTCTGATACCTTTAGTTTTAAATAGTTCACATTTTTTACGTAAAATAGTAACTTTAGTGATAACTAAAGTTAAACTTTACTTACTGCTTTTATTATTTTAAGTATAACACTAAACATTTTTGATAGTAATGTTCTATAGAATAAAAGCGCGTTAACGTAATAAATGTTCAGTTGTTTATTTTACAGAATTCCAACGTAAATCACGCAACGTTTTCTCAAAAAAGCATAGCTGAAACGAAAACAACGTATCTGAAGACGTTCGATTCAGATTCATTCAATTTTCTTCCGGTTCAGCATTGAACGTAATTACGAATTATTTATCGACAAGAAGTGGTTAATTAGTTTTTGTCCTGAGATTATGTCCAAGTTCTATACCTTTTAATTAGTGACGCACGCAGCACTCCAATTAATACCTTAATTAAATACATTCAATCGTCTGGTTTTCTGCAATAAAATATAGTATTCTCTGGAAAGCTGAGATTTTTAACGTTTCCGTTTCAAACAGCAGTCTTTTGTTCCGGATTGTTATTCATAAGTAGATATTCTTAAAATAAATGGTTAACGGGGGAAGTATCAAGAACTCTTTTGTTTGATTATTAACATGTTTACAGATAAAAATAATGAATACATGAAATATGTTCTTTGTAACGTATTCAGACGCCACACTATCAAGCTATACTACCTTTTACATGTTCTAAACCACTTTTATTCGTTTAAGTATTATTAATAATCTTCTTCTTACTAATACGTACACGTTTAAAACTGTGAATACTTTTCATTTCAAGTTTTCTTTTAATTACATTTTTGCTTTAATAATTTTTCATTATCAAATTGGTATTCTTTCTTCATTTGCGAACAATTACTTCAAGCAAAACTTCTGCAGCAATTTTTTATATTCATTAAGTATATTCTTAAGCGTAGAAGTTGCTACAATTTTCATACTAAAGCAATTGTAATTTAGATAAAGATTGGGAGAAGGTTGGTAAATATTTATTTCAATTTTTTCTGGAACGTTTTGCATACGATAATGCAATTTTTAGTTATTTGAAGCATAATATTTACATTAACACTATTCCTACCACGACCGATCAAATGACCGTTTTTAAAATTTCGATTAGAATTTCATAGATGCAACATAATTGAATCGCCTTTAAACTTTAGACTTTTTCTCAAATATACGTATAATACATTTTTCAATAATCACTTCTTTTTCCATTGTTTATTTTTTGAGAAAAATTTGTAGTCTCTCTTACGTGGGAATGTCGCGGTAGGAATAGGTATACGTGAAGTGTCGGTAGGAATAGTGTTAAAATCGTTTGGATTTTATCAATTACTGCAAAACTATGTAGAGCAACGTTAGACAGAAACGTACTGCGTATTACTACGGAAATGTTATTTAAAAACGAATGTAACGATAAATTTCTTTGTAAATGTATAACGCGGAACTTTGTTTTTCGAGCACCAAAACCATGTTTCCGTTCGCTGTCATAATCGCAGGTAATTTGTCTGGCCGATTAACCTATCTAAAAGCAAACACTGGCGCGTACGTCAAGCAACTTTTACGTCACGGCCTGTATATGTGCTATTGTTCTTATCTATTCTCCGCAAGATCCACCTACTACACGGACACATTCCTTTGTGGATGTCAAAACACGTGAAATTCACATTTACATGAAAATTGATACGCTGGTTTTGGAGCCTTTTGTCGAAACATCGGTTTGAAATCAAAATAATATTCAACACGCTAACTTGCTGTTTGTTGAAGTAGCAAATTAAACTGCTAAACAGCTACATCGCAATATTGATTAAATTATTAAATAAAAATTTAGTAACTCGTATATAGCTGTTATTTAACGAATATTTAATGTTAAAGAGATTTTAATTTTAAATTTATTTTCTTTTAACTTAAAAATTCTACAATTTATAAAAATATACAGTTTAATAATTAGGTTCTGCGAACAATAATTAATTAATTGTAACTAGAATAGTGATATTATAATGAAATTTTCTCATTTCAAAATTTCCAAAAATTAACCATTACGAATGAGTCTTTATTTCTGAAAATTTTTACGTATTTATTTTGCAACTCAAAAACCTTTTGCAACATCGACAGAAACTTTTTCTAATTTTGTCCTATATGTTTATTGTATATTTATTTTTTTATCAAACACACGTTAAAATGATACTTTTCTATTCTTATATTTGTTGTTCTTTAAATTATTTTACAGCATACTCATCCCATTATTAAAGAACAGATACAATTTGAAATTTATTAAAAATAATCTATCCCGTATTTCGTAACAAGAAGGACTAATAATAACAATAATATTACTTGATTTATTCGGCTCGCAAATTATGCAACGAAAATAACGTGGAACGACAAGTTCTTACAGCAGAAGATTGCAGTCTTTTTTCTACCGACAGGATTGTCGATTAACAATTCAAATGATGTCTTACGGAACGGTTGAGATTATTAATTCGAATGATGAATGATGAAGTGGCGAGATGAAGATGGAACAAGGTAGCACAATGTAGCTTTCAATGTTTTAATAAGCGACGTAAATTATTTAAAACGGATATTAAATATTCATTTTAAACGTTATTTATTGATTTTTAAGTGAAACTTCTACCGAAACAAGATTTTATTCTAATGCATTATAAAATTCGCAAAGCAAAAATTTTAATTTTTAATAAGTTTTTATTCTTCTTTGTTTTAAAATCTTGGGAAAAATATGAAATAATGCAACATCTTGTAATATTCGAAATATAATATAATATAACACTGAAATTTCTTGATTAATTTGAGGAAACTTAAAAGAAACGTTATTATTATTACATAGTTAATTGAAAAGAATTAGTTTAAGCAGTACAATTTGCGATACAGGTACTGTTCGTTATAATTAATCGCACGATGCTATCAACCTTTTTATTTTTTACGAAATTGTAAACGTTAAATCCTTGAATTCATTTGGGATATTTTTATGAATGAAATTTTCCACGATTCCACTTGGAATCAATAATTATCCGACGGCCACATCCGGTGAAGCGAAAGCAAATAATTTTTTCAATGAATCGGGGTATCCGTCAAGTATTTCTGTGAAATCTTCTTTATTACTTTTTTCTTTATCGTTAAAACACTTGTAGAGAAATTGAAATAGAGATGATACTTTGGTAAAAATTTCTAAAAATATATCTGAAGAGAGAATTAATATGAAATTTTAAAACTGAATTTGTATTTAAAAAAAAAGCATTTTTAAGTATTTTCTAATAATAAAGTAACAAGATAAAAATTTAGTTTATGCTATTATACTATATATATAATTATATATTATGCTAAATTTCTATTACAGTGTTATTAATCTTGTTAGAAACTTAAAAAAACCTTCGATTTACCAAAAATTGACTTATACTTAAAATCTGTAGTTCAATTTATCATGTAATTGATAACATCATAATTTAATCAATTTACACGCATAAGTTTTGTCAGTAGTGATTAATTTTTGTAATAAACATCAGAAGAAAATAGCAGAAGCAGTTTAAACATGTTACTTTGGAAGTATCAGAACATATTGACGAGGAATAAGGTGAAACTTTCAAATGCTTGACGTCGTTTCATTTTCTCACTTTTTCATCTGTTACTAAAACAGATAATGAGTATTTTTCAGAATTCCAATCAGAAGATTTATTCAAATCCATTTAACATTTACTTTCCTAAAATCCTTTCGCTTTCGTGCTCCTATTTGTTTATTTATTCGATTATTTAAGTAATTCATTTGCGTATCTGGTAATAAATAATATGTAAATTTATATATCGTATGCTGTAGTTAATTGATATCAAGCATACTCGTAAATGAATAAATTGGAGATTTTTACGTAATTATAGGAATCACTATTATGCAAAAATATGCAAAGTACACGATTTCCCATATAGAGGGTGAATAGATCTCTCCAGTAATCTTTCATTTTGATGTAACAAATGTAGCTGAAACAGAATGCTTATAACTATAAATTTTTCCATACCTTCCAAAAAATATTAATTTCATTTTTCACTACACTTCATCACTCATGCATAAGACTATCATTTATAACATGATTGGGAAACATTGTACTGAATTCGAACGGATGAAATTATCTGAAACTATACATTTATGTATCATGTTTTCGTGTTAGATAGTACCACGTCCGCACAATACGATGTTCAGGACACGACTGTCTTCTGATCGTCCTAATTTGTCCTGACAAACATCGTTATGGATCTGTATTACAAGGTCATGTGACCAAACATACATAGATTTTCCAGAAACTCGTATTCAAGGTAACATTTCAAGAATCCTTTTCAGAATATGATAGCTACTGGAAAGTATACTTTGTTGTATAATAACTATAATGATTGAATTCAAAATGACTTGAAAAATTTATAATCCTAAATAGGAAGTGTTTAGTCAATGTTTAGGAAACGATTCAGTTGAAATTAGGTATTACAATTTTCGAAAAAGTTCGATTTGTTGTAGAAAGCTGTAATACATATTAATTGTTTGTTGAAAAATTGTTGTAGGAAAGTGAAGGATTAGTCAGTGGGATTCTATTTCGAAAGTGTACGACTAATTTGAATAATTATTGAATAATTAATTTGAATAATTAATAATAATAACTATTCCATTTTAATGATAATAAATATTCCACTAAATTAAATATACCCATCTCCACAATTCAACGTTTTGAGCCTATCGTGTAATCCACGTTTGAACAACGTGAAAATTTTTATAATGGATATCTCTATGTATGTAATTAAGTAACATTTCAAATTTATGGTGAAAGGTTCCAAATTTATATCAATTTTACTGCTAATATAAATTTTAACGTTCCAAAACGAAAAGTTAAAAGGAAATATTTAATTGTTCACTTTAAACACTATATTAATTATTAATTATTTCCAAAAATTTTTATACTCCAAATGTATTTCGAATTCAATTTGTTAAAACGAAATTCCAAACAGTTAAGATAAACTATTCAATTATTTACATTAAAAAGTTCACTACCCTTACTATATATTAGTTACTAGTCCATTAACTGCCATATTTTTATCTTTTTAATTTTTGACAAGAAAATGCACAAAAAGTTGTGTAACGATATAATTATATTCCAATTATGCTTTGCTCTTAAAATATTTTATATTTTTTTAAAAATCCCAAATGGAAATTGTATTATTTATTTTATATTTTTAAAAATGTACTTAAAAATGTTACTTATGCCATTTTTCCATTCAGTCCACGTGTAACCCGACGTAACGTTACATTCGAAAATCCCCAAATGGGGATTGTGGCAATTATTCGGTTAACACGTTTCGTGCCAAGTCATTTTTGCCTGACTTGTCGTTCAGGCCATTTGATATTTTCACTAAATGCACCATGAAATATAATTATTAATTATTGTATATATAACGATTAAATAAACTTCTGTGTTTTACTCTATACTGCATCTTGTATAATGCTTCATTTTTTAGGTAGAAATATAGTTTACAGAATTATATTTGTAATAAAGTATATGTTTTCAGCGCATTAAATAAATATGATTGCGTGTACCATCGGTGGTACACGTGGCACGGAACGTGTTAATTAATCCGGTTAAAATATACTGATTCAAATCAGTAGCAGTCAAATAGTGTATTACATTAAACAAGAACCACGTGAAAGGAAGCTGTGACAATTACCTGTGAAAGGGTTAGAAAATCGGGTAATTGACGTGTCCATCAAAATTATACGTACATTTTTATTAAATACTATCTCCGTTTATCGATGCGTGTAATCGTTTCAAAACAAGCTGCACATAACAATGGTTTCAGAGATACATTATATAAGGCGAAGAGCAGTGTACGATGTTACAAGAATCGTATTATAGGATACGTGTCTTCTGCAGATAGTTTTAGCTTAGAGGGTGAGGAGAATTGGATTTCTTTTCACGTCTACTTTTATCGTTCTCTCGTTGATTCGAAGAACAAGGAATAACGAGATTTGTATAAAAATATTAGGGGGACCGGAAAGTAATGTCGTTTCTGTCATTCCATCTTTAGATATTTTGTTGAAAAATAAATTAATTTTTATTGATTTGGTATTGAAAATTTGCACGCTATATGACAAGTGGTTGTTGATAACGAAGGTGATTACATCAATGATTAAAAATAAAAAAACGTTAAAAATTTATGTGTTTGAATTTAATGTAAGAAAACGACATTACTTTCCGGTCCCCCTAATAGGTGTTATAAATCTTCTAAAATTTTTTAGAATTTTTTAATGAGCTATGTTATACACCTGCTTGTTTTTAGTCAAACGCATGGTTCAAACGTGTTTTACTCTATAATTTCTGGAGTAACCAGAGTAGGTGTTACATTTTATTTAGCCTGTGACACAAAGAAATTGAACGTTTGTAGAATCTAATGTGTTTTAGTGAACGTTTTAACGCGTATAAGAATATTCTCAACTTGTTGAACAATTAATAGGTGTGCTCTGCTTTCGTTAACCTTTATCAGTTGCTCTTTCAAAGAAAGGTGTGCTTTGCGTTATTTCATTGATTTTTCTATTATAGTGCCAATAAAAATATACACGTTAAGTTATATTTCAAGCCAATTAGTAGGTTTGTGTAACATTTAACAATATTGTTTTCTCATATTTCAGTACTTGCGTTGGAAGGTTCTTAGAAATAATTAAGCTTTTCATACGACAAGCTCTTGAAACCATTTACGCCTATCAATAGATATAGAAATTAACAAAAGTTGCTTATTATTTAAAAAAATTTAACGGTTAAAATTAAATCCTTAAAAATCCTTAATTTCGCTTTATTTCAATTACTTAATCAAATCTACACATTCTTCGATTCGAAAAAGATAAAAGTATAAAGGTATGCATATAGACTACTGTTTATGTTCTTATTAAGTTCGTGTAGTTTATGAAACTTAAATTTACATACAAATTACGATTTGTATCAATATATTGATAATACAATTTTCGAGGTATCTAATCAATTACAAGGACGAATAAATAAATATTTGGAAGATTAACATCGGTATTAGGTACAAGGTCAAGGTAATTGGGTTCTAATAATTGCACAATTGATCGCGATTGGATGGTTATTACGTAATAAAGGCGTGATTATAGTGGCATGAAACCATCACAGGATTGCAGCATGATCGGAGAAATTGCTTACAGATGCAATCATTCCGTAAGAAAACATTGTTTAATAATAATAATAATAAGCAATATATTTTTATTCATAAAGTTGCACCTTTAATTTAATTATATTAATAAATCACTTTCAAACAAAATTTGAAACTATTTCCTTCTAACCATTAAACACACCTTAATAAATAATTTAAGTTAATTTAATTCAATTTTCATTTAATTTAAAAACTTTTCTATTATATCCAACTTTTGCTTTCACTGCTATTGTAGAAAGTTGTACTAAAAATCCCACCACAGTTTCGTTTTTTTTAAAAAAAAGATGTTGCCATTAAACATTTTTTAAACACATTTCTACTTAATGTTACACGTAACTGCTTTATTATAGTTCACTCAAGCATCGTATTTATGCGTCGCAAAATATCATTGCTACAACACATCCTTATTCGCAAGAATGAATTTGATTCTTGAAACTATTACGTATCCGCGACAGGTATCGTTAACTTCCACGAAAGGTAAATAAAGCTAGACAGATTAGACGAGAGCCCCGACCTAAATGAAAGAAATGTTGTGTTCTCCGAATTTGTCAGAAAATCCATTCGATTGGCGTCTGGCCAAGTGGCGCCAGCGTCGCGATGCTCTTTCGCTTTTATTACCTCAGTTTCTGGTACTTTTTGAATCACCAAATTGTTACAATTCTTGTTAGTCTAATGATAGGGACAACGGTCTAGGTATTATAATTAAAATGAGGAATAGTTAATCGCATTAATAACAATAGCTTTTTATACCAATTAATTTTTCGACTTACAAGGGAAGTTTGCGAACCCGGAAATTCAAAAAAATATGAAACTTGGTGTACAGGTACAGTAAATCATCCCTAACACATACCTATTTTTTGTTCGTGCCCAATTTCATTTTCAAGGGGTGATTTCATCCCTTACAGAAAATGTAAAATTATTTTTGTCCTTGAATATCTCGAGAACGGTGAGAGATATTGAAAAAGAGTTCAAACAAAAGTTGAATGCTATTTTTACGTTTACAAGAATGTATAAAAAGATTTTTCAAAAAATCGATATTTTTTGAGTTACCCCCTCAACCAGACTTTAAATTTCATTTTTTGATTTTTTTAATTTCAGGTTAAAGTACTCTTCGGTACCCTCTATCCATCCTTGTAAATAGTTTTTCTTTATCTATTTTTTTTTTTTATAAATAAATAAAACGTCTATTGTCGAATTTAAAGTCTGCTGTAGCATTTTTATTATTAGTGTGGTTTCATAACAGACAACTTACATTATCAATTACATAAATTTCAAACTCTAATATGAAATTTGGTAAACTAATTGATCACGTATACGATTCGTAATGGCAGCACATTCAGGCATTTTTTTTTTTTTGTTAACACACGATACATTAGAGTTTGTGTGATTATTGGAAACATCTTATAATATATGACAAAAATAATTTTACATTTTCTTTAAGGGGTGAAATCACCCCTTGAAGATAAAATTGGGTACGAATCAAAAATAGGTATGCGTTATGGATGATATACTCTAACTGTATACCAGGTTTTATATTTTTTTGAATTTCCGGATTCGCAAACTTCCCTTGTTAGTGTGATCTTAATTTTTGTAAATTTGTAACTCATTAACTTAACATTAATTAACCCTTTGACTGCTAAAGGCGTACATATACGCCTTCACAAATCCATCAATATATACCGAAGGCGTACATATACGCCCTCACAAATCCATCAATATATACGAAAGACGTAAATATACGTCCTTTGTATTTTGTTACTACAACACCTTTATTACTGTTTTACCGATTAATTCAACATGGAATTTATTGTCCTATGTAACATAGCAACTAAATATGCTATTATTATTTGTCATTATTATTTTTTAAACCCTAAAAATAGTATCAAATTTCCGGGTACTGTTTTGGTCACTAGTCAGTGGACAACCAGTCGCAGCGACTGACAAGCGAAAAACGCGTCGTCCATATTGATGGATTCGTCTGAGAGCGCGCCGCAGTCAAAGGGTTAAATGTTTCGTTTTATTAAACCTCATTAAAATCTTTTATTAGACCTTTCTCGAAGCTTTTAATTTTTTGCTGAGTTCAGAAGAGTTTTTAGATTAGTATGTTTCATTACAGTAATATAATTCAAATGAGAAAAATAAAATATTATAACGTAGTTAAAAATGATTAGAAAAAAATACTACAATTTGTAATAATACTGTAAAAGTGCAGGTGTTATTTTGTACAACAGGTATATTGCTGCATTGTTTACTGTGGATGGAAAAACCACTTATTTTAATGAAAACTGTGTTTACCTTATAATATTTGCTTTCGATTATTTCAAATATTTGGTTGCTTCGATTATTGTTGATCCACTACCAAATACTATTAATACTGACTGGTTTATACATGTATTTTCACAGATGATTTCAAAAATAGAATAAAGTAGAGAAAAGAAAAATATTTTTCGGCTACCTTTCTCTTTTTATCCTACACGACATAAATTAAAGCATAAGATTATGTCAAAAAGATGAAACAATAGATGATAACGAGAAACTTGAAAGTTCTCAGTAATCGTATCCAACGTCAAATAGTATAAATATTACACTAATCAGACAGTGAATAATCTAACGAGTCAGACAAGTAGTAAAGATCAATAACTACTTCATCAGAACGTGTTGTTAAATTACATTGAACAATGAATTCGTGTTAGGATCATTTATACTTAATAATCTTCATTTATACTACACAGTTCATGTTCGCTTTGCAATATGATTTTCATGATACGTAACAGTGTCTGTTTATTAATATGTAGGTATTGCATAAGCATAATTAAAGTTGAGAGAATAATTTGAATAACAGTAGTTCTTTATTGCAAAACAGACATGTTTTTCTTAGTACATAATTAGAGTTGCTACTAATGATCAATCATTTTTCTCTGCGATTTGTTCGTGTTTCCACAACCTTTTGCACCACTGATTTATTATACACCAGTTAAAAATACGATGTTGCTCTTTCGTTTTTATACAGAACAGAAACCTGAAGATGCACTTTCAGTATGTAAAAGACCCAGTAAAATATGGAGTTAAAAATTTTCGTACAAAGCTGAAATTCCTCCTTCGTAACTGTAACGTTCTCCATTCATTTCAATATTACCATATTATTTGATAAACACAATGGAACCCCTCTTACACGAATTTGTAAGTCTTCATTGTCTAAATGTCATACTCAAATGTCCTGTTATCCAAACAGCGTGTCGTCTAATAATAATTCTTTCTCTTAAAAAATTGCAGAATTTAACAATGAAAGAGGTATGGAATACATAAATGTTTAAACAAGCTTTTAACCTTTTCGGTATCCATTTAAGTAACTGGAGTTTAGCATAGAAAAAGCAATTGTTCCGTTATTCGATAATTCGTTTATCTCGACATTTTTGCGTCTCTAATTAGTTCATATACAATAGGTTCCACTGTAACCAAAATCTCATTCTCTAAATCAGACCTGGCTAACTTCTTTCATCCACGAGTCACATGCAGCCACCATCCATCCAACCAATCAATTCCCACCCCTTGCAATTTGTTACGTACACATATAGACTCCAGAAACAATGTCATATCGTTTCTTCGATCCGCAATTCTTCAAACATAAAAATAAATATTGTGCAGTCTCGGTCATGCTATGGGCGATGCTGTGAATGACGTCGGATGTCAAAAAGTGGAGATTACCTACAAAGTAAGTAAAAGAGTTGCACATAGCTCACGAGACCCCAGGTAGCCAGCCCTACTCTAAATTTATAGAATCCTCGTGACATTTGCTACAATAAAATCAACCAATTTTTCAGCCTCAACATGTAATGCAACTCCACACGACCTGCATATTAAATTTGTTGTTTTTCTTTTCTTGTTTTTGGTGCATACAACGCAACTTCTTCGTTTTCGTTTATTGCTTTCGGAAATGAATACTAACTGGTGACGTATATAACTTCTTCCATTTAAGTAAATTAGCAACAAAACCCCACAGATCATCAACGGAATGCAAACGATACTAATGTGCTGTCGCTGGCCACTTCTTTACGCGAAACGCCACTGTGGTGTCGCCGGCCGTCGAGCGATAGTTTGCGCACAACACCACTGTGGTGTCGCCGGCCGTCAAGCGATACTTTGCGAACAACACCACTGTGGTGTCGCCGGACGGCATAGTGTTAAGATGTAGGAATGTTTTAACACGTTGAGCCCGGCGCCGACTTTGCTGTCCTTTCCGTTCAGCCGGCAGCCGGCGAGCGATACAAATTTGTAGGGTATCGCTGAGAGATGAGGAATTATTCTTTGTTGCGCTAATTTCGACGTCTTTTAGGTGTACGTGTGATTCTGTTCACTATATTTTCGTATGATGTATAAAAAAAGTCACGTACGTACCTTCGAGAGGCGATCAATTGGAAAAGACCTACCGAAGTGTACAGATTGTTCGTAAAAAGAAAGTTGAATTTAGTTTTGAAAATAGTTATTGCCCATAACATTGAATATGTCGGAAAGAGAAGAAGATAGTGACACGTCAAGCGAAATATTTTTATCTTCCAAACGTCGCAGAGTAGTACGATTGTCATCATCAGAAGATGATAATTCATTAGACGGACCGACGCCAGCCAAACGAAAATTCTAGTGCCGGTCCCCAGGGACCGGCGCCGGGCTCAACGTGTTAATCTGAATTTCTATGCAACTTTAAATATGTAACAATAAGTATTAAATCAGGTTAAAATATCTTAAATTGATGTAATTACTGTTACGAAACTATTAATACCTAAAACTTATGACTCCAATAAATATTTCATGATATGGTGTCAAGCCAAAATTACAATCCACTAGAATTCCCTAGTACAAATTAAAATATCTTAAATTGATATAATCAACAAATTTGTTAGCAGTGTTTCCGTACTTATTTTAATTACTGTCCGATTTTCAGATATTCATTCACTGTGATAACACGCTTATCGCGAATTGAGAACACTATATGTATAATATAATATAAACACCGCATAGCCTTTTTATACGTATAGATTAGAAATAGATATACAGGAAATATCCGTAAATCTGGTGTTAAAGAACCGTGGAGCTGAACGGCTGCCGAGGGTTCTAAATAAAGCACGCCAGCCACCTGCTCGGCATTCATGGCCTGTCCACGTGTAAACCGGCCTGCATGTTGGCCGGAATGCGCGCCTCGCTTAATGATGAGCTACGATGTAGGTCAATTGATTCGGATAAATCGATTTTTCACGGCAGAAAAAGCCGAAACAGACAAGGGCGGCCCTTGAGTCACGCGAGGAGGTCGTTCGTTTTTACTACGGAAAGCAACCCGCCTTTAAAGCGACGATAAGATAAGGAACTGCAGTTTTTCGTGCAACGCTTAACGCTTCGTGTGCGGTTCCCGTTCTGTTTCTCTTTTCTTTCCTCCTTGCGTTTCGATCGCGCACTAAATGAATTAGCACTCGTTCGGATAGATCTGCTGTACTTTTACCGATGACGGAGAACTTGTTCTAGGGAATTCCAGTGAAGTAATAGGTATATTTGCTTCGATATTGCGTTATTAAGTATTTATTGTAGTCGAAATTTTTCGGTGCTGGTAGCATTGTAGCGATAACTACATTTGTTTAAGATATTTTAATTCATTCTAAAGGATTCTAATGAAATAAGATTCTTGGTTTGATGTTGTGTTATGAAGTATTTGTCGAAGTCATAAGTTTTATTTTTTAACAGATTTGTGATAGTGATTACATCAATTTAAGATATTTCAACTTGTTCTAGAGAATTTTAGTGAAATTATTATTTTTGGTTTGATACTGTATTATGAAGTACTTACATATTTGAGTCGAAAGTTTTAGATGCTAACAATCTTGCAACAGTGATTATATCAATTTAAGATATTTTAATTTGTACTAGGGAATTCTAGTGGATTGTATTTTTGGCTTGACACCATATCATGAAATATTTATTGGAGTCACAAGTTTTAGGTATTAATAGTTTTGTAACAATAATTATATCAATATAAGATATTTTAACCTGATTTAATACTTATTGTTACATATTTAAAGTAGCATAGAACAGTAAAATGCTAAAAATAATGACAGTAGCAGTAAAGAAAGATAAGTAATAATACAAAAAGCAACCAGGTATACCAACATATTTTAAATGATTTGATAATTCGCAAATTGTAAACATTACATCTTAAACATGAGAAGGAATTAAGAAAATTATTATTACGCAAGAAATCAATAAATTTTCTTATCTCGTAAGGGCTTCTTTTTTTAAAGGTGATATGTTCAAGAAAAAAGACAAACTAGAATTACAGTGACCTTTCTATAGAAAACAGTTGGTTAAAATTCTAATTTAAACTCAAATATAGGCATATGGTGTAAAATCCATGAAGCAATATGTTTTCGTAAGTTTGTTTGAACTGGGACGAACGGTTCAACAGCATTATTCGGCAAAATTGTTGAAGAAACATTCTTAAGAGTAGTAAAGGTTTAAATCGAAGAGGTGCAAAATTTAACTTTGACATTGAACAACGTTCGCCAAAGACCAAAGTCCACTAAACAGAAAACCTATCATTCTAATTTAAAGTGAAACTTGAAGTAGATGGTATCAAAAATGTTATACTATATAGTATCAAAGTAAACAATTATACAAACCCCTGTTTATAAGAACACCACTACTAGGTCTCGTTTAAAATGCAATAATTCACTCAAATTGTGTAACTTTTCTTAGTTTTGTAACATTAACAAAAATATATTCTTAAAGTGTGTATTTACTATTTATACAATTAATTTGTCTACTTATTGTATTTGACTTATTATCTTTTCGACAACGAATTTTATAATTTCAATACGTCTACTTAATGTGACCATTAACACTAGAACTACCAAGAGGGTCAAAATGACCCAATTTGTAATTTTTCATAGAACCGTGGTAAACTTATTGTGGTCCCTACACATTTCAAAAACTTACTATGGTTTTTACTATGATTCCTAAATTTTTTTCCCTTGTATTAGGTATTTCTTTCCTACAATGTTCAATTTGATTTCTTTGTATACTATAGTAAACCCTAATCGTCGGCAGTTCTAGTGTTAATAACCTAATGATCTAAAATTCGAAAAAAATCTCTTGAAGAAACGCATCACTAAAAAATATGAATACTTTTTGCGGTTTTAAAATTCTTTGCCACTCAAGCTCAAAATATAGATACGAATTTAAGTGAAAGATTTATTTAAGCAACGAAACTCTATTCAGCGAATCTTATAGTACTGCACGCACACTCTGATGACGTATGCGTATAAAAAAAACATAAGATGAAACTTACGCTCTTAACATTTTTGGTTTTTCCAAATAATAATCGTACGGTCATAAATATACAGTCACTTCCTGCAAAATACGGTAGTTACGTTGTAAAACGAGACTAAGCTCTATTAATTGTAAAAACATGAGATAAAGGTAGATTCCAAGGAATGTAAAATTTATCAGAACTATCGTAATATTTATAAATTTGTATACTATGCTTATCGTGTCAACAAATTTTCTAAAAAAAATATTTCAATAACTTTCTTCTTCCTGCACTGCTTTTCATGAATGAACATAAGGTTGCTAAGGATAAATATTAGTGTGTTACTGTTTATTTTAGTATGTTTAGTCGTAAAATACATAAAAATGATAAGAAAAATACATAACAATGTGTAGTTTTTTTTGGAATTTTATGGGAAATATTTTTCCCAATGGATTATACAGATAATATGAATTATAGTTAAGCTTATTACGTAATGTCTTTTATTTATTGGTTTATTATAATATAATTCTAATATAATAAAGATTATGAAATAAAATTACTATACAAAATGATATGCTGATTATGATACTTTACAAAGCAATTTTTTATGTTTGTGAAGTAAAGATGGATATTGCACACAGTATATATATCATGAATCCTAGTTTTTTTTCCTAAACGTTCCCCTTTAAGTAATTGGGTTCAGCATACGTTCTATTTTGATAACCTGTATAAAAAATGCAGGTAAGGTTTTAATAAAATACGACAATCACCAACCTTAACCGTTTGCCTTATGTTGTGCCAAAATTGCGAAGAACGCGATAGCACTCCTTTTTTGTTATACCAAGAAAGCGAAGAACGCAATAACACTGGTCTGAATCAGTAAAAGTTGTGCATCCAGTAAAATTCCTTGCATTTGCAGAACATATAAATTGTGTTAATTTAACTGAATTATAAGTGCATTTTATTAATTTTATCCACAAAATGAATTAAAACAAATTTTAGTAAATAAATGGTATTTTTTTAAATTTTTGTTGTTGCAATGTAATATAAGTGAGTTTATTGTATGAAAAGTGTTTTCCATTTTTTCCCATATTCCTTGCATTTGCAGAACATATGAATTGTGTTAATTTAACTGAATTATAAGTACGTTTTACCAATTTTATCCACAAAATGAATTAAAACAAATTTAAGTAAATAAATGGTATCTTTAAAAACTATTATTGTTGCAATGTAATATAAGTAAGTTTGTTGTATGAAAAGTGTTTTCCATTTTTTCCCATATTCCTTGCATTTGCAGAAAATATGAATTGTGTTAATTTAACTGAATTATAAGTGCGTTTTATTAATTTTATCCACAAAATGAATTAAAACAAATTTAAGTAAATAAATGGTATCTTTAAAAACTATTATTGTTGCACTGTAATATAAGTAAGTTTGTTGTATGAAAAGTGTTTTCCATTTTTCCCATATTCCTTGCATTTGTAGATAATATGAATTGTGTTAATTTAACTGAATTATAAGTACGTTTTACCAGTTATATCCACAAAATGAATTAAAACAAATTTAAGTAAATAAATGGTATCTTTAAAAACTATTATTGTTGCAATGTAATGTAAGTGAGTTTGTTGTATGAAAAGTGTTTCCCACTTTTTCCATATTTCTTGCATTTGCAGAACATATGAATCGTGTTAATTTAACTGAATTATAAGTGCATTTTATTAATTTTATCCATAAAATGAATTAAAATAAATTTAAGTAAATAAATGGTATCTTTAAAAACTATTATTGTTGCAATGTAATGTAAGTGAGTTTATTGAATGAAAAGTGTTTTCCATTTTTTCCCATATACGTGCAATTAGTGCCTCAATTTTGGCACATGTCCGAAAAAAATCCGTCAACAGCCAAACGATTAAAATGAGGAAAAATGTTTCCCTTAGTCGTGAAAGGGTTAATTATTTTACTACGTTACAGCGAAATCGTGTTGCAAAAGTAAACTGTACTGCATATATTATTTCCTCGCGACAGAGTTGGTTGTGAGAACAATTCTAACCAAAAAGATACCTATGCCAACAATCGTTACAACGATAAATAATTAAGAAGTGGTGTGATGAACAATTATCAAATAAGGATCCTAATCAATTAATGCAACGTCTATACTGTGCTTTAATTTATTTTGTAACACATCGGTATCGATTATTCAAGAGAAACGTACATATAAACCTTCATTCAGGAAATACACTGTTGGACAAAAATTTGGGATTACTTTTCAAGAAATATCTTACTGAATTTTTGTCAGATAAAAGTTAGCATCGTAAATATAGATAATACTGTACCTCCTTTTATTTCAACCAATTTTTTATCAAAAAGTCTTCCAAAAAAATTATAAATTTTTCTGCTTCAAGTTTACACACTCCTTAGAATACTGAGATAGTCCATACTTTTGGCTGGCAATTTGCGTTCATAATTTCAAGAATATTATATAAATGAATATCAGCTGAATTATAAGATTAATATTTTTTTAAATAATTAAACAATTAGATCGTTGCTCAAGCAATTATCTAGAGGTTCTTAAAAAAAAAAAAAAACGGAAAGTTTGTACAAATAATACGTATTTCGGAAAATAAAACTTTTACTAGTTATTACATACAGTAGTGTACAAAAATTGAAGACCAAAGGGTCAAAGAAAAGAAATAAATTAATTATTAAGAAATAGCAGTATAAATAAAATTTGTATTCTATGCTAATCAATAAATACTGTTCTACTATAACGACAATAAAAATGAATAGAAAAACAATATTTGCATATCATAAAACTATGTTTTGCATTGTCCTGTCTTAAATTATTGTCCACTACTGTATATATTTTTATCATTATTTTATCGTTATACTTGAGCAATTTTATATGAAAAGCCAGAAATCCAGTTTTAAAGCCAAACATCTAAAAGGTTCGTAAAATTGAGTTTGCAAATTGTCGCGAACGATGATCTTCAAGATGATCCGAGCAAACGATTGATCAGCGCCATCTACGCCTTATCAGCTGTCTTGACCGCGAAATTCGCTCACTATTACGCAACTGTATGTGTACTCTAGTATCGAGCTACGTGTTCCCGGGTCGAAGTCGAATGTAGAAGTAAACAGATCGCCTTGAATTTTCTTCGAGGCCGTCAGCGAACGAAAACAAGTCGTAAACGTCCCTTTTGAATACGTATCAACAAATGCGAAGAGATCAGGCGAACGCGTGTGTAGCACGTGCGAAAATTGCCAGGAAATCAATCCTACCACGGAATGCTAAAAGTTCTGGGGATACGAATACCGTTACCAAATTTTATCTTAACTTTTCTGCCTTGCTTCTGCAAAGATTGTTTTAATTTTCAGCGATAAAAAAAAGTGTGTATTATACAGCGGTGTATGGTCGTAAATATACCATTAAACGAGAATTAAATATTTACATGCAGATAATTGTTGGCGAGAAATGTTGATAATAATTCGGAGGATGATAAGGGAAATTTATAATTTGTACAAATGCGCCACTTTTCTACCAAAAAAAAAAATCCCTGTAAATTATGATCCGAAGAAGATACGAAAAAAAAAAATTGTATTTCAAATTATTTATGTTACCATTGTATTATCGTTACTCTTACTGTTTCGTCAGATTCTTTCGTGAACTAACCGTTGTAAAATAATAACGGCCAAAAATGTGTAGCAACGAGGATCTTCTTGGAAACGTGACTTGGTAGTACAACGGAAAGAAAAAATAAATAGTCTGGTTTTAAAAGCAAACCTGATGTTTCGATGTGGCGTCTGAGAATGAAAAATGATTAAATTTGTCGATCTCTACGTAGGTTTCTTAGAACAATTTTTCGTGACCTGTATCTACATTTCCTCGAACTTCGATTTTAAGCGAGCATTCTCGTTCTCTTACTTTTATGAACTATTGAATATCATTGACCCTTAGGAAACAAATAAAATGTAATTTACTGCTCTCTTTGGCAATTCCACCGCTTATTTTATTTAGCATTAGCCGTGTTTATACCGTTACTGTTGTAACAAAATATATAATAGAAAACTAAAGAGGAAGCAATGTACAAAATTTTAATAACAAAATATTTAATCGAGGAACTATTATAACAATCTAAATGTTTTAAAAATATGAAGTTAAAGTAGCTCAGAATTTGAAAATTGAAACATGAATCTTTTACTATAAATGTAAAAATTAGAAAACTTTAGAATAAAAATTATAAAATTTCAATCTTCTGAACTTGTAAAACTTTAGTATTTAAAATACCACGACTAAAAAAGTAAAATCTTGTACAAGACTAACAGAAAAGGTGAATTAAAATGTTAAATATATAAAATCATCAAATATTTGCAATTAAACGTAATATATAAAATTACCATCTCTAGGAATTGAGATAAATGCATTCCTTGCATTATTCAATTTCATTCATTAAAATATCTCGGTTATGTTGAGTTTGCCATATTCTTAATTTCATTTTCATAAAATGATGAAGTTCAAATACTACATTAGAGAACACATTCTTGTAACTATTTCTTGATTTAGAAATACTTTAGCCTTTGAAATATTCTCAATGTTAGTCTAAATAATAATCGAAGGGACACAAATCGAGCAAATGAATGTTGGTGTGGTAACATCTCGCGTTTTAATTCAGGCAACTTTTTAATCCCAGTTATGTTACACTATCTCAAACAATACATTGAAAGACTCGAAACATTATCTGATACTAATAAAATGGAATAAATAAGGATAAATCAAATTTTATTAAAACATTATTTAATACTAATAAAATGGAATAAATAAGGATGAATCAAACATTATTGAAACATTATTTAATACTTATAAAATAGAACAAACAAGGATGAATCAAATAAAATTGAAACATTATCTGATACTAATAAAGTGGAATGAATAAGGATAAATCAAACTTTATTAAAACATTATTTAATACTAATAAAATGGAATAAATAAGGATGAATCAAACATTATTGAAACATTATTTAATACTTATAAAATAGAACAAACAAGGATGAATCAAATAAAATTGAAACATTATCTGATACTAATAAAGTGGAATGAATAAGGATAAATCAAACTTTATTAAAACATTATTTAATACTAATAAAATGGAATAAATAAGGATGAATCAAACACTGTTGAAACATTATTTAATACTAATAAAGTGGAATGGATAAGGATGAATCAAACATTATTGAAACATTATTTAATACTAATAAAATGAAATAAATAAGGATAAATCAAATTTTATTAAAACATTATTTAATAGTAATAAAACGGAATAAATAAAGATAAATCAAACTTTATTAAAATATTATTTAATACTAATAAAATGGAATAAATAAGGACAAATCAAACATTATTGAAACATTATTTAATAGTAATAAAATGAAATAAATAAGGATAAATCAAATTTTATTAAGACATTATTTAATACTAATAAAATGAAATAAATAAGGATGAATCAAACATTATCGAAACATTATACGATACTAACAAAATGAAATAAATAAGGATGAATCAAACATTATTGAAACATTATTTATGCACATGTAATAATGGTGAACAAGATATCGATTACATAGTTTGGCAATGTCCTCTTTATGAATCCCAAAGAACTAAACTATATCAGGAATTATGTAATTTAAAACTATTTCTCCCAACCACTAGGCTTGTCTTGCTTGCCGAACTCAGCATTGAAGCGCAATCATGTAGTCCCTCGTTTTTAAAAATATGTAACATTAATGTATAAATAAGCCATGTACATATTATTGTATTATATCACTGTATAACGAATAAATCTCATCGGAGATTTCGAAGCTTAATAAAAAAAAGAACTTAATACTAATAAAATGAAATAAATAAGGATGAATGAAACATTATTTAATACTAATAAAAAAAATCAATTGTTGCGTTTCGTAAAATGTACTGCAACAAAACCAATATAATTCCATAAGCAATAAACATGAAAAACGTTTGAATGAACGTTTCGAACCTACAACCTAATCGCCGCAAAGTAATCGCAACCGGTCTGGATTCGATTGGTGCACCGCAACGGAGTCACCTCGAATATTTTTCCACTTGAAAATACAATCTAACGCGAAGGGAAAACAAGGAAAATGGAAGTCGCGAAAAGTAAACAATGAACCTGGATCGGAGCGACAGAAACGCACTGCCTTGACCCGGCTACGTGATGCGCGAATTTACGAGAGAAGTTCCTGGATAACGAAGGGAAATCGTCGTTGAAAAATCGTTCTGTACGAACGAAGGAAGTCGAGGCTGCCCGGTCAAAATTCCGCTTTCCAAGAATCGCCGGCAAGCGGGCGGCAATAAATTAGGTTCGTCAGGAAGGTGAGGACGACGAGCGTGTTCAGGGAGTTCATCGAGGCCAATTTCCTAATTTTCGAACGATGTGTTAAAAAATTAGCCGAATGCTATGCTATCAAAATCTCTCCTGAAACTCAAAAATCCCTTTTCTAATCAAGCCTTGATTTCACAGAAATTTTGTGAATTAACTATGATGCACTTTTGGACATTGTCGATGATTCTTTTATAGAAAAATATGAATACAGAGAAGTTTGTTAAAACAGAAACTAGATTTCTCTGTTACCGAATAGAGATTGAACTCTCTATGAGCCCGTGTAACTTTCAGGTCACACGCTAATTTATTGACACTTTAACAAATAATTTGTTCTTTTCATGAGATGGCGTATACATATTAATTATATAATATTCTGTAATGTAAATTTGTTTAAACAGGAAAATCTTTTTTAGCTGCATATATAGGATGTTAATTGTTAATTTTCCGTTCCATCAATTCTTATATATTTAAAACAAAAATTCGGCTCATAGAGAGTTAAAATGGATAATTTAGTTTTGAATGAGAATGTACAAATCAATACGACTTTAGAGGGAAGTGTTATGAGAAGCTTTTTTTTTCAAATTTTACGTAACAATCGTTTTAGGTATCTTAATGAAAAACCAAATTAGTCACTCTTTTACTTATTCTATTTTTAGTATGTTTTTACTATATTCGTGCCTTTTTATCACAATTTTTCCAATTGCAAAACTGTAGTTCAAATTAATTAAACGGGGAGTTATATCTGTATGTAGCAACACTTTATTTTAATAGTAGAATTATCAAAGTGATTAAAATGACTAATATGTAATGTTTCACAGAAGTTTTGTGAATTTACTATGATGCACTTTTAGACATTTTCCATGATTCTTTTATAGAAAAATATATAATAAAGATTCATTTGCTTTATTTTAACAACTATCAAAATGATTCTCTTTTTTAACAGAAGTTTCGCAAATAATTGTATTTCAATAATGCGCCTTTGTACATTTTCCATGATTTCCTATAAATAATATAAATAACAACTCATTTGTCTTATATTAAGTATTTCTTCATATAATTTCCAACTTCATTTCTTTTACACAAGTATAATACACTTTCGTTGTCGATGATGCTAGTATTAATATCGTAGTTAAAAATACCTTCAATTTCGATTCGGAGATTAACGTTTTACCTAAATTATAATAATCTGACACAAATAAATATCTAGGCGTTCTCTAGAATTGTCAAGCTATTAGAATACCTACTTTGTTACAAAGATAAGTATAATATAAATTGATGTACTTACTTTATACTTAAGACAGTATGATTACCTTATGCGTAATAGCTGCTTGCTCATAATTAACTAGAAAACTGTATTTTATGTTCGTGGTAAAGGCAATGGTGCAATTCAAACGTATCATTATGCAATTCCATATCGACAGCTCAGAATTCCCTAGTGTTTTTATCGTCAACGCAATCATGAATTCCCAACAGGATAAATGTATAACATTGTACGCTTTTTACTCTCATTGACGTAGTGTTAATTTTCCCATCTCTTTCAAGGAATACGAAAGTAAGCATATACTATTATTCCGATAAAAATCAATTCCATTACTTTTACTTTACAAAATATTACACACAAAAAAAAACACAAAAATAGAACATCAGAAATTATTTCCAATTTTATTCGAAAATGTAAGAAATAAATGGGAACTAATTATTGCTAATTTTATTCGAAAATGTAAAAAATAAATGGGAATTAATTAATGCTAATTTTATTAGAAAAATGAAATCTTTTTAGTTTTTTTTCAGTTCGTTATTTTATCTTTTATTTATTTCAAATTAATTTTCTTATTTAATTAAGGTTGTTATTGATGTTCAATATTTCTTAAATGATGTTCATATTGTAAAATTTTATACTAATGGTGACGTTATGCGGAGAGCACAGAATTTCCCTCAGTTTCGGCTTCTTTGTGCGAAAATGAGGTTCCTACATACAAGGTACGCGTTCAAAGCACCTGAATGTGTACCATCAAGTGCAATTATTCGTATTTACACCAGTAAATGTAGTCGAGTTCGAAGAATACAAGCTGGAATGAGTTGAATAATGTTAATTTTAAGTCAGTACTGATTAATCTTTACTACAGTGAATGAAATATTTTTCTACATTTTAATTCCAACTATTTTATCGTAGTTTTAGTATTCTATCTAGAATTTTATAAAATTTCCGTAAATCAAACTTGACGCGATTTCCACTGTTTGTTACTTGAAGTTTCTCAATTTTCTATAAATTTAAACTATATAATTTATTTCGACATTAGAATTTAACATCGTTAATTTTGATTTACTACTATTCGGTTTTTCTGTTTTGATATTCAATTACAAATTATTGTAGAATATTACTAATTTTTTCTGGAATATACAGGGTATTCGCGATAAAATATTACAAACTGTTATCTCTGAAACGACTGAAAATATCGATATGCAATTTCTATACATTAAATGGTTCAGAGGGACGAGCATTTTAGAGTGTGTGAAATTTTGAGTATGAGTTTCCTGAAGGTAAAAGGATATCTACCCCTATTCCTTTAAATCGAACAGTATATTAATTTTCAATTATTTCAATAACTGTTATCAAATCATCAATTTTATTTGAAACTTTTTTTCTACTCTCTACAACTAAAAAGTTACGAAAATTCCATATAAATAATACTTTTCAATTTTAATAATTAATTATGAATTATCAAGGAATATATTATCATAATAATTAATATCCTTCGTCGTTTACTTAAAACTGATTAAACCAGAATACGTCTATCACTTCGAACCCATAAAGAATAAAACAAGCAAGGATCGTCTGATTTGTTCTTCAACGTTCTCCTTTTTATGATTAAAGGAAATTGAAAATTCTCTGAATCGGAACGTGGAAGTTAAATACTGTTCCTTCGCTGACAGATTATCGCGGAATACTTCTGTATCTGACGCTTATCCTCTTCATCAATCTCTTTTTTTTTTTATTTCGTAACTTTAAACTGACAGCTTAGGCGAAGTTTGTTGAAAATTATTGAACGTCTTTAAACCATCAAACGTTTATTTGTTAAACCTAATGTTATTCATTTCTTAGAAACACTGGATGTCAAAATATGTTTAAAATGGATCTCAAATTTTAATTAGAAGTTTTGTAAGCATAACGCTGCCTTTTTCTTTAATTGATCAAAATTTATTAAACAATTTCTATTAGGGAACCACTGATATAATGTATGTTAACATTACCTGTTGTGCTTGAAAGAAACTTTCATTTAACAATATCTGGCATTGTTAAGGTACATTATCTAGTCATAAATTATTTATGATGCATTATAAATCTTTCATAGTGGAGTAATCATCGGTGGAGTAATTCCAGAGTTTTCATTCATTAAAACAATACATACTATCATAAAAATAATTGTTTTTATACTATCAATATTACAGAAATCTGTTGAATAATCATATCAAAAGAAATTATTGCTTTTGGTTGATCTTGATATAATAATAATAATTAGAATTATAAAATGTTGCGTAAGTTAAACTTAGTTTGTAAATCTTACAGAAATTCCGTTATTTATCAAAAGAATAAATTTCTGAACCCCTGTCATAAATTTTTATATATCATACATAACTCATAGCTTTGCACGTTTATTACGAATAGTCTTACCTGTTCTTTATTAATTCGAACTTTATAAAATTAAATTCTACAAAATGCAATGGAATGATACATTTTTAATCCCTGATGATAAAACGTTAAATTTTATCAGGAGATTCAATGCAAAGGTTAATCTCGCAGTCTTAAAATTATACACCTGTCAATATAAAAAAAAAGCCCAGGAAAACTTCGCCTTTTCAAATTATATACCATGATATTCAAAATAAATAATATTCAAATCACTTACTAACTAAAATAAGTATAACTCCATGAAACCCCTTTGAAATTTCAAAAATGTAAGCAACCACCTTGTTCTATTTTTTTTTTTCTAAAAAAATTCCATATTTCATTTCATATTTTATCAGTATTTCTGTTGCACTTAAAGTAGAATTTATTTTTCTGTTTATCAATATTAATATCCTCACTTAATTCCAATCGTAATCCGATATATTACACGCTCAAAGTTCAACATATCAAAATAGGATCACTCAGTCAGTTTATTGGATAATCCCGCCTATGTGTTCGATTAAACGTCAGTGAATAAAAACAGGAAAAATTTAACTAGCGCAATTTACGTCAAAAAGAATTGTGAAACTTTCAGGAAGCTTCACAAAACCTGCATTCGCGCTTTTCAATAACTAACAAATTTTTACCGCAGAATATAAGAATAAACTAACAGTAGAGTTATGCGAATATCAAGCATTTACATCTGAATAAAAGAGAAATTATTATTTTTAATTACTAATTACTAATTAATAATTACTAATTTGTTAACACTTTAGCGACCGCTCGTGAATCAACTTATTCCCGACGGGCTCACTTTGCAGGGGATTCATCATTAATTAATCGAACACAATGATTTTCTTCGAGTAATTAATAGTTTAATATCTCTGTACAATACATATATATACGATTTTGCTCAAAACAATCATCTTTGTATAAGGGAACATAACAAAACTTACAAACTGAAGCATATAAAAAGCCGATTAACCGTTTACGCTCGAGAGGCGACTGTTAGTCGCCAAATGACAGTTCTGCAAATTTTCAGATTTTAGTTAGTTTGTTCATTAGTCATACTCAGAGCTTAAATATTCATATAACTATCACTTAACTAAACTAAATGACATTTAATATAGGCGAATCTTAGCAAATATTTCGAATTTGAAACTGTTTGAATTTAGTACCGTTAGACAACTAACGATCGCCTCTCGAGTGCAAAGGGTTAATAGGCTTCCGGTCGGTAAAGTGTTAATTAATTCTCAGAAACTCTAACGAAATACATTTTCCATTGAGCCGTATAAAATAAATGCCAAGATTTGGTAACAGCAACGGCATGTATTTCAACGTTAAATAAATATCTCTAACAAACGAAACTCACAATCTATAATTTATTCAAGTTTAACTGAAAAATTATTGGAGTAAAAGTGCAAAAAATGTGATATATCAAAAATATGGTAATGCAATGTAACATAACCGGTAACAAAACCATGGAAATCCTTCAAGGATACTTCTTGATGAATAACGTTAGACATTAAGCTGTGTTACGAAATTAACTTATTGAGTTACCTCCCTGACTGTCTCACAAAAGTGTCACAGCCTTTCTGTGATGAACTAAACCTGATCCAGCGACTATTCATGAGACATCGAGCGTGCCAACGCGAGAAATAGGGGAAGCATGTCGGAACTTACCTTGAGAGAGGCCATGTCGGACACGGATCGATGCGTCTGAATGGTTTCCAGCTGGTCCAGACACCAGTCCAGCTCCTCCATCGTCTCCACGGCTAGTTTCATATAGTTCTCCTCTGAAAACCGGAAGAACAGGAATGTTAGCGAGTAAAAGGAAACGCCTGAGAATTCCTCTTGCAACATGGTGAAGTTAATCGCAGCATGAAGTTGCGAGAAACTAAAGAACTTTTTCTTGGAAACTTAACGCTAGGTTTGCGGGATACGTCAATTCGACGGGTTTTGGACTTCATGAGTAAAATTTGCAAAAATAATTACCATTATTCCTAGCAATTTTTGGTAAGTTTTATCGATGGAGCGATACAAATATACCCGAATCTATTTCCCTCATAGTTTTGCAACTTCAAATTCTGCATGATGTACACTTATTTCTAAGTTTATGAATATTAGAAATAGATATACAATAAATGTCCGTAAATCTAGTGTTCAAATGTTTCGAATGCAACGTAAAAGTAAGGGAAATGTTTAGGTAACAGTATTTGTTATTTAAAAGAATTATTTTCTTGCGTTAACAAGCGGAAATGGAGGCATTTAAAAATCATGAAATCGTTTTAAGACGTACAGTAGTGGACAAAAGTTTAGGACGGGAGAACAATGTAGAACATAGCTTTATGATCTGCAAATATTATTTGTACGTTCATTTTTATTTATCATACTATTCCTTATAAATTAGTTAGTTCAATTTTGTTGACTCTTTGTTTTTAAACATTTGTCCGCTACTGTAGATGTTTCAGACATAATATCAGAATTAAGATAGTTTCCTAGGTAATAAAAATTAGATGAAAAAGTAGTATAATATGATTTTATAGTTTTGCAACATCAAATTCTGCATGATGTACACTTATTTCTAAGTGTATGTATATTAAAAATAGATATACAATAAATGTCCGTAAATCTAATGTTAATTCTTCCACGAGAAACGATTGCAAGTTATTTTTAGACTGCGGATTTTTGCCATTTATAAAAAATTCAAGTATCCAAAAAACTATTGAATTCATCTGATATGCAAAAACGTAAAATATCTTAAATGCAGTACACGTTATGCAATTTAGAGAATGAAATAAATAAATCTCCATTTAAGTTTCACTTCTTTAACTGTGCTTATTCAAGTATCCAAAAAATTACAGAATTCACATGATATGTGAAAACATATAAAATATCTTAAATGTAGTACACGTTATGCAATTTAGAGAATGAAATAAATAAATCTCCATTTAAGTTTCACTTCTTTAACTGTGCTTATTCAAGTATCAAAAAAAGTACAGAATTCACATGATATGCGAAAACATAAAATATCTTAAATGCAGTACACGTTATGCAATTTAGAGAATGAAATAAATAAATCTCCATTTAAGTTTCACTTCTTTAACTGTGCTTATTCAAGTATCAAAAAAAGTACAGAATTCACATGATATGCGAAAACATAAAATATCTTAAATGCAGTACACGTTATGCAATTTAGAGAATGAAATAAATAAATCTCCATTTAAGTTTCACTTCTTTAACTGTGCTTATTCAAGTATCAAAAAAAGTACAGAATTCACATGATATGTGGAAACATATAAAATATTTTAATTGTAGTACACCTTATGCTATTTAAAATTCTTTTTGGTGTATACCTATTCATTAATAAATATATGAATATTAAAAATAGATATACAAGAAATGTCCGTAAATTTAGTGTTAAATCCACGGAAAATACAGGGGAATGTGGTTCTATAGAAAATTTGAAATATTTGTCTTGAAAGTTGAATAAAATATCGTCATTTTTAACTGAGAAACAAGTTGAATAATTAATTATTTTAGAATATTAAAGAGTTTGTAGCTTCTTTATTTTTCTAACAAATCAGGAATTATAAAACCTACTGAAATTTAAATATAAGTACTGTTATAATATTATTATGATGTAGATTTAGATTTATAGTAGAACTTATACCAAGCGGGAGTTTTTGTTGTTGCTCTGCTACATTAAAAAGGATAATAAAGGACACTCAACTAAATTTAACATTTGCCATAATTTATCAGAGCTTCCCTTTAATAAAAGTGTGTGTTTAATTAAAATTTTAATTAGAAAATTCTTTCTCATGGGGAGCCTTCTGAAACAATCACTTTGAATGCTTTATCATTCAAAACCAATTTATTACGACTTCAAAAATTCTATAATAATGAAGATTCCTCTCTTGATTTTCGTAATTTTCACAACAAAATTCTAGCGATGGATCTCGCAAACACTTTAGACATGAGGACGTGGGATACACCGAAGGGATGCTAACAATAAGTCGCGTGGGGCCTGGAGGCAAACAAAATCCTGAAGCTTTTCAAAGATGAAAGGTTGCATAAATGAAGCAAAGAAAGGATCGGTCCAGAGACAAAAGAAAAAAAGTGAAATGATGTCAGAATGGAGATACGAAGTAAAGTTAAATGAAATAACAAAGAAAGCTTGAGTTCAATAGTAATCCGAAGAGTACCATTCTCTTGAGGCACAAACGTTGTTCCATCGAACAACTCCACCTTAATGCGAATATTTTATACTCGAAGACTGGAAAAATTCTGTTTTATTTTCGTTAAACAAAGTCTGCTTAAGGAGAATAGGACGATTATGCTTGAACTATGTCTAGTTGGGTTTTAATCTCTTCAGTATTTTAATCTCTTCGAACCAAAGATGATCATGATGTGTAAATTAATAGCTTTTGTTAATATAGAGAAACAGAAAATTTAAAATCGTAGTATCTATGAAAACTTTTCGGTTAAAAGTTGATTAAAACGTAAAAACCTCTTGGTGAGAATCGAAATATTAATATTCCAATTGATAATAAAATTAATGTGTATGATTTGTAATTTTTACAGGCTATTATTTATCTAAATACCGAGAATTCGAAAGCAATTCAAGAAACACTGACTTCATTTTGAATATTCAATAAAATAGTTGAATTTCCTTCTTTAATTATTATTTTCAGGCAGTTAAATATCAATGTTATTTTTATAAATGGAAGTATTAGTTATGTACACTGTCGGTTAAAAATTTATGATCATTAAACATTCTAAAGAATAAAAGGGAATTTTGAATTTAGGGAAGTCTTCAATCAAAGATCAATCAAAATGTAAATAACTGTTATTGACGATCAAAGTATTTATTTTGAGCCGATGAGAAAATTATTGAACGATTTCACATAACGAGAAATTTCAAAATGATTCCAAATTATTAACAGGTAACATTTATGTTTTTATCTGTTATTATACCATATACAACTCGACTTATGAATGTTATTGTTCCTACAATAGAAATATGTGTGCCTTCCTCTTTTCATATTTGTACTAAAAAAGATGAGCATGTACATACCGTAAAATATAACAAATCGAATCTGATATCTCTTATAAATATTTATAAAATGATTCTAAAATTTATTGTTCTAGCTTCATTACAAGTACCTACATATCATTATAAATGTATACACGTATGTACGTCGTCAGTTCATTTTTAAATAATGATAAAATGATAATGAAAAAAGTATATAGCCCTATTTAAAAAAATTACATCGATAACAATTGATGTTAACAATATTTAAAATTTCCTCGTAATATCAAACAATCTTTGAATGAAACATTCTTTTATATTTTCAGTAATTAAATAAATAATAGTCAGAACAAGTTTTAAACAATATGTACCGTGTAATAATTCACAGTTACGTGTGTAAATGTAAATGAAAATAATTGTGTATGCACTTAACGAATTAATTCCTAATTTCTCGTAATGAAAGGCTTAGTTAGTTGAAATTAATCGAAATAGTTGACTCGTCGTGAATAATTTTTAATGAATATTTAAGAATAATAGTTTCTCACCTCCTGGTGCCAAAATCCGTGGCTGTGGCGTGCTGCTGCCCTGTGCACCGCTACTCCTTCGTGATCTAAAGATAAAAATATAAAAAAGAAACACTTTTAATAGCGATCTCGATTGCAACGAAAAGAAAAAATTGTAATGTATGAATTACGGTAATTATCAGGACAGAAAACTTGTAAATACTTGTAATCTAACAAATCAAACATGATTTGAGCGTCATATGATACATTCCAGATAGCGTAGACAAAATTACATTTAATTTTTTCGTAAACTTTCAACTACGAACTATGTTATGAGCTGCTTTTTAAATGATAATGAAATAATAAAAATAGAAGTGAATTAGAAACTAATAAAACTAAATGATAACTAAATACTTCCATAGTGTTGTATAATTATTCGAAATTTGTCGTTGTGAATGCAAAAATTTGAAATGTAGACTATTCAATAATCATAAAAAATATTAATATACATAAAATTTGTAAAGGAGCATAATGATTAAACATTTCGTTGGTTACCTAATCATTAAGAGTGTACGAATAATCAAATATAACCAATGGCATTTATTATAGATGAATTCATACAGTTCAACATTTCGAAGCAATTAACCTCTTGACGCCCTTGGCCACATACGTGGACATTTAGTTTTTTTATAATTATAACGCTCAGTGGCCTCAAATGTGGAAGTTCTCTTGTGAATTTTTATTGTTCTCAACAATTTTGCTTCTTTTCTTTTTTTTTGCTTTTTAAATCCCTATTAATGTAAAATGAATAAATCGTAATGAAACAAAAAATTAAGTCACTTTTTTTTCTTAGTGTAAAAAATCGTCCCTGAAGAGGTTAATTATTTTAAAAAGCTTTTATCGATTTTATAATGATTTTCCACGTTTACTTAATTTTCTGTATCCTTATGTTTAGGAATAAAGGTACGCACACACTATCGGTAAGAAATTTGAAATCATTAATTGCAAGTATTCCGTGGAATCCGAGAATTCAACTTCTTAGACATTTATTTTAAAAAATTCTTCTGCGAAAAATTACCAAGACAATATTAATTTCGGATCGATCAAAAAATTGGCAGACGATTCAACCTAGGTACAGACTGAAAAATAATTCAAAAATCTTAGACAGCAGTATATGTAGCGTAACAAAAAAAAAGTTTAAAAGCAGTATAGTTTTAAAAAGAATAGGAAGCCAGAAGAGTAAACAAAATAAAGAAATGTACTTCATTTTGCTTGGTGTATAATGATTAAAATAATGAAATATACAGAATTTAATTTCAACATCATTTGTGTTGATAATAAGTTTATCAATGAAAATTGATATGATTACAAAGTTTATCACCATAAAGGGGCGAAAAAGAAATTTTCAAAACTGCAATATGTAGATTATTATACGTAACATACAATAGTACATATTATTATTTAGAAATCTTACTCCAAGTATAATAAAGCTTCACCATATGAATAAAAAATAACGAAGTTTTACACATTATTTTGTATTACAATATTAACATATTTATTTATAATATTATTTATTGATTACTTAATTTGTTTTACAACGTTCAAGTTAAGTAAGTAACATTTCTTTTAAAAAACTAGTATTTTCGAGCTTTCTGTCAATATTGTGTTTCACATAACGTGTACACAATTATTCTACTCCTTTAATTATTTACTGCTTTCCTGAAAATATTATATTTATGTTACAAATCTACTTACTTGTTTGTGGGTACATTTGTAAGCGACAGGAAGTTGTTCCTGACGGAGCGCAAAGAGGCAAGGATCTGTGCGAACGGCGTGACGATGAGGTCTTCGCCATGGCTGTAAAATCAAAGGGAACGAAATCAGTTGGGGTCGTGTTTCATCGGTGTATCAGAAACGGGTACAATGAGAGGAGAGTAAATGGGTGAGCGTTTTAGCTTGCTATGAAGTCGACGGTTGCTTCGTGTTCCCAAAAGCTGCAATCTAAAATCATGCAAGCGTGGCGTATTTTATGTTGCAAACTGTACACCATACACATTTTTCATTACTTTAGCTGCACCAACTTGTTTTAGTGTTCCGTAATTATTTTATAACTATAGCAATTTATAAAAAAATAAAAAAAAAAGTAAAATTTAGATTCGTAATCCAGATGTTTATTTTCGTTAAGGTTATTGTTGGAAAATTGATTAATCGATTTCCCCTTATTATTATTTTATATTGATTAAATATATATATTGAATATTATTTAATTCTTTTAAGAGATGTAATTATTCTGTACCAAATCGACAATAAAAAAGAATAGAAGTAAAATTAAAAAAAAAACTTTCTCAATTGTTGGTATACAGAAAATAATAAAAATGATTTATATACAGGATTATTGAATAGCATATTTCTGAACCTATTTTTAAATATTGTGAAATGTATAAAAATTTTCTGGAACTAGCTATAACACATCTCTCCCATTTTTATGAATATTTCTACGTAAAAATTATTCATATTTACTTGAACTGTTCCAAATATAAAGAATGAATGGTCAAAAATTTCAAGTGCCGAAAACACGATTGAAATTTGTCTATCGATGAAAAATAAATTGTTCGATGATTAAAGAATTCCATCGTTTCTCTGATAACAAAATATTTCTGCTGCACACAAAAATAAACAAACTTATTTTGCCTACCTGATCCTAGCGACCAAAAGCGTTTCGCAAGCAAAAAATCGAAAATTCCTTTCGATGTTGACAAATTTCATAGCACAGTTGGAATCCATTCAATGTTCTGGGCCAAAATTTATTTTTATACATAATAGCACAGGTCTAAATTTATTTAAAACATCTTTAAATCTAGAAACAGAGACATTTCTCCAAATTTTTCTTCAAATTTCCATTTCAAACCAATCACATGATAATAAAATGAATAATTCTTGAATTATTTAATTAACTAAACCGACTACTGTTCGTTTAACGATTTCATTGGTCACTGTTTAATTTGAATAAAATCGAATGAATGAATGAACCGTGAACGTAATTAAATGATTAATCGAGAAAAATAAAACTGCTATTCGTTCGATTATGAAATTAACCTCTTCAACAGCATGTATATAGTTCCTTAGGTGTTTTTATAGTTAATACTTACATATGTAAATATTAAATTTTAAATCCAATTTGCATGTTCTTACATCTCTTTCTATGATATATTTTCTAATTATTACAGAATAAAATTATATAATACATAATAGAAAACTGGGACATTTCTCTTTAACTTTCAAAAAGTCACATCTACAAAAATTAAGCCGCCATTCAACCAATGTAAATCATCATTTAAAGTAACTGTTAAGATATTAAAATTTTTGTTACTTCTTTGATTATTTTTCCTATACCTTGTTTATTGCTTCGTTAAACATAAAATAGTCGAGTTTATAAACACAGAATTTTAAAAAGAATCGAATCATTAAAATGCGCTGTTAGATGACACTCAAGCTACACTTCGATCAGTGACTTACGATCATCTTGAAGGTAGAACAAATTAATGACATATACACGTATTTCGTTAATTGCTTTATTATAACATTATAGGTTATGAATCGAAACGAACCGTCAACGCAATGAACAGCAAATATACTCTTTTGAACGAATTTTTGATCACAATACGATGATTATTCACAACGTTAATACTGCATTTGTTGAAGATACTACGAGTAAAAAAAATCTCTCTTTTATATCAGCCTGAATTTAGATTAGGGATACAAACTTTGAGAATGAACTACGTTGCCGATAAAAAGAAACTGAAATTCTGATAAACAATAATTATATTTAACTTATCGCAAAGAGTTCAAGACATTACATAGAAGTCAAATCTACATTCTGCAATGGTATTTTGGTACTGAAGAAGAGTAGAAAAAACAGAAAGCTGGACAGATTGTTCTTGAACGATAATGATCCATTAAAGTATACATTTTCTTCATTTAACACTATTTCTACCACGATTTTCTGTATACCTATTTTGACTAAAAGGTGTCTTTTGACACCTTTGCGTTTGAATGCAAATAATGGCAAAAACTGTCGGGATTTCAAATTATCAGTTAAATATAGATAATTTGAGCAATATAACGGGAACAATAGTTAAAAAATATTACCTTCTTCGTTTATTTTATTTTTATTAGAAAGATAATCAAACATTGTAATAACATTAACTTAATGAACTTTCAGTCTCATATATAGAAATTCAATCTTTGTAACAAAAAAAAAACGATAATCATAAAAACAGCATTGTAATAAAATTTTTTCGTTATTCAATACTACAGTTTTTACAAATCAATGGCTGCTCTACTAAACACTTCTCATACGTATATTTTTCGCACCGCAAGCAAGTTCCTGATAGTGCAGAGCTTCGATAATAAAATATCCATTCAGAAGTTGCATAAATTATCCCTATCCGTCTTATTCTTTAGCCCTACAATCGTCAGATCACTATTTATTTTTAAATCTTTATATTCTTCATAACTGGAAAAGTTAAGAGTTAAATCGCATTGAAAACTACATTCGAATCTTTTAAAAAAAAGCATAAAGATAATCAAAACAGATTGAATTCAGGAAATCGTATTTTGATTAATCCCTGGATCTTTTTGCCAAACTTTGTGGAAAATAGAAAAATTACGATCTTGATATTGATGAAAAAAATAATGATCTTGTTTTTAGTATTGCTAACTTTTCTTTGATATAAAGTGGGATTAACAATGTGGTTTAGAATTTGATCACTATTAAGACATTGAATTGTACATTAACTGTAGGCTACTATTCCAAAAGTTGGATGCTTTTATTTTATTAATATTATTCTGTCCAAAAGTAATGCGGGAATTTTTCAAAGAAATCGATTCAAGAAAATTGAATCTATCTTAAAAATGATGCTTTGTTTAAATCATGAGTTGAAGCATCGATAATAGAAAAATAAGTTTATCTTTTATGGATTAGAGATAGCGTTGGCTGTTTAGAAATAAAAGAGCACCGCCTACCACAGAATTTGAAATTATCTTTCGGCCAATCTAATATAAACAAAAAGACACGTAAAGTGTTTTAGAATTTCATTTTTGAATTGGTAAACCAACAAATGAATCTAGTAAGTAATCCACCCAATTATACATAAATGTGTAAGGGATGAGTGTTCGTTTGAAAATCCGCCGATTTTGAAGCAAGCACTATGAAAACTGGTATTTAGCTTTTTGGTTAGAAATAAAGAAATACGTGTTTCAATGTTTTCGGAAAATCAACCCCTAAGGGGATAAAATAATGGTGAAACTTTGTTTGAAAATCCGCCGATTTCGAAGCAAGCACTCTGAAAACTGGTATTTAGCTTTTTGATTAGAAATAAAGAAACAGGTGTTTAAACGTTTTTGGAAAATTAACCCCAAGGGTCTATAATAATGGATGAGGGTTTTTTTTGAAAATTCGCCAATATTGAAGCAAGCACTATGAAAACTGGTATTTAGCTTTTTGATTAGAAATAAAGAAACAGGTGTTTAAACGTTTTTGGAAAATTAACCCCAAGGGTCTATAATAATGGATGAGGGTTTTTTTTGAAAATTCGCCAATATTGAAGCAAGCACTATGAAAACTGGTATTTAGCGTTTTGATTATATATAAAGAAACAGGTGTTTAAACGTCTTTGAAAAATGAACTTCAGGGGTCTAAAATAATGGATGAGGGTTTTTTTTGAAAATTCACCAATATTGAAGCAAGCACTATGAAAATTGGTATTTAGCTTTTTGATTAGAAATAAAGAAACAGGTGTTTAAACGTCTTTGAAAAATGAACCTCAGGGGTCTAAAATAATGGATGAGGGATTTTTTGAAAATTCACCAATATTGAAGCAAGCACTATGAAAACTGGTATTTAGCTTTTTGATTAGATATAAAGAAACAGGTGTTTAAACGTCTTTGAAAAATGAACTTCAGGGGTCTAAAATAATGGATGAGGGTTTTTTTTGAAAATTCACCAATATTGAAGCAAGCACTATGAAAATTGGTATTTAGCTTTTTGATTAGAAATAAAGAAACAGGTGTTTAAACGTCTTTGAAGAATGAACCTCAGGGGTCTAAAATAATGGATGAGGGATTTTTTGAAAATCCGCCGATTTTGAAGCAAGCACTATGAAAATTGGTATTTAGCTTTTTGGTTAGAAATAAAGAAATACATGTTCCAACATTTTTGCAAAATCAATCTCCAAGGGAGTAAAATAAGGGATAAAAGTTTGTTTGAAAATCCACCGATTTTGAAGCAAGCACTATAAAAAAAAAACAAAACGCAAACAACAGCTAACAGTATCATATGTATACAGAAAAGTTCATTAACAACCGGTTCATTTAATCTGCCATAATCTAACATTTACCCTATCCGCTCGTTATTATTTTACCCGGGTTTATCGATTTTTTATTCACCCGCTTGTTTGTACTTTGTTTAACAGTTGGCCATTGGAAAAACAGCGGCAGCTAATTATACACAAGCAAACAGGATAGAAATTTATATTCCAACACCGTTGAAATAGTATCGTTCAGCTTGCGTTTCCAATTTTCGAAGCGGCGGAAGGTCGCTCGCGGAATTTCCTTTAATTAAATCACGCGCCATCCCACGCGCGAGCATCTACACGTGCGTGAATTATTTCACGCTTTTCAAACGAAAATTCCCCGGTAGGTCAAAGGTTAGCTCACCGGTGCATCGTTAAACATCGGTATACTAATGCTAAAAGCGTCATCGATATTCACGGATTAATTGATCGAGCTTGGCTGATCGGCTTATGATTCGGGCACTTTGTCAAACAGATTAGGTTAAAAGTCGTTTACAGCCATTTACTTTTACAAACGGTCTAGAAATACTGGTCCATTAATTGTTCTTTTATCGCAGTTAAATGAATATTCGATGAAATTGTTCGCGCGATGCATGTTATGTTTATCCATACACTTCTGATATATTTTTATGAACATTAGAACGAAGATTCAGGATTGGAACACACGCGTCTAATGATTGATATTCTAATTGTCCACAAAATATTAAATGGATATATATTAGGTTGTGCAAATTAATTTGATGCCTTTGCATTTAACGTTTTGTAATTTCCATTCAAGTTAAAATATCTTTCCCACCCTGTGGTTATTTGAAAGTACCAACGTTATACTCTAAGGAACATTAAAACAATTAACGACAACTGGGCATAGTTTCACCTAATAACAGTAAACAATATGGTGTTCGACAAGAAGCATTTGAGACATTGCATTCTTTTTGCTTTTGAACCGAAGGGAAATATTTCTGAAGCTAAAGAAATGATTTGTTCCGCTTTGGATAAGACGTTATAACGTAAAATGTGCAGAAAGTGGTTTCAAAGATTTTAATCTATTGGACGAGCCACGTCCAGAACAGGCAAGAAAGTTTAAAGAACTTTTGAAAAACGTTTGAAAAATCTAAAGAAGAGCTTGCATTGCAACCTGATGTTACCCACCATTACTTATCGTAACGTTTACTTCAATTAGGAAACATTCAAAGGTTAGGAAAATGAGTTTCGTACGAAAAAAGGCACCGAATTAATTTACACACTTAATAGGAATGCGCTCGAGTGGATGCGAGTTTAGGAAAATGTGAAGAATGCTTGAGTCGAGCAATAACCGTGTGAACGTAGAATGTTTGTACTCAAGTGTTTTTAACACTAGAACTATCAAACCAGTCAAAATGACCAATTGATGATTACTTATAGCAACCTTATAAATTCACTGTGGTAAAGCTTCCAAAATTTACTACGATTTTCTGCGGAAGGTATAAATAAAGATTTGTTTTCTATGTGTTTGGTATTTTTTCATGTAATTTTCAATTTTATTTCTTCCATGCAAATAAGTACACTTTAATTGTCGGTAGTTCTAGTGTTAAGGAGCGAAAGATGAACACTTGAGAAAACGTCGCGACTGAGGATTTTGAAGAATGGTTTACAATTAGAAAGAAAGGAAATAAACGTTTGGAAGGATAGTTGACGGGGAAAATGCGAGCGCGGGGCAGAAAGAGTTTGACTGTGAAAGCAGAAAGAGTTTTACTGTGAAGACAGAAAGAGTTTGACTGTGAAAGCAGAAGGAATTTGACTATGAAGACAGAAAGAGTCTGACTGTGAAGACAGAAAGAGTTTGACTGTGAAGACAGAAAGTTTATGACTGTGAAAACAGAAAGTTTATGACTGTGAAAACAGAAAGAGTTTAACTATGAAGACAGAAAGAGTTTGACTGTGAAGACAGAAAGAGTTTGACTATGAAGACGGAAAGAGTTTGACTGTGAAGACAAAAGGAGTTTGACTGTGAAAGCAAAAGGAGTTTGACTATGAAGACACAAAGAGTTTGACTGTGAAAGCAAAAGGAGTTTGACTATGAAGACACAAAGAGTTTGACTGTGAAAGCAAAAGGAGTTTGACTATGAAGACAGAAAGGGTTTGACTGTGAAGGCAGAAAGAGTTTGACTATGAAGACAGAAAGAGTTTGACTAAGAAGGCGGAAAGAATGTGATTCTGAAGGAAGTAAGAACGCAGTAGCTACTAAGTTGTAAAACCGTTTAAGTTGTTATCATTAAACTATTTTAAATACATACATTAATATTCTAATCACTTCACTTTATTATTATTCACACTTGAGCCCTATTATCACAATCTATTAAATAAAGTAAAAATAGTAAAGTACAATTTTTTATATATGTATATGTCGCATGCCCAAACATACTTAGGCATTTTAAACTTAAATGTTCCATCGCATCTGTCAGGACGCATATACTTTTTGAGTCGGAATTTCACCGAACTTTATACGGTAAACATAATTGTATTAATCGCATTATAAGGACAACGAATAAGATTTGCAACTCTGTTGATTTTTTGGATCTATTGATTATTCTAAATGCTGTCTGTTCGCTAACTTACTCCCCTACTAATCTTCCTGTTTTGTAAACCAAAGGGCATACGCCCGCGAATAAATAAATAAATAAATGAACATAAATTGAAGTTGACATGAACATTTGCTTTGAATTTAATTGAAATTGATTTTATTATTGCAACGTGTTGCGTGCTAAATTAGGGTAGAGGTATGTACAATGACGACCCTATACCTGCCCAAGCGTCCTCGGTAGAACGGAAGTGCTTACCAGCCCTCCTTTCCTACAATACCTTTAAGCAATGCTGATTGGTTCCGGATTGCCGTCACTTTTGGTATAAATATCGGACCATTGAAAGCATTGTAACACAACTAAAAACATAACTCGTAGATACATCTCAAAACACAACTCACAGAGACAACTAGGAACACAACTAAAAACACAACCAAGGACAATTCAACAAGTCAAAATCATGTAGTACCAGCATTTATATTAAACTAGAATAATCAACTCTCCCTCGTTCAACTCTCTCTCGTTCAATTTGACACCTAAACAACTCCTGATATCAACTTTAATCAACCTCATCAAGAGCAAAACATATCGCCATACAAGACGATTACAAAGGTCGAGAAGTATTTCGGGAGCAACACACCGTTCTTGCAGTTAAATCGACGTACAAAACACAATGCATTTCTTCGTAAATACTGTATTCTGGAACTCTCGCCGTTTTTTGAGATTTTCTGATGCAAAATATTTCATTCACATTGCAGTTAAATTTTGTGGCGATCAAAACGATATACTAACATTCTTGCGTTAAATTTTGTTTATAAACACCAAACTCTACAGAGTTCTTCTATGAATTCCCCAGAAATCAATCGATTAACCGTTTTAATCTGCGTTAACACTATTCTTACCGACATTTCACGTATACCTATTCCTACTGCGACATTTCCACGTAAGACAGACTGCAAATTTTTCTCAGAAAGTAAACAATGAAAAAAGAAGTGAATATTGAAAAATGTATTACACGTATATTTGAGGAAAAGTCTAAAGTTTAAATTTAGGCGATTCAATTATGTTGTATATATGAAATTCTAATCACAATTTTAAAAACGGTCATTTGACCGGTCGTGGTAGAAATAGTGTTAATACTCAAAGCAAAAATCTTTACAAATCAAGCTACTCTTCGTTAACCCCTTGACATACAATGACGAGTCTGACTCGTCATTCATTTTACGGGCCACTGTAGACTTTGACGAGTCAGACTCGTCAAGCGCTTTCTTCGGCGGACGCCGTGCAGTATACAATTAGATTACATAGTTGCTCCACTCGTGTTGTTTACAACGTTCGAGATGGTCCAGCCTATCACCTTCTCAACTTCAAGAACAAAAAAGCATCGAACACGTAAGAAGAAACACACTGAAAGTAACATTCAGTTCAGTAGAAGTCTCGCACGGTGAATGAAGACAATATTTGAGTTTAGTAAAGATTATGAATAATCCCTGTAAAATGTATAAGTCGGATGCATTATATGAAAGTGACGATGATGGTACAATTGGTTACTCTAGTGATGATAATGAGATTGACACCAGTCATCGAAGTGTTCATACTTTTTCTCAGCCTTCACGTAACCGTTCAGTTGAGCGAAATTAAATGGTATTTTTCGGTCGCATCAAGTTCCATTTAATTCGTATGTCAAGGGGTTAAAGTGAACTCTCTGAACCGGAAGAAACTGTAATTCCTGCGAACATCGATAAATTCAATCTGTATAGCCTAGAAGCTAGATAAAAGAAGGTTACCATTAAACATTCTTTAGAGGTCCATAAATCTGGTTTCTATGATCTTTATGAGGTAGCAAACAAAAGAGATCAGGTCGCATAGCAGATAATATCTGGATTTTTCGATGTCCGCCATTAGAATTGTACGAGGAACGTCTCGGAGCGAGCAAGAATCCCTAGCTCATCCGTATTTATTCGATTGAATCGCCAGGGCAATTGATGAGACCAAGGGATGGTTTTTAGGTCAACGCGTGCCACGAATGCTCAGAATGGTAAACACTATCCGACTTACTTCCACGGGGACAATTTTTGATGTTTATCCAGGCCAGTCGATGCTAAAAATGACCTTTGAATGCGAAACATGCACTAGAATAATGCATCATCTTAAATTCCAGTTCCTTTTGGTTCTGGTGATTTCCTTTCTGGCAATTTTTAAATTACTCAAACATAAATTTTGCTTGTTCCATTTGATCCACTGGTTTCTTCGAACGTATTTTATTTTTACTTAAGACCAAATTGACGATAGGTTTCAGTTGTTTCGTTTAACAAACTATTCTTTCGTTTCGCTGTTTTCTTATTTAATCCTCTATGGGCCTGTATAACTTTCAGGTCATGATTTATTGAAATTTTAACAAATAATTTGTTTTTTTCATGAGCTGACGTAAACATATTACTTATATAATGTAAATTTGTTTAAACTGGAAAATCTTTTTTCATCTGTATATATAGAATCATAATTATTGATTTTCCGTTCCATCAATTTCTTTATATTTAATACAAAAATTCGGTCCATAGAGGGTTAATTTAAAAATTGTAAAAACTCGGAGATTCAACGGAAGACTATTTTCTTAAGAGAAGAAGGAGAACCGAGGTCATTGTGACGATAAACAGATTGTATGAACAGCAGTATACGAGGAACAGACAGCAGAGTGCCCAGAAGATGTAGAAAAAAATGTTTTTGAAAGAACCTCAACTAGGTCATCTTATATAAAGGCAAGTTTCTATCGTGAACTATCCTTGGACCGGTTTCAGTCAACTTCTATCCTCGCTTCTCTTACGAATTTCCGATTAATATCTAGTATTTACAACAACTTGTTCTATGTTCTAGTTGAAACCATTTCGCCAGAACCTTAAAAATGTAATATTAATTAACAGCACCTCGATTTAATAACGGAAACGGAATTGTTTAACGGATGTGCACGAGTTAATTAACTCGTGGCTTGTGTTTGAACAGCACCGTAGCTCCGGGGTTTTCTTTCAGGTTTTCCTTTTCCAATATTCCCGGCACTATTTATAATTTAAATTTGCTAAAATGTAAAGATGAAAATCTTCTTCAATTTTCTACACAGAGGATTTGTGATCCTACGGATAGAAATGCACCCACGTTACAGGGATACAATTGTTGTGAAATTGAAAGTTAATACGGCAAATCATTTCGCTTTTTCTATGATAACGTTTCCGTTGATTTTTCGTCATCGTTGTATTTTTGATTGGCTCACCGAACGTGCTTTCTATTTCAAATCGGGCGAATCTTAGATGTGACGCACGAGCAACGTCATTCAATTGCGCAGGCTTTGAATTTCTCGATTGGATCTCCTATTTACCGGACAAAATGTATATAGGTTACGAGGATCTATTGAATTTCCTAAAATTTCTAATGGAAATAAAATGTAAAGCGGGAAAATAAAAGAATTGGAAAATTTAAAGATACATTAAATACTCCAAAATCACGTTTACCTCGGATTTTAAATAAAATAAAATAAATAATTTATATGAATATAATTTCTATGTCCTTTCAAAAACATTTCAACTTTCATCCCTTTTTACATTTTCGTTGGATTTTCTGACAGAAAATTTGTGGTTTTCAGGTTTTTCTGAATTACGCATAACATTAATGAGTGAACCACACTCTTCTCTATAGGAGATTTGGTTAACCCTTTATGGACCCGTGTGGCTTTCAAATCACATACTAATTTAAAGATATTTTAACAAATAATTTTAGTTTTTCTCATGAGATGGCGTATACATATTAATTCTATAATGTTGTATAACGTAAAATTGTTTAAACTGGAACATTTCTTTTCGTCTGCACATATAGGATTATTTCCGTTCCATCAATTTCTTTATATTTAAAACAAAAATTCGGCCCATAGAGGGTTAATTAGATTAGCAAATACATATTCCACAACTGTTCGTCAATTATTCAATCTAATCAACTATTTAGAAACTGTATTCATTGTTGTACAAATTAACGAGCAAACAGTTATAATAGTTATAACAGTTACTTAAGGTCTTTGTACATTGCTGCACTGGTTTACAAAAATTCGCGTTGACGAAAGAGAATACGTTTCTTATTAGAAAGTCAATATAATATAATGTGTCTAATTGCAATTCCATTTAAAGAACTAATTTTACTGTACTTATAACGATAATTACATTCATAACAACATAATCAGGAAACATTCAAGAAAACGAAATCGCAATGCAATTAAGAATAGGGAAATGTATACGTCATTTGCTTTTAAAATCACATTGATTACACTGCTTGAAGTATGATTAATTTCTTATCGTCTTAAGATAAAAATATGACGTTCAGATTCACCTGCAAGGCCCACGCATCGTTAACTGGGGATAAAAGGTTTAAAGCGTTCAATGGAACTGCAATTTTCCGAATGAACACGAAGTTTTAAAATGGCAGTCTTTCGTTGGTTATAAACAATAATTCAATCATACTGTGAAGCCAGTCTAATGAAAGCGTGATTAACGAACCAATCACAATTTACTTTTGCTTCAAATCAAATCAACAGACATATTCCCGGAACATTCAATGTTTTTTTCTTTCGGCTTATAAATTCAGCTTAAAAATTCACCGATCTCAACATGCTATCAAATTTTAAGAAACTTGATTGTTTGTAAATTTCTAAAAATCTGATCTAATAATTTTAATGACATTCTAAGTTCGATAAATAACAGTTTCTAAAACCTAATGTATTAAGAAAAATTCTGAATTTCCCATTTAATAGACACACTAATAATAAAATAACAATTGCGATAAAAAAGAACGTAACAATCGTGTGTTACATATTGTTTATCATTAAAGTTACGAAATTGTTTTGTTTTTCGGAAAAGCGTAAACCACTCATAATTAGAAATAGTCAAGCCAAACAACTAAACCTGTTTCTGGCCGTTTTCCAAATAAAAGATTTATTTTCCGGGACAGCCATTCATTTGATTTAGTATGCATATATCTACATCGGATAAATAAACGTGTGGCTAATTGTTGTGTAACTTTTTCATGCATAGGTCCTTTGACTATTAGCCAATCATTTTTAATAGTTTCTACGAATTATGAAATACTTTACGTTAGGTTCTGCATCCTGTTATATTTTTGTATATAAAGATACCAAATAACAATGAGAATTTTCATTTATAAAAAATTGCAATTGAATTATGTTGAGTAGACGTTATTTCAAAAATTATTTATAACCATTTTTCACTATTATTAAAGTTTCTGTTTGTCATCTATAGCTTGTAATGTCCATTTATAAAAGATAATATTATTGACAAATTACTGATTTTCATTTGTGTAAGTAAAAAATTATTTTCAATTGCGTTTTGAAAGTTTATACAGTAAATATTTTTTATAGTAAGATGTTTGGAATATATATATATATTTTTTGTTTATAAGAAGGTGAATTTTATTTATACATTTTTCAGAAATTACCGATAATCATTTTTTAAAGGTGTTTTATACAAAATATGTTGCATTGAATGTTTTTTATTGCTTTTCGAAATGTAATTTTAATATTTATTACAGTTCAATCTACAGAAACTAGTAGAATATTTATAATAATCGTAAAAATGAAAACAAAAAATTAATACACAGTTTATGGCAGAAAATGATTAAACATTCAAGGTATCCATCTTTCGTCATATTTCTACTTGGAAATGCTGAAAACTTTATGAATTGTTTTTTATATCAACAGTTACATTTATCTTACTTTTTTATAGCATTCAAAAAGAGATCATTGATAATATTTTCAATAACAACGAAACGTCAATAACTATAATCAAAATAAATCGTGAGTATTGTTATCGCCAAGGGATTACCGTCTTATCGGTTGAGTATATTTTGTATAAATATGATATGTTACTTTTTCGATGATAATTTATAACATTAATTATGATTCAATTAGTCTTCAAAACTCATCGATCGCACAGCTGTTTTATTTTCAATCAACCTTCAATGATTATTCATCAGCGCTCCCTTATCCGTAAACTATTACAAATTATAAAACGATTACTTTGAGAGAAAAGAATCAATGAAATTCTTATCAAACATAAATTATCAACACGAATTATAAATTTCAATGTCTTTCAATCAACAGTTAATTAATATTAATATTAATCGTTCGATCTCATCAGATTTACTTTTATCCGGTTTAATTGAGATTAGTAAATACATTAAAAAACGATTTAACAGGTCTTCAGAGATAACTCACTAATCGTGACTTATGTATTAGTTCAAAAATTTTTTGAAATTTCGTCTTATAATGAACGAACAACAATTGTGACTCGCGATCAAAAATATATTTGAATTGATTTATTCATCTTGAACGACTAATCCTTCGTTATCAGTAAGCAGGTGCATTCTCAGAATCTGTTTCAAATCTCTGCTTAAGCTTCCTAACTTAGATTTAACTAGTATAAATTAAAGATTTACTCATGAACAGCCTTCCATCAATCATGACAGAAGTAGCCTAAATCTGTTTATCTTGAGATTAACAATATTAATTCATTCAAAGGAAATTTCTGAATATCTTTCTTCAAAACTCGGTCTCATAAATCTTCAAAAACTTCCATTAATAATCTAAACCTAGTTTCCTATCAAGAATGCAATTACTTGTAAGCAATAAATTTACGATTCCACTTATCCATATCCATGAATCATCAATCAACAGTGATTTTAGTAGTTTCAGTAATTCACATTTGAATCAATCCTAATAATCTGGAAATTAAAATCTATGTACCTATTGATCCAACTACTTCTTCTAATACTGCACTAAAGAAATTTTCAAAGGTTGCAATTCACTAGAGTTCTAAAAAGTCCCTAGAAGCTTCTAAACTAATCGCCCCTTTTTCAAGAGACAAATATCCCAAAGCAAACCATCGAATTATTAAAATCTGCTGTTTTTTATTATCTATAACTAAAGTGATTTTAGTAAATTCTCTTATCTATTCAGCCTACTGTTTCACCTAATTCTATATCAAACTAATTTTACCATTTGGCACTTGAAAGGCGACACTCGGTAGTCGAGTGATAGAAATTTCATAAATCTTTTAACGCAAAGGACTAAACAATCGTATTCATAAATTTCAGTGTTATTCATTTAAGTTAAGTAAATTTTAATACAATTAAATTCTATGCTTCGTTCAACGAGAACTGACAGAAAACCTAAACAAACACAGTGCGATAGAACTACTCTTATCTGAACACCAAATACCCGAATATCGTACCCAAATGTTCTATTATCCGAACAGTAATAGTTCTTTATCTTAAAAAATTGTAGAATTTAACAACGAAAGAGACATGGAACACATAAATATTCAAATAAGCTATTAAACTTTTAATATTTATTTGAATAAATAAAATTTAGTACAAGAAAAAGTAATCGTTCCATTATTCGAAAATTCTTTCAAACTGAACACTTTTGTCTACTTATTAGTTCAGTTCATATATAGGAGGTTCTACTGTATCTCCATTCTTACTTCTTAAGTACTGATTTTCAGGAAAGTCTCTGTCCTATCCACGAACGAATAACACACAATTGCTGCCAATTCTCGTCAAACGGAGTATAGTATTAAGTATGCAAATTAATTCGGTGCCTTTGCATTTAACGCTTTGTAACTTCCATTCAAATTAAAATACCTTTCCTGCCCTATGGTGATTTGAAATTAGCAACATTATACTCTAAGGAACATCAAAACAATCAACGACGATTCGGCATAATTTTACCTAATAACAGTAAACAATATGGCGTTCAATAAGGAATATTTGGAGCAGTGCGTTCTTTTTGCTTTTGAATCGAAGAAAAATGCTTTTGAAGCTAAAAAAATGGTTTGTTCCTCTTTTAGTAATTACGTTGTGACGTATAAGACGTGCAAAGAGTAGTTTCAAAGATTTCAAAATGTGGATGTTAACACTTTATCGACCGTTCGTGGCTCAACTTATTCCATACGCACTCACGATCGACTCATTTTAACGCGGATGCATCGCTAATGAATTGATCACAATAATTTTCTTCGCGTAATTGATAGTTTAATATTTCTTTACAGTATATGCTCGAAACACCTTCGTATAAGGAAATGTTACAAAATTTACAGACTAAGTATGTAAAATCCGATTAATAGGCTTCCGGTCGGTAAAGTGTTAATATATCGGACAAGCAAGAAATTTTAAGAAAACTTTTGAAAAACGTTTGAAAAAGCTAAATAAGGGCTTGCATCGCAACCATGTTTATCGCAACGTTTACTTCAGTTAGGAAAAATTCAAAAATTAGGAACGTGAACTTCGTATGAAAAAGGCACCGAACTAATTTGCACGCCTAATATTATTTAACCTCTGCACTTTGGAAATTTTTTAAGATGTTTTCGTTCCACTCGAATAACCGACAGTCGCCTTTCGAGTGCCATACTCTAACAGACAGATATCTCGTTTGAGAATCAGTGAATCGCTAAAGCTCGTTGTTTACGATCGCCCACGTACTGAAGCAATTCCAAGAATTCTGCTTAACTACATCCCCTGGCTCTCTGTACCAAGCAAATTTTCATCAGCAGCGATTCAACGGGACTCTAGGAAGTCCCTAGGAGCCTTTAAAGTGATCGTCGACCTCGATGGGACGAGTTAACCGCTGTGACAATCATCGTCCACTTACAAGTCTCTCTTTGGCGGTGATTCGAAGCACTGCTCCCAGAACAGAGCCTTCCTGGACGGTCGTAGTCGGAGGGCGGAAGCGGACAGAGTTCGTGGCAGCCCACCGGAAGAGGCTCCCCCGCATCTGGCAGCCAGGGACGGGGAGCTCATGCCGCCGCCGCATCTTTTTAGGCCACCAGTGGTCTCGGGGAACTCCATGAAGCCGCCACTGGAGCCAGACATCGTTAAACTCTGCTGTTTGTCACTTTCCTCTACATTCTAAATTGTTGTCCATTCTGTCGCCTCGAAACATTCCGAGCCTCGAAAGGGTTTCCAGTCGCAACAGAATACAAGAATTTTGATGGCTGAACAGGTGCGGTTAGGTGGTGAACGTCTTCATAAACCCAAATCTAACTCCTTTTTAGTTTGCAATAGATTATAAGGTAGAAGTAGACGAAGTTATTATGAAACATTTAAACTGAACACGATAGTTTGGGTTAAATAAACGATGTTTAAAGTTTGGATTTTAAGTGATCAACTTCTCTTTCAATGTTAGAGTTTTCGGTGGACAGCTCATGTTTTGCATATCGCGACGAAAAACACTTTTGGACTAGTTACATATTAATTATTGTTGGTTTCTTGACACACTTCTTGATTAAACATGGTACACTTTCTTTAGATCTTCTTTTAAATTCACTTATAGTTCATCTTTTATCGATGATGCTTTTTATTTAAAACTTTTGGAAACTCCGTAATTAGATATCGTGTTCATCGTATAATTCCGGATATTCGTACACCTGATACGAAGAATACAAACAATTTAAATTAAAGCAGAGCTTATGTTTTATATAGGTATACCGATGTATTTAATCCCAGCTCATACTTTATTCATCTAAAATTATGAAACGCGTATTCACAGACAGGTAAAATAAAGCAATTCTGAATTCGCGTCGCTAAAATATCAGCCAAATTACTAATTTCACTAAAGTTTTCTACGTCACGAATTTAAAACAAGATCAGAGGAACCTTCGAGTTTTCCTAATTAGAAAACTGTACTCATTTATTACTAACCAATGAATTTTCAATTAAAATCTCTCTAATTAAAAGACCTCACACAACTTATGCAATCTTACGTCTGTGTGCGATGAACTCTGTCAATGTATTTTATGCCTGAACCACAGAAACCATTTTATGCTTGTTTCTTCAATTACGAAACTATGATTACCAAATGAACACTGCAGTCAACCTAGCTACCCATAAAACTGCATCATCATTCTAACAAAAGCTTTTCCTTGAACCAATAATTACGTTCTAAGAAACAGTTTCTGATAATAAAGCCGAAACCTAAATTTAGGATGCGCAAAAAAGAAATTGACCTTCTTGACCGAATATTCCAAATTACCGAGAGGAAGCAAAATTACGTCCAATTTTCTTATGATTTCAACTGAATTCAGCAAACAAAAGGTACCCAGATTTCTGTTTACTCTGCCAGATGCTTCGTTAGGACTGTTGTATTTCAAAGGGGCACTCGAAAAGACAATCGCGTGGGTGTCACAAATCACCTGTCATCTGAATTTTAGGTTGTCAATGAAATTGCTATCATTTTCAAGTCATCCGTTTATTCTATTCGTATAAAAATAAAGTAGTTTTAGACCTATTTACTACAATTAAGAAGTGTTTCCAATAACATGGATGTTTTTCACTGAATTTTAGGCTGTAAATTAAATTGTTATCATTTTCAAGTCATCCATTTATTCTATTCGTATGGGAGTAAAGTAATTTTAGACCTATTTACTACAATTAAGAAGTGTTTCCAATAACATGGATGTTTTTCACTGAATTTTAGGTTGTCAATGAAATTGTTATCATTCTCAAGTCATCCGTTTATTCTATTCGTATAGAAGTAAAGTAATTTTAGTCCTATTTACTACCATTAAGACGTGTTTCCAATAACGTGAATTTCTTTCACTGAATTTTAGGTTGTCAATGAAATTGTTATCATTTTCAAGTCATCCGTTTATTCTACTTGTACAAAAGTGAGGTAATTTTAGACCTATTTACTACAGTTAAGAAGTGTTTCCAATAACATGGATGTTTTTCACTGAATTTTAGACTATCAATGAAATTGCTACCATATTGAAGTCATTCGTTTATTCTACTCGTACGAAAATGGAATAATTCAGTCCCATTTTATCATTTCGCAATCTATGTTTGTAAACATGTTTCACTTCTAAGTTAATCAATACGTTTTATAGTTTATGAAGGCACTTTGTGTAGCAGTTCATTCATGTAACTGTTCGTGTATTGAAGAACAATGTGACCAATTTTACGATGACTTAATGGACAAAGTGGGACAAGTACCAACTTAAGCAAATGAAACTAATTAGGCTATACCCTAGTTGGTATCGCGTCTTTTCATCGTTTAAGTGGGACAGTGACATTAAGTTGGTATGCTTGTCTCAGCATTGAGAATCTTCAAAGTTTGCATCAGACTCTTCTTCTGAAAATTCGGAAGCTATTGAATTGATTTTCCATTAAAAAATGTTGCGATCACACATTCTTTTTAACCCTTTACTGTCCGCGCTGCATTTGCAATTTCGTCTCAGCCGATCCGCACAGATTTCGCTAATCGCTCATTCGCTTGGTACCATTTTCTTCAGAAAACATTAATGAGCTTACTAACACAACGTACTTATGAATTGGTGAACGTATAAAAATTATTTAAACTTAAACATTAGTTTAGTATAATATTTAACAGAATTTGTTGTATTCAATATAAAAATAAATAAACTGATGAAATTTTATTATCTGTATACGTTCGTTTCAGTATAAAATAATTTTAAAGTATCTGTAAAATGCTTCCCTAATATAGACGAAATCATCTCGAGTTGCTGGTTCGCCCGAGCGGAAAAGGCCTCGAATGCAAAGGGTTAAAGTTAATTGTAAATTAACTTTATAACGTAAATTTACAATTTAAAATTAACTTACTAAAAACTGAAAATGAAAAACAAAAATATTGTTCGCAATTAAAATACAAAAAAAGGAAAATAAAATACAAATTGATGATTGTCTCCTTCTAACTGCGCTTTTCTGATTTTGGGAAATTAAAGAAAGCTCGATAGATTTTTCTACAAAAACTGGAGGGGAGAAAATATTCAAAAAGAAGAAAGAGCTGAATGCTAAATTCAGAGACGAACGTTGAAGCATCCATAATTTGTGATACAGAATGCAAAGGTGCATCCTACGTCTGGTGAAAACAGACGTCCCGGGAAATCAGGGAGGGATATTGAACGTGGAAGTTGTACCTATAAGATGAGAGAACTTTCTTTGTTCTTCCTTATCTCGAATTCAAAATTCGGCGCTATACAGAAATATACAAATCGATAATCCGGCTGAAGTTTGATTATAACAGATTCTATTTCAAAACGGAATACTATGAGATTATATGTTAAGGAGAGAAAAGATAATGATGGGAGAACGAATACGATTTTTGGTACGGTAGAAAGTGTTTAGAAAATTTTGCATATAATCGCAATTTAAAATTGTTTCGATGTGTATTTTTGCTGACAGTAAGTGATGTAACAGGTTGTATAACTTAGTAGTGTAAGTTACGCGTAGGTTAATTAAATAATCTAACATTTGTGTTATGTAAATAATCTAAAATGTATAGATTACATAAATAATTTAAAAGGTATCTGAATTATGTAAACGATTTGAAATTTAGATCTGAAAATAGTCTGAAATAATTATCAAGGTTTACACGGAGATGTCACATCGTGTGCGTTTGACATCATGAAGATTACATATAAATTTACTCTCAATGATAAAATCTAAGTCCATTTAAATATTTGCATCATTAATGATTTATTGATTCCTTAAAATCGAATAGATGTCTACTAATATTTTAATATATTACTCGATACCGATTAATATTAACCCTTTGCACTCGAGAGATGACTGTTAGTTGTCTAATGATACTAACTTCAAAAATTTTCAAATTCAAAATATTTACTATGATTCGCCTATATTAAACGTCATTTAGTTTGGTCAAGTGATATACTAAAATTTACATATATGACTAATTCACTATTCAACCTCGGAGACTGACTAATAAAGAAATTAAATAAAGTCTGAAAATTTGAGAAACTATCATTTGGTGACTAATAGTCACCTCTCAAGCTTAAAGGGTTAATATCTGAAACATATCCAACTAAATAATGTCCGACAAAAGCTTGATTACTCTCATCGGTTTATACGTACACAATTAATTGAAAGCAACCAGTAAATATTTTTCATTGTTGGGCTAAAATAAGGAGCACAAGACTTATTTAAGAGTCTTTATTAAAAGGATTACTTGAGATTATAATGTTGGGACGCGTTGCCTGAATGGCTCTACAAGTAACAACGTAATCAGAGTGAACATACATTAACCGTTTGCGTATCACGGGCCACTTTCGCGCTCTTCAGATTTCGTGTCGAGGAAACCCAGCGCATTTGACCGATCCAGACAACTGACGGCGCGCTCACACAATATACAGGGTGTTCGGACAGCCCTGGGCTTAAATTGAAAGAGTAACTCCCTGAGACATTCTAAGGCGAAAATCAAGAGTAACGATTTTGTGTTTGAGGCTTTGTTTACGAGTTATAACTAGTTAAAGATATCGTTTAATCCGGACCGTTCGACGCTTGAGCATCACTGAGGACTCAGCGACGTTACCGACCGAGTTGCCTCGGTTACCCGCTCTCAAGCGTCGAACGGTCCGGATTAACCGATTTTTTTAACTAGTTATAACTCTTAAACAAAGCCTCAAACGCAAAATCGTTACTCTTGATTTTCGTCTTAGAATGTCTCAGGGAGTTACTCTTTCAATTTAAGCCCAGGGCTGTCCGAACACCCTGTATAATAGTATTATATAAAAAAATAAGTTACAAATTAACCGTTTGAGTCCCAGAGGATATTGAAAAAACACTGTCGAAGAATCCCAAACAGCGCAACCGCGCTTTCTCTAAATGAATACGGAAAGACCCAAGCAGCGCTATGACGCTTATTTTATTTTATGTCGAGAAATACCAAGCGACGCAATAGCACTTTTATTTAAATTTTTATTTTGTAATGTATTATTGCATTATTATAGTATTATTCTACCTATTGTAAAATGTACTATTTACATTAAAAGGAGCTGTGTGATGTACTTGCTTCAGTAAATGTGAGCGCGCTTCAACAATCGGTAACGCATCGTCAGTTGTCCAAAATGTTCGAAATGTGCTAGGTTTTCTCGACATAAAATCTCAACAGCGCAATCGTGCTGCTTGGGACTTAACCCTTTCGCTACGGGCGGATTCTCCGTCGCGATATTTCCGTCGCGATCACTGCATGCTACACGACGTGGCGGAGAACCGAAGCTGCTTGAATGTTTTCGAAGGAAAAAAATTTTCTCCAAAGGATATTTATAAATAAAGGGTATTCTAGGGTATTTATAACGTCTTAGCATGCGCTCTTTAATTTACAGTATGAGAGGAAATAACATTATGCAATATAATATAATATAATGGCCCGTAGCACCTCGGTGGCATCTTATGGAAGGCCACTATAGTGGCCCGTAGTAGCGAAAGGGTTAAACGGTTAAAAATATAAAAAATTTAAAGAACAAATAACATTTTGACACATAATTGAAGGAGCGCGATTGTGTTCCTTGGCATTTTTCGACCGTGTTTTTTGAAAACTCTCTGGTACGCAAACGAATAAGTAGGTGAAACAAAAAGGAAATAAAAATTATGTGTGAATACACAGGATGGTGCTAGGGCCTAATTCACTAAAGCCTAATTCACAATACTTCTTGCGAAAGTTATATTAACCCTTTGAACACTGAATATTCTCGGCCTAAGCACTCAACGTGTTAGCTGTTAGTAGTAGCGATTGCTAGAGACGAAATATTGTTGCTCGTACATTGATAATCGCGTTGCAGTAAGCTGAAAATCTAAAAAATTGACAAACGCATATATTCGTCCACGATCCCTACCAGCAACTGTCGTCGGACGCATATATGTGCCCGCGACACTCAAAATGTTAACGCCGAAATGCGACACTACTGAAAAAGTCATGAAGGAAAGAAAACAAAAATTGGCAAGCACATACAGTGACTCCAAAATTCGTACACTATATTATAAGGAAGTTCACCTAATCCTGAAATTCTGACTTCAATGGAACTTTATGTGTACGTAGAGCATAGTGTTTCCTGCATGGAGCAATTTTTTTGACGGCAAAATATCTCTTAAGGGAACTGATAACGAATCTCAAAGTTTCAATAATTGTTCACACTTTGAATACAAGCTGTTCTGGATTCCTTCTTTAATGACAGAACGATAAAGTATTAAAAATTAAACATTTTCTATTTGAAAGGTTTTGATTCAGCAAGTACCATTACAAAGTTATCTTTAAAAAATGAGAGAAAACTCAGAAACTTCAACGCTGGTTTCACCCCTTTGAAATGGCATTTAGATGAAAAGAAGAGATTAATTTATACATATACTATTACGATCTACATACCCACAAAGTTTTATCAAACATTTCTATCAGACTCAGAATTTCAGAGTTAAACGAATTTATTTGTGACATAGTATACGAATACTTTTTGAAACTACTGTATATGCGTCCATAGTCTATACGATCAACTTTCGTGAGACGCATATATGCGTCCACAGCACTCAAAAGATTAACACTAGGTTTATGGGACCCATCAGTTTGACGGATTTCGAATTTCATGAGCAAGATTTGCAAAGACAATTACTGTTATTCTTAGCAACTTCTGTTGACTTTTATTGATGGAGTAATACAAATATACCATAATCTATTTCCCTCTCAGCTCAGCAATTTAAAATTCTGTTCAATGTATACCTTATTCCTTGGTATATGTATATTGGAAATAGATATACAGTGACCCCAAAAAGTATTCGTACACTATGTCACAAATAAATTCGTTTAACCCTGAAATTCTGAGTCTGATAGAAGTATTTGATAAAACTTTGTGGGTGTGTAGATCGTAATAGTACACGTATGAATTAATCTGTTCTTTTCATCAAAATGCTATTTTAAAGGGGTGAAACCAACGTTGAAGTTTCTGAGTTTTGTCTAATTTTTTAAAGATAACTTAGTAATGGTACTTGATGAAGCAAAACCTTCCAGATAGAAAATTTTTAATTTTTAATACCCTATCGCCCTGCCATAAAAAAAAGAATCCAGAAAAGCTTGTATTCAAAGCGTGAACAATCATTGAAACTTTGAGGTTCGTTATCAGCCCCCTTAAAATATATTTTGTCGCCAAAAAAATTACTCCATGCAAGATACTTTGAGGATGCTTTGAACACACATAAAGTTTCATTGAAATCAGAATTCCAGAAGTAGATGAATTTCTTTATAATACAGTGTACGAATACTTTTTTGATTCACTGTTTATATTTCTCCTCTCATTTGAAAACTTAACACTGTTATCTTTCAGAATAAACAAAGCCAACAATTAAAACTAACGTAGTCCAAACCGCAAACTGCGAATTCTTTGGGTCAACATAATACAAAAGCTTCTTCAACTGTCTTATAAAAGAGTTGTGTTATTAGAGCGTCACTGAAAATTTTTTAACCTTCAAAAATTATATATGAAAAATCGTGAAAAATCGCTGAAACTTTGAGATTCATTATCAGCCCCCTTAAAATATATTTTGTCGCCAAACAAAGTTGTTTCATACAGGACACACTATGCTCTGTCTACACATAAAATTTCACTGAAGTCAGAATTTCAGGATTGGGTAAAATTCCTTGTAATACAGTGTACGAATACTTTTTAGAGTCACTGTACAGGAAACGTCCGTAAATCTAGCGTTAAATTCTTTGTATAATGAACTCATAACACAACCGACTGTCCTCGAGAGGTCGGTTGTTCGATTACAGTAAAAAGCAAGGAGGCTTCCGTGTCGTCGTGACTCCATCCGATTGCAAAATCATCTCGTAACGCGTTTCTTTCTGCATCCAAGAGAGAAACCGGAGAGAGAATGAAGGCTGACCTTTTCGACACTGACGTAATTGAAGAGGAATTCATTCAGGCTCGTTTACAGGATCGTTCTGGCCTGCCTATAAATCGTTTCCGGTCATGTATAAGGTGTGCGACACTCTCGTTTCAACGACCTTTAATTTTTTGTTACAAACATTCAACTCTAGAACTACCGACAATTATAGATATATATTAAATATAGATAAATATAGATATATCTATATATAATATTATATATATATTAAATTATTAATATATATATATTAAAAACGTTTAATGGTACCAAAACTATCGTGTACTGCAATAGAACATAAGGATCATTATTATTATAGTTAAAAATTTTCCACAGTTTCGTTAACACTAAGTTTCGTTAAAGTATATTTATTTTCATAAAAGAGATCAAATTTAAAATTACACGAAAAGATATTGAATACATAGAAATCGAATTTTTATTTATACTTTCTGCAGAAAATCATAGTAAATTTTGGAAGCTTTACAACAGTGAATTTATAAGGCTGTTATGAATAATTATGTCCAATTGGTCATTTTGACTGCTCTGGTTAAGTGTCTTTCCAGTATTATTAATTAGGTGATCGTTTAGAAGAAATTATGGAATAGTAGGTGCTTTACGATCAGTTGCTCAGATCGTTTCTTTAGAAATTAGAATATTTTTAATATGTTCTAGTGTTAAACGACTTGTTGATTATTGTATCTTCTTTATGTACTCTAAAGGGTTTTCCCCGTAAACAAATAAATAAATAAATAAATAAATTACATTATTCCGTAAACCTATGGTGGATATCAATATTTAGAGGGAAAATTAAATTATAATATTAACAAATAATCGACGAGCAAGTAAATAGAGCGTTAATGAGTATTCAATGAAGATAAATACACGACTAATTAGTGTTTGATGAAAAAGAGTGTATTTTAGTACAAGTAGGCTACCTTGATTAATCCTGTGATATGAATTTCGCATTCATAAAGAAAAAAGTAATATGAAATTTCCAATATTGCACACGGCATGTTTTATAATATCAAATACTGAAATACATTGTAATTATCATTATGAGATTTTACATCGGCACAATAACAAATGATTGGAGGTTCAGAAAAAAATTGTGTACATTGTTGAAGGACAAATTTTTTGGAAGACCTGTCACTGACACTCTGACAGCTTCTTGACGTCACCGTCGCATAATCGCAACGTATTCTTAGTCATTAAAAATATATCGTAATAGTGTTTATCATAAATAATTATAATATTTTACCAGTGTTACAACCGAAAATACACCGAAACAGATAAAAAAGTTTTACGAGATTTACAATGGAAACAAGTTATTTTTCTTGAAAAACATTTATATGCAGTTTGGAAATTCGTTAAAAATTAATTTTGTAACAGAAGAAACAAGAGGTATAATAAAAAAAAATTCCAGAGAGACGAACAAACAAATTTTAATACTAATTTAATGTAAATCGTCGAATAAATTGATTTAATTTTGAAGAATTAAGAATTCATTAATTCGTTTGGATGTTTAAACTGGCATTAATTATTTGTGAATAAAATCTTCATGTTTATTAATTTTTATTCAATAAAAACAAATTATTTTCACTGGTAAGATTCCTTTTTCAAGATTTAAATATTTAGCAGAATTGATTTAAAAACAAAAAGTAACATTTCAAGAAGTATTTACTTAACAATTGCCAAAAGATAGGATCCAGCAACACTAAGTCGGGTGCTTCCTTAAAATATTTCGCTGCCAACTAAAATTATATAACGATCAAAATCTATTAGTGCTTTAAAATCAGCCAGAACATTTGAAACTTGTCTAGCATTATTTGCATATCATGTTTCCAAGAAGCAAAATTAGCAAATGAACATTAACCAATCTATACTCTAGCAAAGTTACTATTGCACTCCTATTAATACAATTCAATTAATTTGCTTAGAAACATTTGATTGCACAAACAGGACCAAAGTTTCGCAATAACAATTTATTGCTATTTACTTGATTTTCCAATAAAATAAGCATCATTATTTTCAGCATTTACATTTCTAATTTTTATTTTTACCAAACTGATTTAGTTTAGATGTTCAATTTAGATATTAAAAGTTTTATATTATCGAATATTTTTAGCACTCAAAAGTTCAAAGCTGTACATTTTATAAGCGAATAGCATTAAATTGTAATTGCGCAATTTTCATCTGGCGAGAAGATAACAAAATTGTGTATTAAGTATGATTATTAATTAAGTGTCCCAATACGTCAGAAGTAAATACGTATGTACACTGCTGTCAAAAAGTTTGGGATTATCTTTTAGATTGCGCCTACAATGGATCGTCAATTATTCATATTAACAGAAATTCAATCCTTTAAAGTAATCAAATTTTCGGACAATCGATTTAATAAGGAAACAACACAAATTGATCATTTCTGTGAAATTTTGGAAAGCAATATAATTTTCAAAAAATATTTGAAGCGCATCTTTCTCTACAATTTATTTGAAAAATCGACGTTCTACTACATATTGAATCTCGTGTTAATTTTGTAACGATTTGAAATTAATAAGTGATATGCTAGTAACTTTCGATGGAAGAATTCTGTAAGACAACACTCTAAGGTATTAATACATTTTTGCTAAATTCTTAGATTCCACGGAATACTTAGTGATGTTAAAGTTTTTGGTCAGTAGTGTACGTTCACAAATCTCATTGATATCAATTCCAAAACGTTTCGTAACGCTTTACTGTGCTACGATAAAACGAGATATTATCTGGGAACCGTTTGTGTGATTGAGAAAACTCACGTTCTGACGTCAAACGAAATGACGGACTCCAGTTTTGACGAGAAAGCCCACTGATAAGTTTTTAGGGGTCATTTCAGAATAAGAAAAAACTTCAATTTCCATTCTAATCAAACTTGCACTCCTGTTTCCGGTTATAGTGCGAATATTTATAACAAAACTACGTTACGCTTATAATGAAGTTTAATTTTAACTTTAACCGTAGATGATACGTATGAGATTGAACACTTGATCATTTGGTGAGGGACTGTAGAGAGGTTAATAGAGAAGTAAATATAGAGGATGTAGTTAGTGGTAGGAAAGATGAGAAAGTGCAGAGATGGTTGAAAATGATAAGAAGAAAGAGGGTTTTCACAAGGGAGAAAATGCAATAAGAGGATATAGGCCAAAGAGGAAAGGACAAAATTATGTTAAGTTAAACTTAAGATAAAAATAGATAGGCTCTGTTACCGAAACAAAGATAATTATATATTATGCATATAATTGTGTGACAGTATAACGTAGGCAACAGACAGTGAGAAATGTGTGTGAAAGAGTGTGTGTGAGAAAAATGGTGATTGAGAGAAGTGTGCGTGAAAGAAGTGAGTGTGTGAGGCTAAGGAACAGAAATGTAAACCAAGTTCACTTTTCTCAGCTGTGGAGCCAAAAATAAAGATTATCTATCTCTGCTTATGAGATTGGTGATCACTATACATACACCTACAAATTATGTATAGTATTTCAATATTTTGCATTCGGCAGAATTAAAAGTGTGAATAGCTAACGCCAGTATATGTGACCATTGAAAATCTCGTAACCTAATGGATTAAATTAACAGTGAAACAAATTTAAACAGAATTTATGTCGCGCAAAGAAAATTGAATTGAGTTGGATATGTTTCAAAATTCAATTAAATGTTATAATTATAATTATTCTATCTCATATCTGAGCTACGCACTAGTAAAAGGTAAACTGAAAGGTCTGTAAGAGAATCATTAATATTTTTCTATTGAATGGTGTATTTTATTAAACATATTTTATACCCTATTCTAACAATATAATATAAAAGGAGAAAACAGTATAGCTTTACTGAAGGAGAAAAAATAGCGGTGCATAGTAATTTTCAAGGTTGTTTGACATCACAGGATTATTATTGACAGAGTGCTTTTGATTAAAAAATATCACGATTTTCAAATATTTTTATTTTCAACATGCAGTATTGCATACAGTATTGTTAAATGATGGAAAACAGTGTTATGCTTCAAGTATTTATATTTAAAACGGTTCATACAATATTAAATATCATCGTAGTTAACAAAGATAAAGAAATAACTCTAAAATTCAGAACTGTTGCAATTTTGTAGTTAAATGATGACACATTATTTAAAGTAATTCAAAAAATAATAATGAGAAGCTTTGAAATCTTAACAACTGTTGCCTAATTGCCTAGAAGTTACTGATATGATTGTGTGATCTTGATCCCACTAACAAATGATAATTTGGATCACATTTAATACACATACAAATATTATGTAATCGGTAAAAATTACACGAAAGGAAAATTTTAATTGGAACTAAACTCTATGAATACAAGTTACATTGCAAAATTAATTGAATCAATATCGAACAGATTAGCAATTGTAATCAATATGCAAAAATGCTACCTTGCAAAACATTAAATGATCACTTTACATTTAATTAGTTTTACTATTATTTTATTATTTTAATTATATTTTAACTATATTTTATTATTTCTTTAAATTTTAATTATATTAATAATTCCACTTTCCCGTAAAATGTGCCAATAATTATGCGAGGTCAGCGAAGCTTAAAATTTGCCATACACCGTTGTTTTTCTTTTTTACAAAAAATATTGCTCCTTTCTATACTATTCGATCGGTTTATAATGTGAAGCATGTGTTGTAGAAAGGAAGGTATGAGATGTGCTGATAATCACGAAACTGGTTTCAGTTAAAAATTTAAAAGAGATTACTTCATCAATTAATTCGTATGGAGATGAGCTAAGTTACAAAAAGTGAAGATATAAATTTAAAAGTAAATTTTTTACTTAGATCGCTTTCATAATCTCGAGCTCATATGATACACCACATTTCGAGCACACAGAAATACTCATTTGATATTTAATATTGAATAGTAAATAGTCGAGTACGTATCAAACGCAAATTAATTATAACTTAAGCAACGAGGAAACTCGAATTTATTTCCAAATTAGTTGCGGTACGAATCGCGCAAACTTCCTGAAAGCTTCATCTCAGAACTTTGATATAATCATCAGATGCCTTCGCTAAATTTAAGTTTGATTTCCGATAATGTTATATCCTTCACCCACATCGTCCTTCTTATTTCACCATTTGTCACCTAACACGTTTTATCTGAAAATAAACTTTAAACTTGCGTATCGGCGTTTTTCATCTAAATATCGACACTTGTGAGGTTCCAAAAGGGTTATCACGAAGTTTTGACAGTTTGATTATTTTTTAATCCCATTCAATGGCTCGTATCCATCGATCAATTCGTTATTTGTAGAAGAATATGAAGGGAAGCGGGAGAGTCATCTTTAACAAAAAATATTAGAGTACAAATTTAAACGAAGCCCGCGCTAAAATGTTGGTTTTAGATTTCAGTAGAAACTCAAGCGGATAAGGGCTCGATTAAATAATCGGCAAACGATGTGAATTAATTCAACCAGTGAACAAGAATGTACAATAGAATGATTTTGCTTCAAACACAATCGAAACATTTAATTACAAATTTGACAGTAGACTCCAATAAACAATTAATCCAGAACTTACAAAAGAATCAAATATTTTGACTGGAAATCTGATAAAGCATTAGTTAAAAAATTCAACTTAGGATTAAACTGAACGTACCATCAAAGATTAAATAAAGAACGATGAAGTGTAACAGAAATCTGAGTAAACAAATCTACTGGACACTTGACAAATGACGGGGTATGAAACTCAACAGAAGATACTATTCGAAAACTTAACTCAATATTCAAATACCTACTTTAATAACAGCTAAAACGAGTATTTAATGCAAAATCAGCCCAAAAATTTGATATGAAATACCTTCGAAAATTCGATCAAATATTTAATCAGAAAGTTGATTCGTGCATTCGATTTTAACGCAATGGATAATTGAACTAAAGACTCATTTACAAATTACACGTTGTATAGTCAAATATGGCTACATGCAAGTAGTCACAGTGAGAAAACTCGGCGTTCTCATTAATTTTACGCCATGGTCGGCCGATAAACGATTCGACTAATGCACCGTGAATCTGATAGGGGACTGAGACACTAGGGGGATTCGAGTATCGAACGAGTGACCCTCGATAGAAGTTGATAATGCTCGAGATACTGAAACCTGTTCCTAGACCAGTTTCGCTGTCTCGAACAGCTACATATTCCCTTTACGAGGGTTCGTGAACTGGATTGGTGCCAGTGTTTTCATAAAATATCCAAACTCAGCCTGTTTCCTGGCTATAATTTTCGTCCTATTTCGAAAACAAGATCACCAGACTGCGGATCTCTATGCAAATTCGAATTTTTATAAGCACAGTTAAAGAAGTGAAACTTAAATGGAGATTTATTTATTTCATTCTCTAAATAGCATAACGTGTACTGCATTTAAAATATTTTATACGTTCTCGCATATCATGTGAATTCAGTACTTTTTTGGATACTTGAATAAGCACAGTTGAAGAAGTGAAACTTAATTGGAGATTTATTTACTTCATAATCTAAATAGCATAACGTGTACTGCATTTAAAATATTTTATATGTTCTCGCATATCATATGAATTCTGTAATTTTTTGGATACTTGAATAAGCACAGTTAAAAAAGTGAAACTTAATTAGAGATTTACTTATTTCATTCTTTAAATTGCATAACGTGTACTGCATTTAAGATATTTTATGTTTTCGCATATCATGTGAATTCTGTACTTTTTCGGATACTTGAATTTTCTATAAATGCCAAAAATCCGCAGTCTAAGGATCACTTGTAATCGTTTCTCGTGGAAGAATTAACATTAGATTTACGGACATTTCTTCTATATCTATTTCTAATATACATACACTTATAAATAAGTGTACATCGTGCAGAATTCGAAGTTGCTGAGCTGAGAAAAAAATAATCTATTAAGTTATACTCGTATCACTCCATCAATAAAAGTCAACAAAAACTGTTAGGAATAATAGTAATTATTTTTACAAATTTTGCTCCTGAAGTCTGAAACCCGTCAAATTTACGAATCTCGTAAACCTAGTGTTAAATGAACTGCATTAAATAAATTGCTCTGACAAATAATGAAGAGCATCGGTTTCCATCTAAATCGAAATGAAACGAGTAACATCTCAACTCCAATACCGCTGCTTTTCTGGTTAATAACAGAAAGCTGTAGTACGAAGCACATTGTTGCACTTAAATTCCTGGAGAAAAGTAAAACGAAGAGGACAGTGACAAATGAGCACAATTTTTCTCGAATCTTTTTTTCAGCCCTTTTTATAGTGCAACACACACATTTGTCGGTTCTCTATGCATGAGAATAGTTTTCCAATAGCGTGATAAATGGCAGCTATCGAAAACTGTATTGCCCAAATATATTTTCCAGCTTTCATGAAAAATAAATATTAGAGATAAAATTGTCGTTCAGGGAATAATTTTAAAGAAAGATTTACGAATTCGTTTCTGTTTATCAATAAAATAAATATTCACGGTTAACTCGTTGAAATCATTTTTAACAAGTATAATTGGTAATATTTAATATCTGAAAAATTAATACGTCATGGTTAGAAATAATTTAATAATTAGTTTAATAATTTAATCCAACCGCTTACAATGTCTACAAAATTGATCGAGTCACCTGTTTCATCCAAAATCAATTTTAATGTTTACTATTTCATTATTTTTTAACCAAACATTTCTTTTCATATTTTCTGAATTTCATTATTGATTAATGTTACCTATGTTGTCATTGTAATTCAGTTATTCACTAAAGTTATTCTTCTAATTTTTCATTTACTTGCTCCTTTACGATAAGCCTATCCACTATCTCATTTACTTAGATAATCTGTGCTATCCTTACATGATTTCACAATTAAGAAGAACTGTGCTCACCCGTTCTTTTGTATTATCCTACTTATTATTTCGTTTGCTGTTATGATTGATTTTATCGTCATCTGATTTATTATAACTATTTATTAATCAATGTTCCACCATATAAGTACACTTCTGCAGCTTGGTCATTTCGAAGAGAATAAAAATCACTGAAAAACTTGCCAAGTGTTCTGAAAGTTGCGCCAATTAGCAAGCAGAAGCCGATTACCCCAGTCAAAGAGCATGTTAGGGATCATTCCTGACCCGGAAAAGGGAAAAGCTCGAGAAGAAGTCCTAAAGTGCAATTATTTCGATTGCAAAGTACATCGAATCCGATACCTTCGATATTTGCGTTCCCTTTGACTAGATTCCGTGAATGCACGCGAGTAGAACAAGTTTAACGAGTGAAACGGCTGTAACACACCTACGTTCACATTTGAATTTCGTCGATCAATCAGAATCCAGTTCAAAAAAGGATGTTTCAACGAGAACGTTGATCCTATAGAAATAGAACTTGAAAAGTATCTCAGAATTTTTGAAAATTTCACAAAATTACATAGAATTGCGTAAAGGTTTAAATAATTTCATACAGTTTCGCAACATTTTACGTCATTTCATTGTTCCTTACTATATTTCAACAAACTTCATAGATTTTCCTAAAAATGATGCCAAATTTTGAAGAACTTTTATATACTCTCCCGCTTTTTTTTTTAATTATACGAACTTTCATAAAATTGTGTAGAGTATCGAGGAGAATTTTAAAAGATTTCTGGAGATATTGGTAGAATTTTAATTAACTACCAAGTATTCGTGTTATCGAAACCAATTAGAAGTCTTTGAAATCGATGTTCTTTGGGCTTAATTTGAATCATCAATGAAAGCTTTGAAATTTATATGTATCTCTTTGAAAGGTTTTCAATTTACAATTCGATGCACCAGTAAACTTTTAAATCATTATGTTTGATATCGTTGAGAGCTCGAAGACTCGAACGAAATATTTTCAAAACCCTTAATATCCAATCACAAAGATTTGTAATTAAACACTTTCGCAATCGTACATATAAATTTCAGAAGCATTTCCATTGACTTTATTTCTCTAGTATTTCACATTTCTGTTTAACGTTTCTCGGGTTCCGTTTTATTTCGACTTTACGCTAGCCTTTCTTCATTCCGTACCCATTTATATAACGACAGATATGAATGTTAATGGACCTTTGATATCTTTCGAAGGAAAAAAGAAAGAAATAACATAATGCACATATCGAATTTCATAAATATGCAACGTTTTTCAGATCACGTTCGTTGCATATTTATAGAACCTGTTTGGTTCCCGCGAAAATCTGCTACTCCCTTGGATTTAGTCTATCAAATCGTTGTGCACGACGTTTCGCGAACAATGTTTCACGTTTCTCCAACACAAGAAAATGAATTACAGATCTTTCGGTGAAAGGTTACCTCGGCAATCATTTTTGGAACGGTGGCACAATTAACTTCGTTCAACATTATAATAAGCAACATCAATGAAGAACCGGATCTGATTAGTTGGTATAAACATCATCCTTAGATAAATAGGTTTTTATGAACGTTCCGATTTAAAATATTCTCCTACTTTCAATGCACCAACTCAAGCGCATACCTGTAACAGCACACCAACAATTTTCCTTCAATTTCTAATTTATTCCAGCACGTTTATCCGTCATTGAATAACGATATGGAAATATCTCACTTTGATACATAAATAATGGGATTTTATGTAATCCACGTGTGAAAGTAACGAAAATCCAAGGATAACAGATTGCTTAAGAACAAAGTAATATAACAGGCTCGTGACAGACATTTCGCGAAACGAACGAACTCCTGTATTAACCTCGTATCTGCTAACGCACGATTAAGATTAACAAAGATTACCTGCCAAGAGATACTAAGATTAGCGAAAACGACAACTATTACCTCCCACACCAGTCCTAATTAAATTCCATATCGATTAACCTCCACAAATGAGTATCGTTAAAAGTGTATCCTGTCGTCTCGCCAATGAACCTGACGCAGGACGCATCTCGAACAACCACTGCAAAAGTGGTGAACACCACTCATCGACAGCTCAAAAAATTTCACCTACGTTGGGTTCAATGTTCGCAAACACAGGCCTAACAACGCGGACCACGATCTATCTCCCCCAATCCCTGCCGATCTCCACACGATTTTCCATTCACCGTAACACAGCACTGTGAAAACTGCACGAGAACCGATCCCCAGAGCTGTTCGAATCCCCGGGTGATCATCTGCCAGCGTAGTCCCCACTACGAACACCGTCGAGAGAACCACATCGTGTCACGCTGCTGCAACTTCACCAAACATAAACGCCCGCTTCAATCATTTAACCATGCTGTATCCGTGAAATTCCTCGAAGGACAGCAACGATCGATGGCGAGCACACGCGGGGACGAGGCGATGTCGCGACGCGATTCGACGCGACTCGACTCGACATAGACGCTCGCTCGCGGATCGAACCGCGCTGGATCGATTAGTCGAACGCGCGTCGGTGCACCGTGTACGCGTTACCGGAAGCGGAAATAGCGGCTGATTCACGTGACGGGAACGCAGGTACGCTCCGGGTGTCGTCGGACACCTCGTGTTTGCCGCGACGTCCAACTGGCCAGGTTGATCTGCTTTCGCCGAGATTTCGTCACAGGCCGCGGAGAGGGGACGCGATTTGCGCGGGAAACTTGCGCGTAGAGTCTAGCCGTGTTACTTTCTGGGTTGTTTCCGTTTCTCGTTTGGCCTCTACCCGGAGGGGCTCGTTTCCCCGTCCTTTTCCCGCTTATATTGCTTAGAGAATACATAATGCGTTGGATTCGGTCCAGGGTTTCGGTATTTGCGGCCAGGTAAGTACGTGGTGCTCGGATGACTGTGGCGGTTCCCTCAAGGTTCCGGTGGTCTCAGCTTTTTTTACGTAACTTCGCCGCGGATATCCTGATTTCTTGTTGTTTCCGCTGGTTTGTTTAGCCCTTACGCTTCGAGCGCCGGATATATCCGGCATCCACGAGGCGACCTGTGAGTACGAGCGCCGGATATATCCGGCATCTTGTAAATTTATAAATACCTAAAAATATGTAAACTGTAATTGGTCTAATGTTATTAGAATAATTAATATAATTTTGTATAAATATTTTCGTATTAAAAATGTAAACTGTAATTGGTCTAATGTTATTAGAATAATTAATATAATTTTGTATAAATGTTTTCGTATAAAATATGTAAACTGTAATTGGTCTAATGTTATTAGAATAATTAATATAATTTTGTATAAATATTTTCGTATTAAAAATGTAAACTGTAATTGGTCTAATGTTATTAGAATAATTAATATAATTTTGTATAAATGTTTTCGTATTAAAAATGTAAACTGTAATTGGTCTAATGTTATTAGAATAACTAATATAATTTTGTATAAATATTTCCGTATTAAAAATGTAAACTGTAATTGGTCTAATGTTATTAAAATGATTAATATAATTTTGTATAAATATTTCCGTATTAAAAATGTAAACTGTAATTGGTCTAATGTTATTAGAATAATTAATATAATTTTGTATAAATATCTTCGTATTAAAAATGTAAACTGTAATTGGTCTAATGTTATTAGAATAACTAATATAATTTTGTACAAATCTTTTTATATTAAAAATGTAAACTATACTTGTTATATTAGAGTAACGATCGTTTTATTAACCGTTTGAGTGCTAAGAAATTTTCTTGTATATACGCTAAAAGTGCGGGATGAAATGCATAGTTATTTTCTTTGGAAAATAATAAAAACAGTAATAATTAACTCTAATTGTTATATAAAAAGTAATTTTCAGCAAATAAAAATGTTTAGATTTATCTCTTCGTATTATAGTCATTTTCAGATAAAGTAGAATTTGACATGGTGCGTTTTGTAATTATCAGTGTAACACTTATGTTAAAAGAATGAAAATAATTTTTAATTTTTATATTATCATAAACCATAATTAAATGACATTAATACAAACTGAAATTAATATGAACACAACTGCTTTGATTATAGTAACAAACAGCAGCGCGATCGTGCTTCTCCGCATTTTTGGCAAAAATAAGAAAAGTGCGATAGTACTTCACCGCACTCAAACGGTTAAGCACAGTTATTATTTAAGATTTAGAAAAATGTATACACGAAAGTCACGCGTACTGTGCACATTTCTGGTGCGTGTTTCCGTTCAATGACGGCACTTCGGCGGACTGGACTGCCGAAGCGAAAGGGTTAAACCGTTCGACTTGTAAACGTCGACGTCTACAGGTACTGGTGGTTCGTTTGGCTCGTGGCAGAAGTAAGTCAGCATGGTGTTTACTAGATCCGATGTAACTGTGGGTAGTTCGCAAGTAACTATGTATTCTATCAGTTTTAACAGGTAATGGTAACAGGTGCTTCGGTTTAATCCATTCCTCAATATTGGTCTTTGAAACAGCGTACGATACTGCATTTGTGTTAATTAAATCCAATCACTTGTTTTCTTTAGTATCCGTAAGTAGAAAGAATGGTAATTAATTAAGAATATTAATATTAAATATTAAATTACGATTGATATTAGTTACGGAGATGGATAATGGAATTCTTTGTTTAGTGCCATTTCGGTCTTATCTTCTCTATTCAGTGGATTCTGTAGCGCGTTGAATTAGACAATGAGATTGAGATATTTCGTAATTGCTGGATATTAGAATAATTATAATAATGTTTTCAAAGATTTAGTCTTCTGCCTGATTGTTCTGCTTAAAAAAACTTCATTTCGTTTTTTGATAATGCGATGTTATCCTAAAATCTTCAGTTTTCTAATTAGAATCGAATACTTTTTCGGGAATATTCGCAATTTAGTTTGAATTTAATACTTCTTTCAATCTCGAAGAAAATTTCCGTAATTCTTTAAAGATTCCATCGTTGTTTATTTTTATTTTTGTGGAGCTTGCTGAACTTCTGAGCACTTGTATTTTCTTTATCGTGCCACTTTTGATCTTCTTGAACAGGTAATTTTCTCCTATGTTCATTTCACTTATCTTAGGTTGAACTTTTACTGTCTTCTTCTTATTTTCATTTTCTACACAATTTTATCTGTGGTGAAACAAGCGCAAAAACTAAAGAGAATAAGAATGTAAAAAACTGGACTGAAACTTGGGATTCAATTTAATGTCACAGCACCACGAATATACTGTAATCTTGTAAAATGTCAAGTAGACCACAAAGATTGTTAGGTAATTATTATAATATTTCCAAAATTATTATCTAGCTTGAAAACTCTGACTTGAAGGAATTCTTACACTTAATAAAAGTCTCCTGAACTATATATTATTGTATAAGTTATCTGCTTCAATTAGAACGTCTCTCAACATATTTTAATAAACTGAAGATATCAAAAAATGTTTCTTTTCTTTAAATATTGTTCGATGTGAAAGAAAATATTGTATGGTACCCGTAATCAGTTGTCGATAAAATTCTAATCAAACTAATTTTCATTTTCAGATGGAGCTCTATACATTTTTTTATTCATAATATTTATGATGATTATGATCATACGTTCATAACAGATCCTGTGCAATAAAAAGACAAACTGATTCTAGAAATAACTAACATCTGTTTATCGGTGTATATATTTTCGTTAATACGATGTCACGAAAATAGTTATAAAAATTATATCTCGATCATACATCACGTTTTATATGACACCAGTAGGTGTCTTAATATTTATAAACAGGGACGTAAATAAAGTTATCAAATAGTTATTACTGATTTTATTAATAGCTTCGTAAATTCTACATAATTTAACTTCTCATTGTTTCTATCTTTCCTTTTACATAAATTTTATTACTTTTATTTCTCCTCTTGTTATTTCGTTTTCTTTGCGTTTCCCTTCGAACAATCTATTAAAATTCTACTAGGGACGTAAATAAAGTTATCATATAGTTATTACTGATTTTATTAATAGCTTCGTAAATTCTACATAATTTAACTTCTCATTGTTTCTATCTTTCCTTTTACATAAATTTTATTACTTTTATTTCTCTCTCTTGTTTCTATCTTTCGTTATTTCTTTGCGTTTCCCTTCGAACAATCTATTAAAATTCTACCTTTCTCTTCTTTAAATCTTCCATTCTCATTTCATTTAGTTTACGATCTGTCATAAAGGTTAATCTATCGTTGTACGCAAATTTTGTTACCTTTCCTTTATGCTTCAATAGAATTCATCTGGAAACAACCCTCGAGGAACTGCTTAGCGGGGAACAACACAAATTGGATTTGTGTTGCAAACAAGCTTCTTGATAAATAATATATTTAAATTGAACCGTCTTACGTGATTCTGTCCTTCGGGCTTGTCGAAACAAAGCGAACCAAAATAACTACCCGCCAACAATTTACTTCAACGAACAATCATAATTGCGTGATTGAGGATCCGATGAATAATCGAGTTATGTGCAAGGTGTGTCCCGCTTAACCCAAATATCTGGAACGTCTCAGTTGTTTTTGACGGATAGGAAAGAACGTTAAAGGTTAATCGATTCCGAAGGATAAACGCAATGTCAAGTGAAAAAGTTTGCTCCGAAGGTTATATTTATTGAAATTTCAAGGGTAACGATATTTTTTTACGGATCGCCACACGTTTTCATCGTCATGGCGTAATGGCTGAGGTCAAGACCGATCTAGCGAGATGTGATGTCACATAATCTTTACGTGCCCTTGAATACGAAACATTCAGAAATCTGTGAAAACAGACGTATCTTAAATAGTATAGAATAATAAATGAAAGAGTACTGCTTTAAATTAAACTAAAATTAAATTTTTTAGATGTACTGGCATTTAAAATATATAGCACCTTTGCTTCGAATGTGACGTAACTCGAAAACATTATTTTCCAGGAAATATAAGAAACTGTTTTTGAATACAATAACATGTAATTTTTATAGGAGAAGTTTAAGTATTTCCTCCTGGCCAATTTATAATTTCGGAGGCTGGTCGAAGAAAATCGGTGTCTGTAAGCTTTTTATAGCGTTAAATGAAAAACACATCTTTTGAGTCATGTTACTCTCAAGACAGAACTACAATATATCATAGTAAATGCTTAAAATTAAGTGATTTTGTTTATTGATATTACTCGAGGTTCATATGTAATCATGGGATTTTAGAAATAAGCGAAAACAATTTTTTTCTTATTATTTAATCGTTCAAGGTAAATTGATAAGCATCATTTTGAACACATATCAAAATAAGATCCCCTTAATTGTGTTTTTACTTAGGATACATTCATTCTCATTATTCATAATTAAATCCCAATTTTTTGTGTATTTATGAGAAACTCAAAGCGGCAAAAGACACACAAAAAATTAACGTAACATGTTAAGTTGTACAAAACATTCGAAATAAATTACATGTTACAATATTAATAGATTGAACAGGAATCCTTGTTCATAAGAAGCACGAGTTTGCATAAATAACTATAATTTACTTATGAAACATTTATTCTCATACACGTATTACTGAATTGTACGTATTCGTGACCACAGTGAAGGCCTTCGAATTATTTTTGATCTGAACTGAAAATAATAAAAATATATAGTAGTTCCTTTAAAAAAAAAAAATAAAAAAAACGAACAAAATATGACTGTCAGAAAAGCTTTTACTTATCATAATATTTCCTTCTTCGAATCAAATAATGCTTTCTTTTAACATTTTCATATTATCAAAAACAAATAAGACATTTAAAAGACGCCATATGTATTAGATTTATTAATACCCTTTTTATTTAATCGTAAATACATCATGAGATATTTTTAAAACTGACATGTTGATTATAAATAATGAAAAAAAAAGTGATGATTTGTAAAATACAGTTGTTTCCTGAACTATAGAAGGATTTGTATTTATCGGTATACATTATCCGAGAAAGTGGTCGTAAAAAATTCAAAAAGTGATGTAATAAAAATTTTTAACGCACGTGATTTAAAAATTGTATAAACAAATTTCTATTCCAGTTTAAAGTTTGTAATTTATAATATTCCCGAATTCATAATTGAAGAGCACCTATAAACTTCTCTATCTCTCACTTCAATATAATATCGTGCTTTCAAAACAATCACATCTTCACCACTTCACTTTGCAACAAAACAATCCTAATATCTTTCTTTAGATTTCTAAAATTAAAGATTTCCAGTATTCCATAGAATCGATAAAAAATCCATCGTTTTAAACAATCATTCGAAGAGTTCCAGTATTTCAGAGATCCACTGACAAATTCTGGTATTCAATCAGTAATGCAAAAAATAGAAGCAGTAAAATGTTACTAATCGTTTCAAATTCGATGAAGAACAAACGTTTCCAAAAACTGCTACATCTAATATATTGCAGTATTCTGTATTATAGGATATGCTATTCCATATATAACCATATACTGTATACTTTATGAATCAAGAAGAAATTTACTGCTTTTAATTATAAACCTGTGTTTTCTATTAAAATTACTTCTTGCGCGATTTTTGGGACACCCTTTATATTACAGTATTCTTATTATACTATACAATAATATTATAATCTGTATTCGACCTAGTAGCAGAGCATGAAGGAACAGCATGTAGGAAGTTACCAGTCGTCACAAAATCGCAGCAAAGTCACCGGTTTCGTGAAAATGTTTCCAAAAACTGCTACATCTAATATAATACGGTATTCCATAGAAAATCACAGAAAAACGTCTGTATTCGACCTAGTAGCAGAACAAAACGGAGCAGAATGTAGGAAATTACTAATCATCACAAAATCGCAGTAAAGTCAACGGTTTCGCGAGAATGCGCAATAAAAACGTTACATCTAATATATTACAGTATTCTGTATTACAGTCTGTATTCGACCTAGCAGCAGAGCAAAAAGGAACAGATTGTAGGAAGTTACTAATCATCACGAAATCGCAGCAAAGTCATCAGTTTCGCGAGAACGTTTTCAAAAATTGCTACATTCAATATATTACGGTATTCCATGAAAAATCACAACCAACCGTCTGTATTCAACACAGTAACCGTGCAAAAAGAAATAAGATTTAGGAAGTTTCCAATCATCACAAAATCGCAACAAAATTACGGATTTCGTGAGAACGCGCAATAAAATCGCTGTATTCTGTATTATAGTCTGTATTTGTCGGATTTGGGAAAAAGCATTATTTAATTTGTACCGCCCCACCTAAAGGTGTACCGTTCGGGGGCAGGTAATTTTCGGACAGACCCCCGAACCGAGGAGTGTAAGGACAACCAGTAAAGAATAAGGGAGTCAGTCAGAGGAATTTATAGAAAGCGGACCTCGAGTTGTTCTTATTTAATCCAAGTACCCTTGCTGCCCATCCCTAACACACGTAGCCTTTAGCGCATCTCCGCGATTTTTAGTTGTTTCAATTCAACAGTATTCGACCTAGTAGCAGAGAAAAAAAGAACAGAATGTAGGAAGTTACCAGTCCTCACAAAATCGGAGCAAAGTCACCGGTTTCGTGAAAATGTTTCCAAAAACTGCTACATCTAATATAATACGGTATTCCATAAAAAATCACGAAACAAACGTCTGTATTTGACACAGTAACCGAGCGAAAAGAAACAAGATTTAGGAAGTTAGCAATTATCACAAAATCGCAACAAAATTACGGATTTCGTGAGAACACGCAATAAAATCGCTATATCTAATACATTACAGTATTCTATATTATAGTCTGTATTCGACCTAGCAGCAGAGAAAAAACGAGCAGAATGTAGGAAGTTACCAATCACCATGAAGTCGCAGCAAAGTCACCAGTTTCGCGAGAACGTTTTCAAAAATTGCTACATTCAATATATTACGGCATTCCATAAAAAATCGCAGACAAACGTCTGTATTCGACATGGTAGCAGAGCAAAAAATGAAACAGAACGTAGGAAATAACCAATCATCACAAATTCGCAGCAGAGCCACCGGTTTCGCGAGAACATTTTCAAAAATTGCTACATTCAATATATTACGGTATTCCATAGAAAATCGCAGACAAACGTCTGTATTCGACCTAGTAGCAGAGAAAAAAAGAAACAGAACGTAGGAAGTAACCAATGATCACAAATTCGCAGCAGAGCCACCGGTTCACGAGAACGTTTTCAAAAATTGCTACATTCAATATATTACGGTATTCCATAGAAAATCGCAGACAAACGTCCGTATTCGAGCTAGTATCAGAGCAAAAAGAAATAAGGTTTAGAAAGTTACCGGTCATCAGAAAATCGCAACAAAATTATGGATTTCGTGAGAACGCGCAATAAAATCGCTGTATTCTGTATTATAGTCTGTATTCGACCTAGTAGCAGAGAAAAAAGAAACAGAATGTAGGAAGTAACCAATCATCACAAATTCGCAGATAAGTCACCAGTTTCGCGAGAACGTTTTCAAAAATTGCTACATTCAATATATTACGGTATTCCATAGAAAATCGCAGACAAACGTCCGTATTCGAGCTAGTATCAGAGCAAAAAGAAATAAGGTTTAGAAAGTTACCGGTCATCAGAAAATCGCAACAAAATTATGGATTTCGTGAGAACGCGCAATAAAATCGCTGTATTCTGTATTATAGTCTGTATTCGACCTAGTAGCAGAGAAAAAAGAAACAGAATGTAGGAAGTAACCAATCATCACAAATTCGCAGATAAGTCACCAGTTTCGCGAGAACGTTTTCAAAAATTGCTACATTCAATATATTACGGTATTCCATAAAAAATCCCAAACAAACGTCTGTATTCGACATGGTAGCAGAGAAAAAAAGAAACAGAACGTAGGAAATAACCAATCATCACAAATTCGCAGCAGAGACACCGGTTTCACGAGAACGTTTTCAAAAATTGCTACATTCAATATATTACGGTATTCCATAGAAAATCGCAGACAAACGTCTGTATTCGAGCTAGTATCAGAGCAAAAAGGAGCAGAATGTAGGAAGTTACCAATCATCACGAAATCGCAGCAGAGCCACCGGTTTCACGAGAACGCGCAATAATGATCGATGACCGGTTATTCTCGTGATCCACGGAGAACGGAAACCGTTGCACTGGCGGACACCATTCCCGAGATAGTGATTGCCACGTACACTGCACACACACACGCGCGGGTCTATTCGCAAATGACTCGTCTTGACGCAGAAACCGGCGGTCATTACTTTAATGAGCGCCTCAATCGGCCTCAATTCCCCGGATTCTTCGACGCTACCTATGCGGACCATAAAATAGTCATCACGAGGAGTCACTGTCATTTTCATGGTTGTCTGATGTGTGACGTTCTACGCGATACAAAATCGTTCTCTTTAACGGCTGTGGGAAACCGATGGCCAGGCCATGCATTTTTATGCAAATTGCAAGTTATTATTGGCAATCTATTAATACAGGTTTCATCCTTCGAATATTGCAATAAGTGTTTAAGGATGTTTTGCATATTTCTGCATATTATCGGCATTCTGTGCATTTTTTCTATACAAAATTTCTTATGAATGTATGAAAATTCGCGGTCTACCAATAACTACTGTAGCTTTATGGTAAACGATTTTAAGATTTATCGGCGGAATAGTTTTACTGGATTATTTGATTTGATTTGCATAGAAAACGTTTCTTTTCTCATTTCTTCGAAAGCAAATTCTAATTGATTTTTGACTTATCAACAATTAAACATTGATACAAATTTATGGAATTTTAAGACAGTAATTTTTCTGGAAAGTAATTAGAAAATTAGTTTTTATGTTTCTTTTTGTAAATTAAATGCAGAGAGGACTATTATACAAACGTATCATTCTGTAGGTCAATTTTTTAGAAAATATTCAATGAGTTAAACTGAATTCTGTTGATACCGTGATATATTTATGACGAAATTGATTTATGAAATTGAATGCAGATGATTTACTTAGAGATACTTTGAAACGAGATTTTCATTTCTCTCCTTGAATTTGCATTAATCGATTTCCACGAAATCTAACGTAACTGTAAATTTCTGTGAAATAATTGAAAATATGTTTCGTCAACGAGCCAATATATACAACTTAACGACAATGATTTTCAGATTAGTTAATAAGTAAACGTACTATGCGAATACTCTAGACGAATCTGAAATATTTAAAAAATTGACATCGAAAAAGGACCGACCACGAAAATCGTTTAAATTCTAAATTCAATCAGAGAGCCATGCAAAACACCGGAAAGAGCATCCATAAATTCAAAATTGAAACTCTCTAAACCGGTCCAAAGCGAATTAACGACCATCACAGGTAGTTAATCGATCGACATCGGCTTGGAGCTGTCGATATTATGCGAACAGGACCTGAAAATAAATGGCGCCGCGCATGGTGACCGTGTAAACGTGTCCAATCGCAGTTTTCTCATCGTCCAACAGTCAATATTGATTTTACGCCAGGAATTCAACGGTGGTCACGTTGCATGCTTACGTTTCCCGTCTTCTAACTGACGAAAAACACCGTTCCCCTTTTGTTTTCATTAATTTTGCGAATTTAAAAAAGATCTTTAATGTCAAAGAGCAATTAAAGGTCAGAGGTGTCAGTTTTCGAATCGTCCTGGCGTTTTAACACTATTCCTACCACGACCGGTCAAATGACCGTTTTTTAAATTTCAATTAGAATTTTATACATACAACGTAATTGAATTGCCTTTAAATTTTAGACTTTTCCTCAAATATACGTATATTACATTTTTCAATATTCACTTCTTTTTCATTGTTTACTTTCTGAGAAAAATTTGTAGTCGGTCTTACGTGGAAATGTCGCAGTATGAATAGGTATACGTGAAGTGTCGGTAGGAATAGTGTTAAACATTTCGACGGATTATACAAAAGTTCAACGTGTTTCGATAAACATCGACTAAATTAAGGAGATTTAAGGAAATTTCGAAAAATTTTTAGATCCAGTGTTTGTAGTACATTTGAAATCCGCAAATGTTTAGATACTGAGCTGAATGGAATTCACTAGAATTAAATTGGATTTAGAAAATCCTGAAATCACATTTCTGTCCAAATACCTCCAAAGTACTCTTTTTAAACCTAAACAAGATTTACGAAGATTTTGTAGATTTTAAGGTTTAAAACTAAGATTTAAAATCGTACTGCTCATTAGCTAACTATATTGAAATACATTTATGCTGTCTAATCCGTGCTACACGCTAAACAATCCAAATTATTCGATTCATGGATTACCTATTCAAAGTTTCACGTAACAGAACCGGAACTATCTATACCTGAAATTATATAAATATTTGCGTTGCGAAACCAGATATCGTATAAAATTTCATTCGCTTTTCAGTTTATTCTATTAATCACTTCCATCGTTTAAATTAATATTCTGGACTATTGAAAATTAAACATGTTCGAACAATAAATTGAAAATTGTTACAGAGATTTATTGAAGTACCATCACAGTTTAATATTGTATTCGATGGTTACTGGAACAAAATGTCCGAAAGAATTTTCAAAGCTACGAAGAAGCTGTTATATAAAGCATCTATCTGGAACCAATCGAATTAATTATGCAATAGGTAGAGAATCGATAACAGAAGAGAATTCGAGAATATAGGGAATCGATAATAACGTTTTATATATATATGATTTGTCGTCTACAGCACTCCATTGTCAACAATCCTATTAAATTGCTACAAGGTTCTGCACAACATAGTAATTAACCGACTAATTAACTAGCCCGATTGATGTCGTTCTACCAAGCCATGAAATGCTCTAGTAAATAAATAAATTGACCAGCCAGCAGGCAAACAATTGTATCATTGAACCCTGCTTGAATCTATTAGTTCTCTCGATATTTCTAAAACAGTTCGATCATTTTATCGTTCCTACCAGTTTCAATTATAAAACGTCGAAAAGAATCCCAACATCTCTACGAAACTCTACACTTTACATCCGAAAAGTATAATTTTCAACCATTATCCTCTCAGTCAACGTCTAAGAATTTACTATTTCAATAGTTTCTTCGTTTCCAATCGTAAACTTTTTAAAAATTCTCCGTTCTTCCTTCGATCAACTTTTCA